>CM052811.1:106812275-106874184 GCA_028533885.1 Nasua narica | reverse complement strand
GGTAGAAAAGGTGCCCACTCTAGTCCCATCCTCAGAAGTCCTCATTCTGGGGGCTGAGAGGCTGGCCAAGCCCTTCCTCACTCAAGCCCAAAGCTGCAGGAAGTGCCTTCTGCTTCCACCAAGAGGAGTATGGACCGGCAGCACGAGGAGGTCAGCCACACTCAGGGCTAATAATACCAGGAGGGACTGGCGCTAAGCCCTTTACCGGACCTTTTCATTTAAGTCCCGTACCGCCTTCTGAGGTGGGCGTATTATCAGCACTGCACGAATGAGCAAGCCAAGGCTCAGAGAGGGGGCTCACCCGCCCAAGGTCTCACAGCCCATGAAAGGCTGTCTGACTCCAGGGCTGTGCTTTTAACCACCATCCTATACACCGGCCAGGTTACAGACTGTTCCTGAAGAACTGGAATAGCTTAAGTCCTGCCTCCAAGCTGTGCACTGAACCAGGTGATCTCTCGTGGTCTCTTCTAGCCTGAAAGGCAAGGGCATTCAACTCAACTAAGGTGAGATCCCCAGCACCTCTGCTGCGTATCAGGCCCTGTGCCAGTGGCTGAAGACGTGAGGTCAATCGGTCACCCAATGGAAGGCTCAGTCACCCTGTCCCTCCCTTTGGAACATGCCAGGGGCTTCACTGTTTCCCCCAAATTCACATGTTGAAGACCTAACCCCCAGTACTTCTGAAAGGACTAAACAGTTAATCTTTGACCAACGTGGGGGTGAGGGGCACCAACAGCCCACGCAGTCAGAAGTCCACACAGAACTTTAACTTCTCCCAAAACTTTGCTGCCAACACCCCACTATTGACTGGGAGCCTTACCAACATCATAAACGGTCAATTAACATAGATTTTGTATGTTATATGGATTATATACTATATTCTTACAATAAAGGAAGCTAGAAAAGAAAATGTTATTAAGAAAATCATAAAGAAAAAAAGAAAATCATAAAGAAAATACATTTGCAGTACTGTGCCATAAAAAATGCACACATAAGTGGACACGCACAGTTCGAACCCCTTTGTTCAGGGTCAGCGGTACTGGGCGACAGGGTCTTTCAAAAGGTCATTAAGTTCAGATGAGGCCATCAGGGTGGGCTCTCATCCAATCTGGTGTCCTGACAAGAAGAGCGATTTTGGACACTTACGGGGGCAGACCACAGGAGGATATGGTGAGAAAGTGGTCACCCGCGAGCCAGGAGTGAAGTCTCAGAAGAAGCCAACCCTGCGGATACCTTGGTCTTGGACTTTTAGCCTCCGTAAGTGCGAGAATATAAATTTCTGCGGGTTAAGCCGCCGAGTCTGTGGAACTTGGTTGTGGCACCCAAGCTAAGACAAAGGAGCTGAAGGGGTAAACGGACATTAGGGCTAGGTGCTCTCAGTCTGTTACACCAGCCGCACAGGGCAGAAGTCAGACCCGAGTTTGAATCCTAGCTCTGCCCCTTACAAGGCAAGGGACTTCACCCTCTGAGCCTCCCATTCCTCTTCTCTCAGCAGAAGAGAATGGTGTCCACGTCACAGGACACCTGTGAGGGTCAGCGACCAGGTACGTAGAGCACCTGTGACAGTGATTGGCCCATAGTAGGTGCTCAGTAAATAGTATCACTAAGTACAGTTATTCCAGGTACTTGATGCCTGAAAGAAGTATTAGTCATGTCTTCAAATGAGACTGAGACTCGGAGATACTAAGTGACTTGCTTAGGGTCACAGAGCTAGAGAGTGAAAGCCAGGCCTCCTTCCCCGGAGGAGCAGGGCTGGGGGCCTCCTCCTGCTGCACAGTGGGGAACCTGAGACCCAGAGAGGCTCTGTGTCTCCTGCAGACTCACAACAGGGTCTCCGGTGAAGTGGGACTGGAGCGTGAGGGAACTCCTGAGCTCCCGCCACTGCTCTGTGCTCTGCAAGGACGTGAAAGGAAGAGGCGGCCTCCCTTCCACTTGTCCCCTCTGGGTCCTCTCATGACTCATCCCACCAATCACTAAGCACTCGCTGAGAACACTCTGTGGAGGGCATGGGAGTAGAGGAGTCAGGACTTACTCGGGAAATCTTCCTGTGGGATCTTCCGATACTTCGGAGGGCGCCCAATCCTGGAGAGAGAGGGACCCGGTCCATGGCAGGGAATCCGTGCCTGGCCTGGCCCTAGAGGACACGAGGCCCTGCACCCTTGCCCTCCGCACCGGCCATGATGGCGAGCCTTCTTCCTTAGGGAGAAGCCCGAGAGGTTCCTCTTACGGGCCGAGGCCTCTGTGTCGGATAACTCCGCCTTCAGCCGACTCTGGTTCCTCTCAGCCAGCGGGCAGCCCGAGAGGCAATGGTGAGCTGTGAACTTGCCTGTGACGTGTCCAGAACCGTCACAACCAGGAGTGGGGCACTTCCTGCGGAAGAGGAAGAAGGAGAAAGCTTAAGTTGGGCTGAATCCACTTGTTCCCATTGAGCCCCCTTCGCAGAGTGTTTTGGGGAACCCTGATGGGCCACACATAGGAGTGTAGAGAAGTCCCTCTCTGAACAATGCCAGGGGATCTCTAAGCAGGAGCCCTTCACTCACCGGTGGTGAAAGCTGTACTTGGAGGTCCTGGTGTGTGGCAGGCTCCGACAGCTGAGAGGGGGACAGCCCGCGGGGGAGGCAGAGCTGGGCTCTCTGGGTCCTGGGGGAGCAGGAAGAAAAGAGTTAGATGGGGTCCTGGGCTGGGGGTGGGATGGGGGGATGGAAGGCAGGGAAGGAACAATTTCTCTGGGGAAGGTCAGCACTAGGAGCTAGCTCCCCAGCTATGGGTGTCCTCATGTAGACTGGGACATCATTTCCTGCTACTGAGTATCCACCCCTTGTTGGGGAATGAGGGCTTGGCTCTCACACCCTTTGTCGAAAGCCCAGGCCATGCCCTCTGTCTCTGAGAGGAGAACCCTAGAGGAGAAGATCAACTCCGAGCTGGTGTGGGCACAGTGGTGGCTTAGAAGCCACATCAGGCACGATTATGTCACCCTATTTGCTTCCCTGTTTCATTCTCGAGACTCTGGTAACTTTCTTTAGGCCGTACTCATGTTTGAAGAATAATCGAGAAGGATCAACACCCCACGTGGCTTGGAGCTGAGTGGCCTAATGACCTGACCTCCAAGCCCACCTGCAGGGACCAGGATTTTATTGAAGGGAACCCAGTTTCCTTAGTAAACATAATGTGTGCTCTGTGCGGCTCTGCTGGGTGCTGAGGGAACCTCCTGGGCGCAGAGCTCCCTCCTAGGCACGTGCTCCTGAACGAGCCTGGCCTTGCACGTCGCTACTGCCTAAACCTGACAGGCGGGGAAGCCAGAAGCACGGCTCAGTGTAGCAGAGACCACAGAGGCAGGGAGGATGCGGGACCCAGAGCTCACTGTGGGCACTAGAGCCCACCTGCGCATGATGATCGGAATCCCCTGGGCCAGCTACAGGAGGGGGACTGTCAGAGCTCGCGGGGTCGGGTCGGACTTCTTAGTAGGAAAGGGTCAGAGTGTCCTAAGGGTACGCACGGAGAGGAGGCTGCAGGGGATGCCCTGTCTTGGAGCACCAGCCCGCGGGGTGGATGTCCGGGTGGTCGGCATCAATCCAGAAGTCATAGGTGTGACTCCAGCCGTCAAAGTGGAGCTAGGGAGGAAAGGCCATTGGAGGTCAGGCATTCCTCCTGAAGCCCAGCTCAGCCAGGAGGTCCTCCAGGCTCCAGAGGCTCTCCCTGTCCCTGGGGCCTGTCAGAAGTGACATCCTGGATTGGAAGGACCAAGCGGCCAACCTCACGGTAACCCGCCTCCGCCGCCACATTTTCCAAGGGCTTCCCTCATTAAGTTACTGGCATCTTCCATCAATCCAGGCACAGGACAAGGGTCATCAGGCCCACATGAAAGGCTCAGAGAGGGGAAAGGACTGGTCCCAGCTCACCAAGATAAATCACAGACGAGGGTAGAGTGAGACCCAAGATCTCAACCTCGAGTGTAGAGCTCTCTTGCCTACAACCTGCAGCCTCCCTTATGTCTGGCTCCTGCCGTGCCCTTGACCTCTAAGCAGTCTACAGAACTCCTGCCCAGACAGCTGTGCACTCCCCCAGTCTGAGGGGCCCAGAGCCACCTTTATCCGGTGGTCCTCCACGTCCTCCACGCTGGCCACGCGCACCAGGGCTGGGTTCCTGCGGTCCACGGCCTCCAGTTTCATGTTGACCAGGAAGCTGTGTGGGGGCCGCTGCGGGGGGACAGCAGCCTTCAGGCCAAGGCCCAGCTCAGGGGAGCCAAGGCCTCAAGGACAGAGCGCAAGCGCTCTGCCTTGGAAATCATGGCCTGCCAAAGGGGCAGCTCTCCATCGGGCTTGCTAAGCACTCCACACCTTCCCAGAGGTCAGCTCTGGGAGCAGAGAGAGCTGACTCACCACCTTGAAGGCCCAGGTGGGCACAGCAGAGGCCCCAGTTTCTTCCAGATACTTCTCCCAACAGAAGCTATCAGGGTCTGGATAGTCTGGAGGAGAGGATGAGAACAACATCTAAGTGCCCTGCATACTAGGGGAGTCCTTGCTCCCCAAGCAGGAGCACGGGAGGGGTACAATGCCCCCCGCCCCCCAGCACCACCAGAACCAGCTCCTGCCAGGGGCTCCTGGGGCAGAGGGGCACTAACCCGAACTAAGCACATCACCACCCCACAGTTCACCAGGCTGTCTGGGAACCCTGGCTCCCATTCCCCCTCCCCGGCCCCACTGCTCCAGCCCCAGCTCCATCAGAAACTTTCTTTGCTTTGGACTCCTGCTTCCGTGCTGGGGGGCAGGGGGGAGTGTCATTAATGACCTTGTCATTAATGACATTAATGTGTCATTTAACTTTCATAAGTTAACTTTTATAAGTTAACTTTAATTTTCATAACACAGAAAGTGTCATTTAACCTTAATGATATTAAAGTGTCATTTAACTTTCTTTCTTAAATCTCAACAGAGTTGGGGGTTGACAAGTCTCTCCTGACATCAAAGACTTCTTAATTCCCAAGCCAAGAAGATGAGACTCCAGGACACGCCTGTCCCCTCACCCAGATCCTAAAGTCCCTGCTACTGAGGGTCTACTAAAGACCCTCGCAAAGGGGTGGGAGGAGAGGACTGTGGGGCCAGGCCCAGGAGAGGGCATCTTCTCAGGTTGCAGGGTCACCTTGTGGAGGGGTGAGGGGCTTTCCTTGCTTCTGGCACCAGCCCACCGGGTGGATGTAGGGGCTGCTGGGGTCACACCTGAAACCGAGAATACTTCACTGTCCCGAGGGACACCGTGAGGACGAGGACAGCATGGCTCAGTGCCCACCCTCATTCTGCTGCTTGGTGACAGCTACACAGATGGCTGGTAAAAAAAAAATCAGAAAACTGCAGCATTAACTACAAACCCCAGGACTACCATAGTATCTCAGGAAAACCACGAAACACAGCGGCTTGCTCGTCCTAACCCTGGTATTTTCAGATGAATCATGATACATTGTGTGGCTGAGGATACAGATCAAAGCCTCAGGACAGTCAGTGAGGCCCCGGAGTGAAAATCAGCCGGGGCCACGTGGGGCCTGAGGTCTGAAAGCCCTGCCTCCAGCCCGGCCTCCCCCGCCCCCCCAAGCCAAGTCTGGGCCCTCCCACTACCAGTAGTCGTAAGTATCATCCCAGTTGTCGAAGTGCACTAGGAAGCGGCTGTCCACCACGTCGGTCACGCTGGCCACGCACACGAGGGACGGATTCATGCGGTCCACCGCCTCCAGCTTCATGCCCACCTGGAAGCCCAGGGGTGGGGGGCTCTGGGGGCAAGAAGAGGGGCTGCCATGGCCAGGCCCAGGCTGGCTAGCACAAACCCAGAACCCCCTGGCCCAGCAAGGAGGAGGTTCACTAGGAGTCAGGCCTGGGTGGGGTGGGGGGGAGGGGAGAAATCGGCTAAGAAGGAAGGTCCCTCCAGGGCCCACCCCAGCCCAGAGCCACTGGGGAGCTTCTGGTCTCCAAGGTGTGCTCACAGGCAGCCTCACGGAGCTGGCAGCTGAGTGACCAGCAGGAAGCTACACATTCCCTCAGAGTCCGCCAGGGTGAGCACAAGCCTCTCCTCCCCAGGAAGGTGGCTGTCAGCTTGCACTGAGGCAGCTGGGCCAACAGCGGGGCGTTGAGGAGGGAGGAGCTGAGTGAGGCAGGGAGAGGGGAGGAAGGGCGTCTGCCAGGTACAAGCTTCCCTGTTGCCCTTTACTACAACCCTGTGGAGACAGCTACGAGCATCCCCATTTCCTAAGTTAAATAACTTGCCCAGGGCCACAGTGGTAGTCAGTGGTGGGACCAGGATTCAAACAGTTTGACTTGCAAGTCTGCATTCCCTGTCCTCATCGTGGGTAGAACGCCCCCAGTCACCTGGGATCCTGAGGCCAGACCGCAGTGGGGGAGTAAGGGTCCCTGCCTGCACGGCACGGGGACCCTCTGACCTGTAGGGACCCTGCACTTTTGATATGGTGGCAACTTTGATGGGGGTCCCTAAACCTCTCAGACCTTTGGCTGGGGATCAGGAGGTGCTTTAAGTACTGGAAAAAGCTGCCAGCTGCCTTGAACAGAGAAGAGGACAAGGCGTGAGTGTTGGGACTAAGTGGGAGAACCACAGTGTTGGTCAAAGGGAAGGAAAAAGCAGCTCCCAGAACACAGGCTTGGGCCTAACACCAAGACCTGCAGAGCAAACCAAAGCAAGAAGTGAGCACAGTGACGTCCCAGGGCCCGGGCTGAGCTGGTGGGCCAGGGACTTGCAAGGGGTGTGTGCCCGGAGGAGAGGGTTTCTGCAATGGGGCGGAGGGCAGAGCGGGGCGGAACCTACGACCAGCTCCCCCTCTGGCCCTTGGCCAGCCCAGAGCGCCCCTCCCGCTGGGGGGGGGGGGGTGGAGACCAGAACAAAGCTGAGAGCACTGGTAGGAGCGCTGTCTCCGGAGGAGTCCCGACAGCCGGGCCCCTGGCAGGGACCCTGTCCCGGAGGATGGGTGTCCCCGGGGGCACTCACATGGCTCTGGCTCACGAATAAGTGCTTGGGGGCGGCCTGAGCTCGCGTGCTGCGCAGGTACTGGCCCCAGCTGAACTCCTCCTCCTTGTAACCTGGGCCCCTCAGGGGGGAAGAAGAGAGGGCCGTGCAGACAGAGGCCGGCCGCGCAGGGGGTGGCCCACACCAAAGCACCAGAATCGGGAAAGCCCAAGGACCTCCCAACCCTCAAGAGCCCGCCCAGGGAAACCCTGCCGAGGTGGGACGTGACCCGGGCAGACACCCAAAGGGCAAAGCAGAAGCTCTGGGTCCCTAGTCATAGTAACATTCGATGAAGGCCAGCTGTGGAATGCGGAATAAGGAAAGGGGACCCATGGGGAAGAAGGGAAGGTCCCTGTGAGCAACTCATCTAGGCCTTACCTTTGGGGGGCT
Organism: Nasua narica; assembly: GCA_028533885.1. Classification (NCBI taxonomy): domain Eukaryota; kingdom Metazoa; phylum Chordata; class Mammalia; order Carnivora; family Procyonidae; genus Nasua; species Nasua narica. Next base: position 106,866,795 of record CM052811.1, on the reverse strand, counting down.
GCAGCTTGTGTCCAGTCTTCTCGAACCAGCCGGCAGGGTGAATGTCAGGGGAGTTGGCATTGATCCAGAAGTCATGGCACTCGGAATACCCATCAAAGTGCAGACGTAGGCGGTAGCCACACACCTAGCCCCATGATGGGGAATCACAGGGACTCTGATCCCAGCAGACCCCCTTTCCCTCTCCCTCACCTCTTCTGGCCCAGCCTGGTGGTGTCGAGGGTCTCGAATGCTAGCAGGTTCCCCGGCCCAGCACTCTTCCCCCATCCCGAAGCTGGGCCCGTGCTCTCCCATCCTGCCTTGAGGACAGACCAGGTACTCAGGAGCCCTGAGCTCTGGGTGTGAGACAGGTGGATCCTCCCGCCCTTCTGAGCCCTGGACAGAACCCCGCGGGCACCGACCAAGTCTCAGGCCTGTTCAGGGCCACTGACGGTCTTTCCTTCTGCTACCATCTCTCCCTGCTCTCCACTCACACACTGCTCTGACCTCACCGAGCTGACGGCAGCTCCTTGAACTCGGCGCCCTGGTCCATGCCCCAGGACTTCTGCTCTTTCGCTGCTTCGGCCTGGAACACCCTACTCATTTCACAACTCATCCCTCAAGGCTCAGCAGGAGGACCTTCCTCTATGAAGCCCCTTCTGCCCCCTCGGTGCTGCCCTGCTCAACCTCTGCTGCCCCCCACCCCCCGGGGCATGTTGCTGATGTGTTATTCTCACTGATTCCCACCCTGCGAGCTCCTGGAGGACAAGACCTGGGTTGGACGCACGCCCACATCCCTGCCCGCAGGCTCTCTCCTCCTCGGGCTCCCCCAGCACTGAAGGACACGCCATTCAGGAACGTCCCCACGCCCGATACTTGGGCATTTGTTCTTTTAGCCTTCCGTGTGTTCTACCATAAGTCCCTATAGACTGTGTGCTTTCTGAGGGCAGGGCAGCGTCTCCCTCATCCGAGCCGGGCCCTCCATGCCCCCAGCAGTCCCCGTCGGTCTACCCAAAGAGACACTGTGAGAATGGGGTGCCTGCCTCAGCTCACCTCCGCCACGGTGAGGATGAAGTACATGGACGGGTGTTGAGGGTCGATGCCTTCCAACTTCATGCCCGGTCGGAAGCCATTCTTGTTACGAGTGACCGCCTGATGCTGTCAACGCACAGATTGGGAAGGACCCAGCCTCCATCCAGCCTCATCCTTGCCTAGTGGGCTTGGGGCGAAGGAGCTGCCTTTAGGCCCCACCCGCCTCGCATTACCAAAGGGTAACCTATTTGGGGATCTTTAGTGCAAGGATCCAGAGCAGGACAGACTAGCTACCAGGTCCTCTGAAAAATGGGGGCTAAGTCGGGGCTGGACTCCAGGGCTCCCCCTTACCCAACCTCGGGAAGATCAGCATACGGAACTGGGTAGAAGGTACGAGGATTGCAAAGTCCACAGGTGCAGTATGGGCGAGCCCGGGTCCCACCTCTCTACTTCCTCCTACCCTGAAAGCCTCTCAGAGTGAGCCCTTTTCTACTCTGCGACCCTAACCAGCCTCTCCCCCTTCCATTCTGCCAGTTTTTTTGAGGGATATCAGAGACACGATACACCAGAAGGCCTGAGTTTGGTGGCGAGTTCCTGGACTGGGCATACAAGCCCTTCCCGGGTAGAGATTATCCGACTCACGTCCTGGAAGAGGCTGACCGGGGCAGTGACAGCCTTCTGCTCCTCGAGGTAGGCCTCCCATGACCAGCCTTCTTTCTTCTCCCCTGATGCTGTGGACAGAGACAGACAGACTGACCCCTGACTGTCCCGGACAGATTATTTTTCTCAGTTTCCCCAGAATCAACTCTACCTTACCTCTAAAACAATCCCTTGTCTATGATTGTGTGCCGCCCCCTGGGCCCTCCCAGCCATGATGGCTCCAGACCCAGGGGCTCAGACTTCAGGCAGGCCTCAGTCTCCGGAGGGGCTACGCCAAATTCTGTTCGCCCTCATCCCCAGGCCACTGTCAGCAAAAGTACTTTGGACTGAAGAGCATGGAACTGAGGTTACAAAGTCTCGGCCACAGAGGGACCCCATTCCCTGACAAAGCTGAGTGACAAGTCCTGAGCCAGAGGACTTCATCGCAGTGCCACCGAAGCCCACAGGAGAGAAGAGGAAAAGAGAAAACATGGAAGGAGGAAAAAACGGAGCAGCCAGATCTCACAGAAATGAGAAACTCTCCTTTTTCCATTCTTCTTCCTCTGAACACGCAGAGGTGCACGGAGACACAAATACGTATGTGTGTTTGGCGTGCCCACACAATAGACAGATTCTACGGCCCTCCCAGACATACACACGCCGTACGCGCACGTGCACACACCCACACAGGTACGTGCACACACATCATAGTCAGGGCCCACGGCCCTCAGAGCTCCAGGTCCTGGGGAGGGGGAGGGGAGACAAAGTCCCCTGGAGAAACTTCAGGTTAGTCTGCAGTGGGGACCTGACCCCTAGCATGGAAGAGAAACATCCTTTAGAGACGAGAACAGCTGGCAACGTGTGAGGTAGGCTCATGAGGTCAGCCTGGGGTGCCTTCGACTGAAGGCCACAGACAATGAAAGAGGCAACTACTTACAAAAATCAATTCATATCCCTTGGGTAAATAGCTCCAGCTTCTTCTATAACTTCTATGCCCCCATTTTGTCGTCTGCAAGATGCAGACAACTTCTTCTACCCCAGGGAGTTGCCTGGAGGAGTAAATGAGATGCTTGAGTAAAAGATCCTCACGAAATGCCAAGTCTGGTCTTGAGCTTCTGGTCTTCGTCGGGCTCCGCTCAGTCTGTCTTACCCGGATCCTAGCTCTGCCATGCTCTGGCTCACTCAGCTGCTGCCCTGGGTCAGTCAGATGCGGAGGGCTCTGTCACTCACCAAGACCCAGGAGCTGCCCAAGGTCCCGGGTCACTGTTCTGAGCCTGACCCAGGCGGGCCAGAGCAAGGATTTTCCTCCTCATCAGGCTCTCAGAGACCCACACGGACACACCAGACAGAGCACTTCCTCTGTCCTGAGTGAAATCTGGATTGTCCCAAGAGCACATCACCTACCGTGTTCCTGCAAAAAACCCTCGCTTCTCCCACTCGGCCTTCCTGCAGACTTCCTGAGCACGCCGGGGAGAGAGTAGGCTTCGGGACCCCAGGCCTGGCATTGTCTCTCTGTCTCTCGCTGCTTCAGTCCCACATCATCCTGTGTAACACCTCCTCACTTCTTCCAAATCAACACCACCATCACTAGCCCTTCACGACACCCATCCCTTTCTCTCTAGATGACATTCTTCTCTCCTCACTCTTCCTGAACCGTAACATGAGCCACTTGTCGTATTTCTCCCCTTAGGCACCTCTTGCCCCTCCTTGGTCCGAACTCCTAAGTTCATCTTCCATCGGTTATACCCCAAAGTGGCCGAGTCCTAAGACCCCCGTGCCACAACAGAGACCTCTGACTTCATCTTCTGTCCCTTACCCTCCCAACCCGCAGCCTTGCCATTTGCCTCCCTGAGTCTTTAATCATCTGGATTCTCTCCCTAGTCTTGATGTATAACAAGTATACAGACGCCACAGTTTGTTATCATAAACCATTTCCATTTATCTTAACCATTCCTTTACCACTGAGTGGTACCTCCTGCGTGCCAGGCCTGGTGCCAGAAACCGGGGGTACAGGAATGCCTCAGAGACTTCCCCTTTAATCCTCACACAATGTCTTGAAGAGAAAGGTAGGATTCATAGTAATCCTTTTCACAGATGAGAAAAGAGATTAACTGGAATCCACTGGAAAGGGGCCTGATTACTAAACCTTTCAGTCCTGATTAGACCTCCCCTCCCTGAACCAAGCCCCCAGCCCCCTCCAGTTTCCTGCATCTGTCTTCCACAGCGAACAATGGGCTGAACTGTTAGGTACATCCTCCAGGCCAAATAAGTCCCAAAGCTCCTGGGTACGGTTGTATGATCTGTGGGCTGCACACAGAGGCCCAGCCAGGAGGGCGAAAGTGGGCTGAATCAACTGGGGCTCCTTGCTGAGCCATGTGGCTGAGTCTACTCAAGCTGCCTTTTTCTAATTGGGTCTGCTCAGAAAGGGCACCTTTTTACGTGTCCCAAGGTATGGTACAGACTCCCTGTGGTGCTGATCCTCTCTTGACTTCCAGAAATGCTCCTTTGCTTATTCCTGCTTTCTCAGACTAGACTCCCTTGGCTAGCACTTTCTTCAGCTAGCTCAGGCTGTCCAAAACCAAGCCTGTCACATCTCTGGCCTTCTCGGTGCAGTCTATTTCAGTCCGTGGCACCAGCATCCATTCAACCAGCCACATAAGCCATGAACTTGGGAGGGATCCTTCAGGTCTCTTTTTTCACCCCCAGGATCCTTCAGTCCCTGAGACCTGCCGAGTCCAGCTCCTGGCTGGCTCTTGACTCTATCCCCACCTCTCCGTGCTCACTGTTCATCTTGCTTTGAGCCTGGTCCAAGAGCCTCTGGATTGATCTCTCTGGCTAAGATTCAATCTATCACAGAATAGCTATAAAACAAAACTGGTTTATTTCTTTGCTTTAAAGTCCACGAAGGCTTCTGAGTTACAACCAAAAAATAGAAAAATCCAAACATCTTTCTACAGCATACAGAGCTCTCCGCAAACTAGCCTGATCATGCATTTCCATGCCGCTGTGTGCTTATGTGCACGTGCACATCCTAATCCCTCTGCCTCACAGATCCTGCCCCCACCCTGTCCCATCCTATCATCTTCTCATCCTTAAGACCCAGCAACAGTTCTGGCACCTAGCAAGGGGTTTTTATACAGAAAGATGATCACCAAATGTTTGTTAAATGAATGACTAGAAAGATGGATATATGCAAACATGGATGTGTGGATGACTGAATGTATGGACGCATGGATGCTTGGATGCATGGATATATGGATGCATGAATGTATGGGTGCTTGGATATGGATATATGGATGCCTGGATGTAGGGATGCTTGGATGCATGGATGTATGGATGCATGGATGCCTGGATACTTGGATGCCTGGATGTAGGGCTGCATGGATGTATGGATGCTTGGATGCATGGATATAGGGATGCTTGGATGTATGGACATATGGATGCATGGATGCCTGGATGTAGGGATGCATGGATGTAGGGATGTATGGATGCTTGGATGCATGGATGTAGGGATGCTTGGATGCATGGATGTATGGATGTATGGATGCATGGATGCATGGATGTATGGATGCTTGGATGCATGGATGTAGGGACATATGGATGCTTGGATGCATGGATATAGGGATGCATGGATGCTTGGATGCATGGATATATGGATGCACAGATGGAACATCATCTCACCAACCCCATGAAGCCCTCCTTGACTACATGAGGCAGTTTGTTCTGTGTTGGTCCTTTGTACCTACATACCTCAAACACAACACTTACTCTACCATTGCATAATAACTACCTGGTCGTACATCTCTCCGTGACATTGGACTATGAGCTCTCTAAGGGCTAGTGTTTGGCTTAGTCTGAAGTTTTATATCTCAATAAAGCTGGGGGAAAAAAGAGAAGAAACAAAGGGAGAAGGCACGCATAGTAATAAGAGAAATAAAAAAGGGGATATCGCCACATATCCTGCGACTTTAAAAGATAAGGGAATATTATGAACAACTTTACATCCTTCTGACACACTTTCTTTTGCATCTCCCGGCCTCAGGCCCACCTCTGCACACTAGTGAAGTTGTTCTCGAGTCACCAGCCCACAGTCCAGTGACTTTTTCTCATTCTTCAACTCTCTTGATCTCCATGTGCTACCAACCCCGCTTCCATCTGAGCATTTCCTTCTTGCTGCGCTCTCTTAGCTAGATCTTCCTCCTGTTCTCTTGCCATCAGTGGTTCTTTCCCCTACCCCAACCCTGCTCCTCCATGGTGGATCCCTAGAAATACAGTAATTCCTTCCCATTTTCTCTCTTTCTGCTCACTCTCTTTAGGAAGCTTCTTCAGCACTGCTTGAGCCGTTTAAGTAGAGAGAATTTGTTGGGGCGCCTGGGCGGCTTGGTTGGTTGAGCGACTGCCTTTGGCTCATGTCATGATCCTGGAATCCCGGGATCAAGTCCTGCATTGGGCTCCCTGCTCAGCAAGGAGTTTGCTTCTCCATCTGACCCTCCTCCCGCTCATGCTCTCTCTCTCATTCTCTCTCTTTCTCAAATAAATAAAATCTTAAAAATAAAAAAAAATAGAATTCACAAATTAATGGTGCTAGCCAGACTTTTCACTGGGAACACAGAACTGAAGAGGCTGGGCTTCATGATGCTATGGTCTACTCTTTACCTGGCCTTCAGTTTCTAGTAAATATAAATGGACCTTTTTGAAAACCTAATGAAAGTCATGGACCGTCTCCCCAGAAAAATAAACAATTCACAGAATTTTGCATGTAAATTTAGACTAGGGACCTCAGTTAAGAAGGCAGCTAGAAGAGTCATACGAACTCTTCAATGTATGTATATAAAGACATACATTAATGTCTTATACTGAATCACACACTCATTCTTAATTTGTTCCCCAACACTGCATGGCATTCCTTGTATCTTGATATAAAATGTGTTTTTTATATGTTATTAAAAAATGGCATGGCTCTAAATAAATATTTCTCCAAAGAAAATATACAAATGGCCAATAAGCACATGAAAAGATGTTTACCATGATTAGCCATCAGGAAAATGCAAATCAAAACCACAATGAGCTCCCCCTTCACACCCACCCAAAAGACACAACAGCAAGCACGGCTGAGGATGTGAATAAACTGGAACCCTCACATGCTGCTGGGGGGGAGACTAAATGGTACTGCCACTTTGGAAAACAGCCTAAGCCTCCTTAAAAGGCTAACCATAGGGCGCCTGGGTGGCTCAGTTGGTTGAGCAACTGCCTTCGGCTCAGGTCATGATCCCGGAGTCCCAGGATCGAGTCCCATATCGGACTCCCGGCTCTGCGGGAAGTCTGCTTCTCCCTCTGACCTTCTCCCCTCTCATTCTCTCGCTCTCTAATAAAAACAAAACAAAACAAAACAAAACTGTTAAAAAAAAAAAAAAAAAAGGCTAACCATAGAGTTACCATATGACCCGGCAATTCACTTCTGGGTACGTACCCATGAAAGATGAAAACATATCCACACAAAATCTTCTACACAGATATTCATATCAGCATTATTCATGATAGCCCTGAAGTGGAAGCAACCCATATACCTATCGACTGATAAAGTGTGATACATGCATACAATGAGCTATCATTCAGCAGTAAAAAGGAATGAGATACTGATGCGTGCTACAATGTGGATAAACCTTTAAAACACTGTGCTAAGTGAAAGAAGTCATTCGCACAGGGCCATGTATTAGATGATCCCATTTATGTGAAATGTCCAGAATAGGCAAATCCATACCCACAGAAAATGAACTCGGAGTTGTCTAGGAATATAGGAGGATGGTGGTTTGTGGGGAATGACAACTCATGGGTACAGGGCTTCTCTTTGGAATGATGAAAATGCTTTAAAAACGATTGTGGGGGCGCCTGGGTGGCTCAGCGGGTTAAGCCTCTGTCTTCGGCTCAGGTCATGATCTCAGGGTCCTGGGATTGAGCCCCACATAGGGCTCTCTGCTCAGCAGGGAGCCTGCTTCCCCCCCCCCCTCTGCCTGCCTCTCTGCCTACTTCTGATCTCTTTCTCTCTGTCAAATAAATAAATGAAGTCTTTATTAAAAAAAAAAAAAAACAACTGATTGTGTCAATGGTTGTACAACTCTGTGAATACACAAAAAACCACTGAATTATACAAGTCACATGGGTGAATTACACAGTATGTGAATTCCATCTCAATAAAGCTGTTCAACACTACTTTGTAAAAATATGTATGAAGCACTGCACTAACAGCTTAAAATGGATAAAGTTGACATCATCAAAATGAAAACATTTTGCTCCTCAAAAACCATCATTTAGAAAGGAAAAAGCAAGCCACAGACTGGGAGAAAATATTTGTAACATATACATCTGACAAAGGACTTTTATGCAGAATATATAAAGAATTAATAGTAAGAAGATAAACAACCCAATTAAGAATGGATAAAAAAATGTGGGGTGCCTGGGTGGCTCAGTCGGTTACGTGTCCAACTCTTGATTTCGGCTCAGATCATGAGCTCAAGGTCGTGAGATCAAGCCCTTCAATGAGCTCTGTGCTTAGCGGGGAATCTGCCTGAGATTCCATCTCACCTTCTCCCTCTGCCCCTCCACCTCTCTAAAATAAATAAATAAATCTTAAAAAAAAATGGGCAAAAACATATGTCTAAGGTAACTAAAGGGAGACAAAAGGGAGACAGAGCAGGAATTTTGGAGGACTGCTCTGAATCTGAAAAGGCTGTAACAAGTTGACCCTGAAGAATGCCACCACAGATACCTGATCTGGATGTTGGCAGAATGAGAGGTGATGTAAGAATATCAAAATTGCTATTAATGACTACATATATTATGAAGACTTTTACCATGGTGTGTTAGAAAAGATTCCTCACACGAAGTGGCCGTTAAAAACAGAAAGTGGATACATGAGACAGCAAGCCTGAGTACATACATGAGTTACGAGGCTCTAACTCACGAACTATTGGAACATTCTGTCGGGACTAGACACGTCAGGCTGTACAACGTGAACCCAGTAGCCGGCCATCCAACTGCCAAGTGGAGTCCAGATACAACATGGATTATCCACACACACAGGACACTCAAACAACCCTGCTACCCCCACCCCTCATGCCAGGTTCTTCTGCCAGAAGACCCCAAAAACAAGTGGAAAAAATTTAGCTATAAATGCAAACTTCTGTCAACCGATAGAGTATCTTCCCTTGAAAAAAGGAAAAAAGACACGAGGAGGAAAATATCCAGAAATCAGTGCCCCACCAATGTTCACCATTGAGATGGCAAGAGGTAAGAATCAAAAGAAAACTCTGTACTCGCCGACAGGACCCAGCTCCAAGAATGCTGATTCATGAATCTATTTCCCGAAGTAAGAGCAGTTGAGCCAGGGTCTCAGGTGGTTGGTCTGTCTCCTTCTGTGTAAGATTTAAGAAGCCATAAACCACGGAGAGCTATGCTTTCGGCTTCTGATGGGAGAGCCTTGGGTGAGAGACAGCAGTGCAAATTTGGTTTGGCTGCGATGGGCAAACTTTCTAATGGGCACTACAGAGTTCGGAGCCTGGGATGCAGACTGGGTTCCTCTGGCTGCGTCAGAGGAACGGATCCATCCAGGCAGAAGGTCCTAAGAACCCACCTCACCCTCTGGCTCTCTCTAAGACACAAAAGACAGTAACTCATGCAACTGAGCCGTGGTCCGAGCGGGAATCACCAACACATGCCTCACGCATTCACGTACTGAGCCAACACTGATTGAGGGTCTATGAAACGCCAGTCGTTGAGCTAAGCACCAGGGACGCAATGATTAATAAATTCAGTTTTGAGGGAGGAAGACAGACATTAAACAAGCTGTTATACAGTACCCAGCTGGTGACAAGTGTGATGAATGTTATCCAGCTCCAGCCGACTGTTGTCACAGGGGAGCGGGGAAGGACTGAGGGCCAGAGCTGACTATGAATGGCCTTTGTTCCCTTTCTTCTTTTTAAGAACCAAGAGGCCAGAATGGGGGCTCAGACACAAGGGTAGACCAATGACCAGTATAAACTTGTTCACACCACCAAAGGGAAGCAACGCCATGTGATGCCATTAAAAGCTGTTCAAGTCTTTGGGCTCTGAGCCTGGCACTGAGGCCTATTCACAACTGGATAATAGAGGATAAACACACACATGATACGATCTCTCCCCAAATACACATACGCTAATGCATAAACCAGAAACATTGCCTCTTTCATTTTCTCTCTCTCTCCCTCTCACACACACTAATTTATCCTCATCTCTGGATGCACGACACACCATCACACGCGTAACCCATATTCCCAGCCTCACACCTCCGAAGGTGTGTACATACATCACATCAACGAGGCCACAGACAGATGCACGCGGAGACCACCATACCAGACTGGCTGTTGCTCCACTCCTCGCTTTCTGGGGTGCTAGCAGCCGGCTGTCCCTCTGCATCCTTTCCTTGTCCTTGTTTCTCCTGTGGAAGGCAAGCCTGATTCCTGTCCTCATGGGCTGGGGTGAAGCCCCAGACGCTACTCCAGGCCCCTGCCTGGCTCTCTGGTCACATGGTACCCTGCCCCGAACAAATGGAATTTCTTCTAGGCGACCAGCAGGAACATAGCTCCAGCAGGCAACCCCCTACCACGTGGGCACAAACTCACATGAGCACACGGAACCTAGTTACACCGTCTGACTATAGTTCTCTTCACTCCTCAGACCTGCTGTGTGTTGATCTCACTTGCCCACTGGAACTTTCATGCTCTGTCTCTTCCAGCTTCTCTGCAACCTTCTCTGCCTCTGGCTTCCTGACAGGGTTCCAATGATGGAGCTTTCCACCTGCCTACTCATCTCCTTGGGTGCTGGTGTGTGTGAATGTGACTTAGCCCTGACACTAGACTGAGACGGGAGCTCCAGAAAAGCAGCGGGGTGATTTGATCATTTTCCTCTAACCCACCTAAGAACAGGAGGAAGGGGCCCTGAGTTAAAATGGAACCCCAAAATGGGATGAGTGAATCATCCTGTGTCTTCCCTGGTCCTGCCCCACAGCCTGGATTAATGGAGAGGATAGTGGGAATAGACATGTAGCCTTTAGCCTCCCCCGCCCCTCCCCACTGCCCTCTTCCTACCAAGGCCTCAGGCTCTGACTCCTCCTCTGATGGGCTGTGGTATTCCCTGCGCTTCCTCTTCTTCATGGGTTTGAGAAGCTCAGAAGCGCTGGTGCAGGAGTTCTGGCCTGAGGAGTTCTCCACTATGACTGACCTGAGGGACAGATGGCCTGAGAGAAAGAACCACCCACCCTGTACCACCCAGTCCCTCTCCTAAGTCCTGAACGGGAATGGGGAATGGGGAGACCCCAAAGCAGAGCAAGTAGGGTTGCAATCCACTCCCTCTTACCGCTCTTGAAACAGCGGCGGGCAGTCATCATTGGAGGAACCAGCAGGGTCTGGACCCAAGCTTTGCTGAGGTCCACACTCCTGGCACTGACAGGTGCCATCATCTTCTGGGGCATCCTGGGGGAGATCTTCTGGAGGATCCTGGGGGAGGTCCGCTGTGGGGGCCAAAGGGGCTTCAGACCTCCCATCCATCACAGCCACACTCAGGCTCCGCCCACCTAGGAGCTCACGCCCCCCTCAGACTCCGCTGGATAGAACCCCCGCCAAGTCTTCTCTATCTCAGGACCAACCCCTGGGAGCACCCGCACAACCCAGGCCACCCACCCATCCTCCCCCCGCCGCCCCATGGAGACTCCTCAGGGAGCTCGGGCCTTGCCCCACCCGGGCAGGGCCCCAGCCTGGGGACTCGGGGGTCCTACCCGGCTGTTGGGTGTCCGCATCGCCACCTCCCGCCGGGGCCTCGCCATCTTCATATTTGGCCACACCTTCGGGCCGTAGCTCGGGACTCGGGGGCTGCTCCGCTCCTACCATGTTCAGCGGCGCGTACTCGCTTATCCGGAACTGGAGCGTGGGAGGGTCTGAGGAAGGGACTCCTGTACCCCCTTGACTCGCCTCCGACCGGCAAGGTTCCCTCCCGCCGCCTTACTCCGCAAGGCTCGGCTCCGGGAGCCTCGCTCCAAGCCACGCCCCCAGCAGCCCGCCAGACTCCAAGCGCCTCCACCCAAGTCGTGCCCCTCGAGTCCCTCATTCAAAGCCGCACCCCAGAACCCTCCATCGCTGCCCCTTCCTCCTCCCTCCTCTCGGGCCCTGCCCCCCGCACGCTGGCCCCGCCCCACAGGTGCGGCTCACCGGCGCCCGCCAATCCCCGCAGACACTGACCCGCAGGCCGCTCCCAGGAGGCGGGGCCGCGGCCTCTGTCCACTCCAGGAGCCGCACTGAGGTGGAGCTGGAGCTGGCCCCAGGCCCCGCGCTCAACTGCGGCAGAACGGTGGCCGTGACAGGTACGCTGCCGGCCACTCGCTCCGGAGCGCCCACATGGATCGGCTCCCGTGGAAAACAGGAAACATCCAGGGCACTGCCGGGCAGGCCAAGGGTGGCCGAGCCGGCTGCAAACAAATACACAGACAGACATGACACAGGTGAGCCTGGTGGCCCTCCCCATGCATGTGTGTGGGCTGGTGAAAGTATGTCCTTCCCGGGATCCACACCTTCTCAGGCAGGTCTGGGGCTGCTCCTCCCCCCAGGCCCCTGGCTTGGCCCACCTGGGATGATGAAGGCGGTAGCCGGCAGGTGAGAGCTGGAACCTGGGCTGTCTCTGGCCACCAGGTGCATGTTGACCTCTCCAGCGGAGGGCGCCTTCAGTGTCCTCAGCATCTCCATCTCGGCATTGTCCTCCATCCTGGTAGGCCTACAAGCTGAACACGACCCCCAAGGTGATCAGGGAGTCTTAGGAGACTGACATTAAGTCTGGCTCCTGGCTCTAACCAGGTCACCCAAGTGAGGGTTCTGGCCAGGTCCTGCATCCCCCCCAGACTCTGGAAGATGGGCATGTGTGAGGGTGTAAACTGTGATGTATCGGTACACAACTGACTCTGGGGGATAAGTCTCAGGTCAAGGTTCTGTCTGGCCAGATGCCAGCGACAGGGCCCAGGCTGCGTCCAAACTCCCCTCTTCTCAAGCCCCTCCTCCAGCCCCACTAGATTCTTCCTCCTGTGGGGATTTACAGCCCTCAAGTACCAGATTCACTCTCACTCATAAGGTCCCTTTTACTGGGAGGTGATTTTTCCCAATCACATTCTTTTACGCCCCCTGCCTGAAATCCTTCCAACCCCAAGCACAGAATGAGCATTAGAACATCCATTGAACAAATGCACATGTGAAGAGCAAAGAGGTGTTAAGAACCCAGGCAGTGTGTGACTTTTCTATATAATAAAGCAAGGGCAAAAAAGGTATTTAATGGGACGCCTGGGTGGCTCAGTTGGTTGAGCAGCTGCCTTCGGCTCAGGTCATGATCCCAGCGTCCTGGGATCGAGTCCCGCATCTGGCTCCTTGCTCTGCAGGGAGCCTGCTCCTCTCTCTGCCTCTGCCTGCCTCTCTGCCTGCTTGTGTTCTCTCTCTGTTAAAATAAATAAATAAAATCTTTAAAAAAAAAAAAAAGGTATTTAATAAAGAGGTGGTTGGATAAATAAATACAGGGAGGAAAAAAAAGACCTAACGCCATGACAACTATACTTAATATCTATCATTTACTTAACTCCTACTGTCCTAGAGCTTACCAGCACTGTCCAGGAGAATTTTCTGTGATGATGTAATTGTCATATGCCTACATTGTCCAACACATTAGTGGCCACATGTGGTTACTGAGCACCTGAAGTGTGGCTAGTATGAATGAAGAACTGAATTTTTTAAATCTTAATTTAAATTAAATTAAAATAGTCACAGTGGCCATAGTTACTGTATTGGACAGCAAAACTTTACACATATTATAATTGGCCTTTTGGCTCTATTTGCAAAACACATTTCAGTGTCTGACTTCTATCTCCTTGCTGCCTTGCAAGTCCCAACTGCCATCAGCTCTCCTAGGACTTCAGAAACTGCCTCCTACTTCATCTCCCTTCTTCCTCTCTTGACCCCTATAGTTTATTATCCAGTAAGAGAAAGCTTTAAAAATGTAAACCAGGGGGGCACCTGGGTGGCTCAGTGGGTTAGAGCCTCTGCCTTTGGCTCTGGCCGTGGTCTTGGAGTCCTGGGATCAAGCCCCGCGTTGGGCTCTCTGCTTGGCGGGGAGCCTGCTTGCCCCCCACCTCTGCCTGCCTCTACCTACTTGTGATCTCTCTCTCTCTGACAAATAAATAAATAAAATCTTAAAAAAAAAAAAAAGTAAACCAGGGCCGCCTGGGTGGCTGAGTTGTTAAGCATCTGCCCTGGGCTCAGGTCATGATCCCAGGGCCCTGGGATCAAGCCCTGCATCCAGCTCCCTGCTCAGCAGGAAGCCTGCTTCTCCTTCTCCCACTCCCCCTGCTTGTGTTCCCTCTTTTGCTGCCTCTCTGTCAAATAAATAAAATCTTAAAAAAATGTAAACCAAATCATATAATTTCCCTACCTAAAATTCTTCCATGGCTCTCCATTGCCCTTAGACTAAAATCAAAGTGCTTTACCCTATAGAATCTGACCCATTTTTCCTCTCCGACCTCATCCTCCACAACTCTTTGTTTATTCTCCACCCCTGACAAATACTGGTTTCCTTCTACTCATTAACAAACATCCCCACCTTAGAGCCCTTGATCCTTGTTCTAACCTCTGCTTAGAATTCTCCTCCCCAAGCTCTCTGCTTGGCTGCCTGCTTTCCATCCTTCGGGCCTTGGCTCAGTAGTCACCTCCTCAGAAGAGGTCTTTCCTGGACACTCAGTTTAAGCAGCATACCCCTCACCCATGCCACTACTGCTCATCCCATTACTGCGTTTCTTTCCTTTGCATCCTTCATTATAATCAATAACGATCTTCATTTACTTATTTGTGTGTCATCGGTCATCCCTATAGAAATCTAAGTTCTGTGAAGGGAAAAGGCTTTCATCTGTCTTGTTCACCACTATAGAGCCAGCACCTGGAATAGTGCCTGCACACAGTAGGTGCTAAACAAATATGTGAATATGTGTTGGATTTCAGTAATTTCAACTTGTTAATAAAAAGCTTTGGATGTGTGATTGATACCTGGTTGCTTTAAGATGTTGGCAGTCTTTGACAATGGCTTCTTGCATACAAGTTAAAGGAAAACATGGCCTCAGCTCAAGACAGACTTAAGACAGTCTGAATCTCAGCTCCAGCGCTTAACATACGGGACTCTGAGTAAGTAGCTTACCCAAATGAAGCCTCAGTTTCCTCGTGTGTAAAATAAATCCAGTAATGATATCTATTTCAAAGGGTTCTGGTGAAGATCACATGCAAAAAACATGTAAAGTCTTGGCAGCAAACACCAATCCACTCCCTTTTAACAGAAATTCCAGGGAGCTTGGTAACTTCTGGCCGGTAACATAGAAGCTGCTTGCTAGCAAAGTCAGCTGGAGGGGTTGCTGTCTCTTCCACCTCCCTCCCACCTGCTGTTCCTGGGCACTCCTTTATTTTCCAGCTTTTCCTGCCTAAAACAAAGAGTCCGTTCTCTGTATTATATAATCAGGTAGGTGAAGACTAGATATATAACCTGATTAATGAAGGCAATATTCAAACCAAGTTGTGATTCCCTTTGTTAAAATTATAAAATAGAATTCCCTGAATTTCAATTCTAATTATTTTGCTTTGCACAGCTGATGTACTTATACCACTTTAAGTTCTTTTAGATAGTCAATCTTTTTATTCAAAACCTTAACAGTCACTGAGAGTGCGTGTGGTTACTCCTGAAAGAACTCCGTTCCTATTTCAAAACATCTCACATCTGGGGCTCCTGGGTGGCTCAGTGGGTTAAAGCCTCTGCCTTTGGCTTTGATCATGATCTCAGGGTCCTGGGATGGAGCCCGCATCAGGCTCTCTGCTCAGCGGGGAGCCTGCTCCCCCCACCCCCCCGCCTGCCTCTCTGCCTACTTGTGATCTTTCTCTCTCTCTGTCAAATACATAAATAAAATCTCAAAAAAAAAAAAAAGATTTCAAAACCTCTCCCATGTTTCGGGGGTGTCCAGGAAGGGGGGCCGAGGGGACTGCCCTTCTGCTCAGGTTTGTTGCCCTTGTTTCAGCAAACACTGGAGGGCCAATTAGGTGTCAGCTTCACTCTGTGCTTTGGGAATACAGTCTCAAACCAGACAAAGACCTCTTGTGAAACATATATTGTAGAAATAAGGGATAAGGTTGGGTTGGAGATGTAAACTGGACCGCCGTCGTGGATAGTTGACATTGAAAACCACAGAACTGAGTATAAAGAAAAAGGTAGGAGCTTTGGCGCTCACTGAGATTTATAGGTTGGGAAGAGGAAGATCTGGTAAAAGAGCCTGCCTTCAGGTCAGAGGGAATCCAGAAGAGTCTGAGCTTCTGGAGGACACAGGAGGAAAACTTTCAGGACAGAGGGACTGCTCAACTGTGTGAAATGCCACTGACAGATCAAGTCAGGTGAGGGCTGAGAGCTGACCTTGGGGCAATGAGAGGTCCTTAGAAACCTTGACAAAGAGTCACTTCTGAGGAGCTGTGGACACATAGACCAGATTGGAGTGGGTTCTAGAGAGAGATCATGGATTAGCACAAGATTTACTGAACACCTATTTTGTACCAGGTACTGTTCTAGGCAATGCAGATTTCTCAGTGAACAAAACAGACAAAAACCTCTGCCACAGACTGTACATTCTAGTGGGGGAAACTGACAATAAGGTTTGCACCTCACAGGAGAATGGAAGAAAGGGAAGTGGAAGCAATGGGACTGACAACTCTCTCAAGGAGCTGTGATGTCAAGGAGAGTGCATGGAATTGAAGGACGGCGTTTGGAGAGTGATGTGCTCTCGAGGAAGGGGTGTGGGGTGCTTGTTGGTTTGTTTTTAAATAGGAGATGTTAGAGTGTGTTTGTACCTGATGAAAATGAGCCCACGGAGAGGAAAAAACGGACAGTGCAGGGGAAAAAGAATAATTCTAGAAGACAAGTCCTTGAATACACAGGAGGAAAGAGGACCCAGTGCATCTGAGATGTTGGGATCCATCACACCTACTTGTGGGCTCCTAGCTCGCGGCACCCACTGCTTCCGTGTCCTTCCTCCACAGCTAGACCAGAAGTTTTTCTGAGGCCCATAACTGATTTCTCTGTGATTTGAATCCACTCTTCCTCTCCTGCTGCCACCCATTGTGTTTGCAGCTCATGCAGCATTTTCATAAACATCATCTCCCTCGGGACACACAGCAGCACAAGTGGCCTGAAATGGCTCCCAGGCCCAAGCCACGTGCCAGGAACCCATCTACACCTACCCTTACGGCTGGATCACACCCTCAGAACCCCACTCCTCTCTGTCCTCTGCACATATTGTTCCTTCTGTTTGGTACCTCTCCACATCCCATAGGTCTGGAATTAATCATCTTCCAAGATCCAGCTTGAGTGACACCTCTTCTCTGAAGCTTTCCCAGAATCCACCCCCAAACAAAGTTAATCATCCCCTCGGCTGTGCTCCACTCCACCACAGTCTAACTATGCATTAACCTGTCTGTCTCCCCCAGAGACAGAACAAAGCAGCTGATGTGCAAAAAGCCTGACAGGCCGCACTCAAATCGGCACTGAATGAATGAATCAGAGGGCTGGGAGTAAAAAGTGGTCAACAAAGTAAGAAACAATGGTACTGAAATCCATAAAAGGTTTAGCCATTCTTGCCTCCCTACTTCCGGGGCGGGGGGGGGGGGGGCTGCTATGCAGCTCCGAGGCTCCTGGAGGAGGGGCTAAAGTGGGCGGTCCCAGCTGCCCTGCAGGTGGTCAGGGGCAGTCCTCAGCTTCTCTGGGAACTGCCCTCAGCCAGGGCAGCTGCCTCGCCCAAGTGCCCTCTCCTGGAAGCAGCCATCCTGTTAGACCAGCTGATAAGGGGAATAAAGGCCTCGTCCCCTAGTCTCAATTTGGGATTATCTCACCAGAGCCCTGTCCACTCCAGAGCTTCCCCTGGGACAGGCTTGGGCCTGTCCCAGGCCATTGGCTGTTCAACTTCTGCCCACCACTTTGCTGTCTTCCCTGTCCTACAGGTGATATTCGCAAGGGCACGCCAGTAAACCTGCGCTCACATCTCCCTCTCAGAGTCTGGCTCCAGGGAACCTGACCTAAAATAGCCATTTGGGTCCCCGGGCCAGAGCGGTGTCTGGCCCATAGCATATGCTCAATAAATATTTATTGAATGAGTATGTCCCTGTTTATTTTCTCCTCGTTTCTCTGCTAAGGTTCCTCCCAACTGCCTGCCCTTCAAGGCCTCGTATACAACAGACGCTTAATAAAAGCCCTGGCTCTAGGTGTTGGGGGTGGGGAGCAACACACACTCAGAACCCCGGCGAGACTGAGCGCCGCAAACTTGGGGCCTGCCCCCTCACCCCCGGCAGCTGCGGCCGGGACGCGGGAGAGGGGCAAGCCGGGACCGCCGCCCGCGAGCCCTCAGGGGACCCGCACACAGGGCGGCGGGGGGGGGGGGGGCGGCTACTGACCCGTCGGCTCCGCGCAACGGTTACTTTTTAAGACGCCAAAATGGCGGAATTCTTTTTATTATTTCTCTTTATGGCAAAATAATAATCCCATTTCCCGTTATAAAAATCGGAAATCAATGGTAGGAAAAAGAAAGTTTGCCAAATGACCCATTTCTTAAGAAACCCCAAAGCCCGTCCTCTACACCCTCCGTCGTATTAATGAAAAACTCCTAATTGCATCTCGCTAAAATCGGAGCCGCCGCCTCCCCGGCTCGCGGTCGCGGCCCCCCGCCCCGCAGCCGCCGGCCCCCGCCCCGCCGCGCTCCGCCCGGACCCCTTCCGCTCCGCTCCCCCGCTCTTCTCCCTAGCCCGCGCCCCCCGCCGGCGGCGTTCGCCAAAGGCTGCGCTCTTAGGCC
The DNA here is from genome assembly GCA_028533885.1 of Nasua narica. Classification (NCBI taxonomy): domain Eukaryota; kingdom Metazoa; phylum Chordata; class Mammalia; order Carnivora; family Procyonidae; genus Nasua; species Nasua narica. Next base: position 106,848,224 of record CM052811.1, on the reverse strand, counting down.
GCGCACCGGGCACTGGCGGCTGGGCGGGCGGCGCCCCGCACCCCAAGCCGAACCGAGCCGAGCCCCTGCCGCGGGCTCCCTACCTGCGAGGCCAGCCCGTGGCCGCCCGGCGCCGAGCAGCGGTCCGAGCCCCGCGCCGCGCGCGCCTGCGCGCACAGGGGGCGGGCCCGCCTCCCTGCAGGACGCGGGGCGCGGAGCGCGCGCGGAGCCGCGTGGGCCTGGTGGCCTCTCCCCCCAGACACTGGACGGCTGCGCGGACGAGGCGGGTCGAGATTCATCCTACCCTCCACCGTCCGCGTCAGGGCCAGCAGCGCGCAGGGGGGCGCGGGGCCAACCGAGCCGAAGAGCGAGCCTGCCGGACCCCAGCTGAGTGGTCAGTGACAAGAGACGGGGCTGCGCTCCCGCACGCACCCCGGCCGGGTCGCTGAGGTGTCCAATGCCTTCCCACCGCGACTGCCCAATCCACTCCCTGGAGAAGGGGAGCCAGGGAGCGTCCGAAAACGGCCTCAGAAGGGGCGAAGGGCCTTGCGACCAGATAGGAGGCCCAGGGCGGCGTGGGTTCAGATTCCGTCCCTGCCAGACATAAAGGGCGGCATTAGCTGCGCCTGCGTTTAGATGACCCTATTGCCATAGCTTCTGGTGTGACCTGGAGGATATCACCTTATCCTCCCTGCTTCATGGCATATGGTTCCCGCCCTGGTGTTACCTTGAGCAAGTCACCGCCGCTCGTGCTTCAATATCCTTGATCTAAGTAGTTACATCTCTGGTGTTGGTTCTTATAGCACAAAATACCTCTTTTTACACAAATCAACAGCTGTAGCCTCACATAGATTTGTGTAATTGAAGAGGTTAAGAGCAAGCTCCGAGTTTTTGTATCCTTAGCACTCAGCTGGACACTGAGTGGAAGCTCATTAAATATTTGCTAATAATATACCGCATGGGGATGAAAACAGAGAAACTCTTGGTATAGCCTAGAGCTGGAGGCTCCTCTCCCACACGAAGATTAAACCTAATCCCTTATTTTACAGAAAAGGACATTGAGGTCCATTTGGCCTAAGGTCATGGACACAGGTCAGACCTCCAGGCTCCTGACTTCCAGTCCAGATGAGAAAAAGATTCCTAATTAATTGTAGGCAAATTCCCCAAATTTTGATCATCCGGTTTAAATTTATGCAGACTTTATTCTGGTTGCCACGCCAACGCATTACATGTGTTCTTCCTTGCTGCAATGTCAATTTTTAATCACATCTCATATTATTGGGAACAGAACTGCATCAGTTGAGGATGCTGGTTGCCATAACAATAGAGGTCTCTTTATACACACGGATACACACACATCCGCACTTTTTCTCTCATCTCTACCCAGACTGCTTGTTCTAGATTTTCCAAAAGGTTTATTTTAGGTATTCAGATTACAAGAAAGTGATGAAACTACACAAACGCAATTACAATTTCTCAATTACAAATGCGTTTTGCAGACAGTGATTCAGATGAGTGGAATCTGAGCTGGCACAATGCTAACCAACCTGAGTTGCTGAGAGATTATTGTTCTGCCCAGTAACAGTCTGAACAGGTGGTCCTGGTACTTCTGGTGATCTTGCTTGAATACCTTCAGGGATGGAGAGCTCCTCCCAAGTTGATGGGATTTAAGGACGGTGGCTTCTTGTAAAGCCACCGTTCGTTCTGCTGCTCCAGTATGTCCTCAGGAGCAAGGGAGCAAGTCCTGTCCTTCCCTCAAGGGACAGACCCCTCTTCTACAAGTCAACAACCCCCAGTGTCTTCTCCAGGTTGACCTTCTACCCACGAATGGACCCAAATGTTTGAAATATTAATAGAAACACTGGGAAAATTGTTGTTAAAGCAGTCCACACCTGTTTCTACAGAATTCAATTCACCATTGAGGCAGTCTATGTATTTTGGGAAAATCATCAAAATGTGCCCTTTAAGTTCAGTGTGAAAATACTTCGGGTTCTGACTTGACAGACTTCATTAATCAGGAGCCTTTTCTAGCATACACCCCAGAATCCTAGGTAAAATATCACAAGAAAAAAGCAAGCAAAGGAGGAGGAAGAGTAAATTCACGGCTGAAAGGGTATAATCAGTAGGAGTCAGAAACAAGAGGGAAACAGAGCGACCGGGGGTGGCCTGGTGTCTTCTTGTCCTGGAGGTGGTTATTGGTTAGAGACAGGAACCAGGGGCTAGGGTTTCATCACACACTTAATGGCAGGAGATGGGATGTTATGTCTAGACGATATTGGGAGTAGTATGAACTTAAACCAGTGTAAAGACTGGACACTTCTCATATCTAGACTATGTATTTGTGGGTCCATAGTGGGAAAGGCAAGGGAGACCCAAGTTTCCAAATACAATCAGCTTCAGGTCCTGCTCTCCCCATGCATGGGTTTGTTACCCAGAACTTCAGACTGACAAAATTTTATTTGGCTTTGGGAATGGAAGCTTATATGTTTGTAACTGCTAGAACTTATTTCGGTGAGAGCCAGAGCCTCAGCTATTTCCCTTACCCTCACCCTGCTAAATATTTGAACCTTGTTCTCAACATACTGACAGAATTCCTCTCTTAGGTCAGAGATACCCAATAAAAAAGAATGACTCAATCAAGGCATATTTACTTTTGTGGAACAAATTACAAGTTAGTGGCTTGAAGAAAAAGCACAAATTACCTCATAGTTCAGGACGTCAGAAGCCCAAACTGGGTCTCACCGGGTCTCAAGGTGTTCTATTTCCCAGTACCAAGGACTTTTACCAAAGAATTAGCTTGTCAGTGGGGACAACTACCACTTAGGAAACGTGGTCCAAGATCCTGAGGTCTCTGTACCAGCCAGTATGTTGCTTTGGTCTGGCTCTCTCTGCTCCAGGCCTCCTCCTGATTGCATTTTTCAGATACCTTCATGTCCTAGTGCACTTGGGCTGCTAGGACAGACCACAGACTAGACTAGGTGGCTTACAACAATATAAACTTATTTCTAAGTAAATTTGAAGAGAATTTAATACAGGGTCTGTTTTTAAAGGTGTGCGACAGTTGCTGGAAAATCACAATTGTTAGCAAAAGATCACTGGGGCTAGGAAAAAGGGACAGTGGTTGCCAGGACTTGGAAAAAGAGGGCTGTATGTAGAAGACACTATGCCCTTCCAATGTAGGCCAACACCAACCTGAACTCTACAGGGAAGGAGTTGTTGGAAGTATTCCAATCTTAAAAAAAAAAAGTCAACTATCTGTTTAGTAAAAATGAAATAACCCCTTAAGTTTTTCCTTTTCATTCCTCTGCAGGTTGGTGGATTTAGGCTGGGTTGAGGTTTCAAGCTGTAGGTGGCTGAGGCTAACAGACACTTGGACCCACCTGTCTCATCTCCTACGGGCAGGCTGACAAAGGGATATTATTGTCACAGTGATGACTGACATAGCAAAGACCAAGCCCATTTGTGCAAGTGCTTTTGTGTGTGCGTGTGTGTGTGTGTACGTGCAAGTGCTTCTTAAGCCTTTAGTCATGCTGTATGTTTCCTATGGCTGTAGTAACTAATTACCACAACTTTGGTGGCTTAAAATAAAAATTTATTACCTTTAACAGTTGTAGAGATCAGAAGTCCAAAAGGAGTTGAGGGGGATGTTTAGCCCGGAGAGGACCTTCACAAAGTCAAGCTGTGGGTAGGGCTGTGCTCCATCCAGAGGCTGTAGAGAATTGTTTTCTTGCCTACTGGTCCCTTTCATCTTCAAGGCGGTAGTGTAGCATCTTCCAATCTTTAATTTTGCTTGCTTTCACATCAACTTTTTCTGATATATTTTTTTTTTCTTTTTCTGATATTTTTAACTTCAACCTTCCTATGTAATTGCACTGGACCCACTTGGATAATCTTTTCATTTCCAGACCTTAGTCACATTTACAAAGTTCCTATTACCACATAAGATAACGTATTGATAGGTTACAGGGTTAGAAGGTAGGCATCTTTGGGGAACAGAAGGGTAACATCTGGTCTACTAAAAAATGTCATGCCTGCCAAAATTCCACTGGCCAAAATCAAGGGACAGGAGGTACTCTGCTGATAAAGGGGGAATATATAGAAATATATGTAGATCTATGAAAAAACCTGGCAAGGTTTTTACCAAGTGTTTACTGAATGTGAGCTTGGACCATTATGACTCAGGGTATTACACTGATCAGCTTATTACAATCACAGCCATAGCTATTGATGCTGGAGTTCCTACTGGGTCTGCAGGGGAATGTCATCTATAGCAAAGGTGGACGAGGGGCGCCTGGGTGGTTCAGTGGGTTAAAGCCTCTGCCGTCAGCTCAGGTCATGATCTCACGGTCCTGGGATCAAGCCCCACATTGGGTTCTCTGCTCAGCAGGGAGCCTGCCTCCCCCTATCTGTCTACTTGTGATCTGTCAAATAAATAAAAATCTTAAAAAAAAAAAAAAAAAAAAAAAAAAAGGTGGGGGCGCCTGGGTGGCTCAGTTGGTTGAGCAACTGCCTTCAGCTTAAGTCATGATCCCGGAGTCCTGGGATTGAGTCCCACATCGGGCTCCCAGCTCCGCGGGGAGTCTGCTTCTCCCTCTGACCTTCTCCCCCCTCATGCTCTCTCTCACTGTATCTATCTCAAATAAATAAATAAAATCTTAAAAAAAAAAAAGGTGGACAAAAGCTGTAACTTAAGATCCTATTTACTCATCCCAATTACAATGCTGTTGTGTACTCTACAATCACACTGAAATTTACTCTTTGAATTTCCTTCTCCCCCATTCTGTTACCCAAAGCAAGAGGATACATATTCAGCTAAGCATCTATTAGGGCAGGGTGTCCACATACTACTTGCTCACTCTGAGCAGTTTTTTTTCATGATTTTTAAAAAAGATTGTATTCATTTGAGAGTTAGAACACACATGTGCATGCCAGGGGGGTGGGGCAGAAGCAAACTTTCTGTGGAGCACGAAGCCCAAGACAGAGCTTAATCCCAGGACCCTGGGATCATGACCCAAGCCGAAAGCAGACACTTAACCCGACTGAGCCACCCAGGTGCCCTTGCTCTGAGCAGGTTAAAGCAAATCTGGAGTGCTGTCTCTGACTAGCAGGCTCAGCTCTGGATCTGACCACCCAGAATACAGGGAGACAACAGAGATGGTTAGGGGCTTTAAAACTGCCGTGCTGAGACAGCTGAGGGGATGTTTAGCCTGTAGGAGAGCACCTTCACAAGAGCAGAAAGTAGTCTGATCTGGGGGCCCTGAGAAAGATCCAATGAGAAGCAATGAACACCCAAGGGCCCAGTTTGTGCTTGTGAAATACCATTTCCAAATAAAGATAACTGGGCTCATTAGAGAAATGGCTGCTTCCAGGTCTTGGGACTACAAAGTTGAGATTAGAAATCCCACCATAGGGTCACCTGGGATCAAGCCCTGCATTGGGCTCTCTGCTCAGTGGGGAGCCTGCTCCACTCCCCCCCCCCCACTTGTGATCTCTCTCCCTCCGTCAAATAAATAAATAAAATCTTAAAAAAAAAATCCCACCATATTAGGGGTGCCTGGGTGGCTCAGTGGGTTAAAGCCTCTGCCTTTGGCTCAGGTCATGGTCTTGGGGCTCTAGGATTGAGCCCTGCATCAGGCTCTCTGTTCAGCAGGGAGCCTGCTCCCCCCGCCCCCCGCCAAAAAAAAAAAAAAAAAAAAGAAAGAAAAAAGAAATCCCACCATATTAGAAAGCAAAGAAATTGGTTAAGATTATTAGGGCTGCTCTGAATGAACTCAGGAGGCAACCTAAGTTGACTTCCACTGACTAAAGATAGAATAAGGCAACACCAGTAAGAACTGCCATGGATTGAAAAAAAGTGTTTAAAATCATGGGTTCATGGTTTAATGGACCTAGGCAAAGATCATCAATGCCTGCCAATGACAAAAAGATACCCAAGCAGTTTTGGGAAGAAAAAAATCCCCCACCAGACTCTGACAAAGCCTCCAGAATAATGGATCTCAAACTTAAGTGTGCACCAGAATCATTTGGAACGCTTATTATAACAACACCTATGGCTGAGCTCCATTTAGTTTGATTCAGTGATCTAGGGTGGGGCTTGAGAAACTGCATTTTAAACAAATTCCCAGAGGATGCTGCCGATGTTACTGGTCCATGCACACTCTGAGAACCTCTCAATCTTAGGTCCAGAACATGCTAGATGATACCATGAGAATGCAATCAGCAAAATCAAGACTGAGAAACTACTCAACAGTGACCTTCAACAAATACACTGGAAAGAACAAGAAATTGAGGAGACTTAAGATGTCTTTTAGAGGTATATAGTGAACTACCTTCAGTTGGAATATCTAAGATTTCCTTCCAAATTACCTGGAGAGGAAGCAGATAGACCTATACTGTTAAAGCTGAGTAAATATCCAGGAGATTCATCACACTATTCTTCACTAGCTGGTGTCTGCAATCTTCTAAAATCAAAGGAACAGCAATATATTTAAATAGCACACTCAAGACTGTTTATGAATAGCTAAAAAGTAGTAGTGGTCACTTACTCTGATATATGGGTACCATATTCAGCAACTCCTCTTTGCTTACCTTTTCCTCAATTGGCTAGAACTTTTAGGGTTTGACTATTTATAGACTGTTTTATTAAGAACAGCTAATCTTTAAGGATTAATCTTTAAGGATCTACCAAGAGTGCTCTGATAACGGCATTTTTGACCGTGGGCTAGAATCACTCTCCTGCTTTCAGTGGTAATAGAGTACTATCTGATGCTACAAAGCTCTCCCTTCAGCTCTTAAATTTGAAAATGATTGGCTTCCTCCCTAAAAAGAAAAACTCCTTCTTTTAACCTTATTTATAAGACCGTCTACTCAGGGCGCCTGGGTGGCACAGTTCGTTGGGCGACTGCCTTCAGCTCGGGTCATGATCCCGGAGTTCCGGGATCGAGTCCCACGTCGGGCTCCCAGCTCCATGGGGAGTCCACTTCTCACTCTTACCTTCTCCCTCTTCATGCTCTCTCTCACTCTCTCTCTTTCCTAATAAATAAATAAATAATCTTAAAAATATATATATAAAAAAAAGACCGTCTACTCAGAGAAATACTGACTTACAGGTTATTACAAAATGATTAGACATGATGCATTGAGGACAGTCTCATTCTTGTGATATTCCTGCTAAAAATACAATTTTTTTAAAAAGATTTTATTTTTTGAGAGAGATCACAAGTAGGCAGAGAGGCAGACAGAGTGGGGAAGCAGGCTCCCTGGTGAGCAGAGTGCCCGATGTGGGGCTCGATCCCAGGACCGAGATCATGACCTGAGCCGAAGGCAGAGGCTTCAAGCCACTCAGTCACTCAGGTGCCTCTAAAAATACAATCATGAGTAAACATCATGCAAACCCCAACTGAGGGAAAATTCTACAAAGTTAACTGCCTTCCTCTACTCTTCAAAAATGACAAGGTCAAGAGGACCTGGTCCAGATTAGAAGAGACCAAAGAACCAGGACAACAAAATGTGGCAAATGATCCTCACTAATGTGCAGGATATTAGCAGACAACTAATGAATCAGAACTATGGACCACTGAGTAGAAACTACTTCACTGATGCTATTTTTGGTAGGCACTGTAGTTACATAAACAGTGTCTAGGAAATAGTTTGTAGGGATAGAACAGCAAGATATCTCTACTTTCCTAGGATTCAGGGAAAAAAACCAAAACGTAAATTAAACAGTATAATTAGTGAATTTGAAAAGGGTATAGTTTTTTAGACAGGATTTTCCTATTTATCAAAATAATTCTACTTGAAAGTATATGCGTTCTGTACTTTGAGCCTTCCTCAATCTAATTTCTTGAGTGCTTTTCACCAGGAATTATCTGACACTTACTTTTTTTTTTTTAAATGCTTTAGGGCTGTTAGGAACTGAACTAGGGATTTAAATCCTGCCTCTGCTGGGGCGCCTGGGTGGCTCAGTGGGTTAAAACCTCTGCCTTTGGCTTGGGTCATGATCTCAGGGTCCTGGGATTGAGCCCCACATTGGGCTCTCTGCTCAGTGGGGAGCCTGCTTCTCCTCCCCTCTACCTGCCTCTCTGCCTCTGTCAAATAAATAAAATCTTAAAAAAAGATATTGAAAATAGGTATAGACAGATTAATATATAAAAATTTAATTACAAGTAGTTTCCTAGTGCTTGAGCTGCAATACTGTTACTTGCCTTTGCAAAATTCCAATGAACTACAATAAACTACCTGAGGAGTATCAATTTTTCTAGATTTGCATCTCCAGAAGAATGCACAAAAAACTAGCAATCCTGGCTTCCTCCAAAGAATTTGCTTTAATTAACCCTTTTATACTTATCTTCTTACTTTTGAACAGACCAAAATTCCTTCCTGTTCAAATATAAAAAGTTAATCACTGAGGTGACTGCATGGTTCAGTCGGTTAAGTGGCTGACTCTTGCTTTCCTCTCAGGTCACAATCTCAGGTTCCTGGGATAGAGCCCCCATTCAGGCTCTATGCTCAGTAGGGAGTCTGAGGATTTTCTCTCTTACACTCGAATGCTCTCTCAAGAATAAATAAATGAATCTTAAAAAAAATTTAATCATTTATTATTAAATACTACACTGGGGGCCCATCTGTGGGCTGCTGTAACATAGTCAAGAAAATCTAAACAAGCTACTGAGGACCTAGAAGATCAATTACATGATCCCATCAACCATCTTTTCAGCACACAGAAGCATACATGGTGTTAAACATACATATAACCATCTTATTCAGGAAGTGGTATTGCTCAAAAAAGTACAAACTTTAGGGGCGCCTGGGTGGCTCAGTGGGTTAAGCCTCTGCCTTCAGCTCAGGTCATGATCTCAGGGCCCTGGGATCAAGCCCCGCATCAGGCTCTCTGCTCAGCAGGGACCCTACTTCCCTCTCTCTCTGCCTACTTGTGATCTCTCTCTGTCAAATAAATAAATAAAATCTTTAAAAATAATTCTTAAAAGGGCGCCTGGGTGGCTTAGTGGGTTAAAGCCTCTGCCTTCAGCTCAGGTCATGATCTCAGTGTTTTGGGATCAAGCCCCACATCAGGCTCTCTGCTCAGGAGGGAGCCTGCTTCCCCCCCTCTCTCTGCCTGCCTCTCTGCCTACTTGTGATCTCTCTCCTGTCAAATAAATAAATAAAATCTTAAAAAAAAAATAATTCTTAAAAAAAAAAGTACAAACTTTAATATGTAAATTGGTAAACAGGCACTAAACTATGTTAAAACTCTCTATATTCTCCTTGTTTGACACTGAATATTAAAAGTAGTATTTTTCGGGCGCCTGGGTGCCTCAGTTGGTTGAGCGACTGCCTTCGGCTCAGGTCATGATCCCGGAGTCCCGGGATCGAGTCCCATATCGGACTCCCGGCTCTGCGGGAGGTCTGCTTCTCCCTCTGACCTTCTCAGTCTCTCTCTCTAATAAATAAATAAATAAATAAATAATCTTAAAAAAAAAAAAAAAAAAAGTAGTATTTTTCATTCCTGTCACATAAGCCAAAGGATTACTTCAATAAAAATGTTGGTACAGAAAAAGTGTATTTATACATACCCATTCAGAAGTATACTTGTCATTTATTTTTAGCAGATCTCTAGGGTTTAAGTAAAAACAAGTTGTAGAATACCACTCATGGTAAGAACAGCTTGTTGGAATAGTTTTTAGGACCAAAATCTAGGCAGAGACATACTGTTAATAGCAGCAACCTTAGCCAGGGGGCTCAAAGGAAAGACACTTTATGTCTCTAAGTATGTATACTTTTGTAATTAAAATTAAGTCAGAATTTAAGAACAAAACATTCAACTGCCATAAGACTAAACTGGATAAAGTCAGAAAACGCTTTCTGAACAAGAGGTAAATAAAAATGTGAAAAATAAAATGTAGTGTAGTTTCCTAAATGTAAACCGCCAAAGTTTATACAGTGCTCCAAGTCCTAAATTAAGGAAATTAGGTTAAGGACTTTGGAAAAGGTGATTAAAGCTTCTTTTCCTGAGAAATAATTGTTACGGAAAATGTTCAAATCGCCACAAGGTAACAGGTAAATTTCATGTGAAAATAAAGCAAGAGCAAGACAATACAAAAAAGGTTTAGTATGCTTAATTCTTCACAGTAGCAGACAGTACTTATTATGGCACTATTCTAAGCACTTTCCACTGATTAACCTTTATTTTTATAGATTTGACAGAGAGCATGAGTGAGCACACAAGCAAGGTGAATGGCAGGCAGTGGGAGAAGCAGACTCCCCACTGAGCAGAGAAACCGATATGGGGCTCTATCCTAGGCCTCTGGGATCACGACCTGAGCCGAAGGTAGTCCCTTAATCAACTGAGTCGCCCAGGCACCCCAACCTTTTATTTTTGAAAAGATTTTAAAGCCATCTCTATAACCAACATAGGGCTCAAACCTACAACCTTGAGATCGAGTCACATGCTCCACTAAGCCAGCCAGACACCCTAGATATTAACCTATCTTCACAACTCATGGCTTATGCTTACCATTTCATGGATAACATTCAAGCACAACTGTTAAAAAGACTTTCCCCAAGACAAGCCATCCACTATGTTGATCCTAAATACAGGTCTCTGGGGAACTGAAAACCTTTTTCTCCTACTCAAGTCAAGAATGGCTTGCCAGTGGCAACTCTAGTTCAAAAAACCATCTGCCAAATATTTGGCACTAAGTGGGAATACAAATAAATTCAAAACGAGCCTTTCCCTCAGTAAGCATTTTATTGAGGAGATAAAAGCATAAAGTGGGTTAACAAAGTGGGAAAAAGAAGATGCCAAGATGAAGGTAGTTAACAACACAGGACTGAAACGTAATCACAGGAACTGGCAGGACTCAAACTGGCCTTAAAGGCACTATGGCGTATCAATCAACATTATTAGGTAAAAGAAGGGGAATCATGATGTTGCTCATTTCTGTTTTTGCTCTCAGTTTATAATCTCTATCTAGCCATAGGTGAATACATGGCATGTTGTTGTCTCTCAGATTCTACTTTTAAGTTAGCAAGGAACTAAACATTTCAGTCAACTCTGTTCTTAAGTGGGCCAGTGTTGTAGAGCTTTAGCATATCCAATGATGTACAGGTCCAGATATGGACTAGGACTAAGTTTTCACTAAGTTGGTCTTTGCTATTACCAGAAAACTTAGGGGTATAGGCATTTACCTTACAATTACCCACTTTGGGGGCAGCTAGCAATGTAGACAAAACCTGCCTATGACCATGTGATGTTACACTAATACAAGAAAGCCCAGCTGAAGGATGACTTTACAAAGTCAAATTTCACACTGTGATAGTCTCCCCTCCTTCCTTTTTAAAAAGGCTGTGGTTTTAAAAGCTTTTGTTTTTTCCCTGAAAACAAGAGAACTTTGGTCAAAGCCAATTCTTAAACCAAATTTTGAAAGGCAGCAGGAGACATGCCTCTTCATGTAAGAGTTTTAATTTCTGTTCTTTCAAGTAGACAAAATAATGAACTACGATTGTAGACACCAGTCTCTTCTCTCAAATCCTGGAGTTTATACTGGGGAGAAAAAAACCCATTTCTTACAAATGCCTAAATTTTAGAAAGTATGAAAGTAAAGAAAATAAGGTTATGGAAGAAGCATCAATCTTTTGGGGCACTATATTCGAAGAGTAGGCTCTACTAAGATTTTATAACAGGAAGCCCAGAAATTTCTCAAAAACAAGTCTTTTTACTCATTATCAAGTACTGCCAGCTACTCTGATTCTGATGCCTAAAATCTTTGACTCATTTTTTCTCAAGCAGCCTCATTTTATCAGGTATGCCTTCTGGATTATGTGAACCTACAAACCAACTCTAGCTTATCATGCTTTCTAGTCATACCTGTGGCATGATAAGCACAGTACCATCATGCCCTATTATATAGTACAACCCGGCCTTCCATACCTTAGTGACAGTTCCTAGAAGATATAAAAACTGAGTCAAGTAACCTACATCTTAGTTTCAAACTAAGGTTAATGAGTGCTTTAATTTCATTCAAAAGTACTTGAACAAAAAGATATAAGGTAATTCATTTCTTAAACTGCAATTTCAACTAATAAGGTCTACAGATATACGGGCTAACTGGTTACCCAGTACCTCTTACAAATTTGCAGTATAATTTGGCTCCCACAGTGTATTACTACACTTCATAATAAAGTACAAAAAGTTTAGGGTTTACCCATGAAAATCCTTTGCAAGCCAACCATACGTTGTAAAGTTACAAGGATGATCTAACCAATTATTACATAACCTCATCAACTACAAGGAGAACTGATTGTTGGGTAGAATTTTACTTTAATCAGCAACTGATTTTACCAAGCAACCTGTTAAGTGCCTGTTAAATGTAATGATCTTCGAGCAGAAAATGCAGTATTTGCTTTTCCACTTTGAACAAGAATATACTAAATTTCCAGTCGAAGAAAGGCTACTTCCATTTTTATATGACAAACATTAAAGAACACAGAACCATACTCTAACAAAACACTAATCACACCGACCACTTCCAGAAAGTGGAATTACTAGGCTAAATGGGATCCCAAGTGTTAAGAAATACTTCTTCCAAGAGTTTGATCAAATTTAACTTTAAAAAGCTTCATTATTTAAAATCTACTAATTTAGGCAAAATCATGTAACCAACTACAAAATAGCTTTTATTTTTAACTTTGAACTCAAAGGGGCAGATAGACTTTGGCAAATTTAACAGCACAAAATGTTATCCAAATGGAATAATTTATTGCTGATCTGAGGCTTGCCTTCTTTTACACTTATGTAGAATTTACATCGTTTCCACAAAACAAATTATCAGTATTTAAAGGAATTTAATAGTGACCTATTCAGTAAGGCAATCATCTTGGTAGCAAATTTTTATTGAAATCTTACATAACTCAAGCTTTATAAAAAGCCAACATAATTGAAAACCGGGATCTCCCTCTAAAGCCTTAGATATTCAAAGCTTGAAACGGTTAATTTAAAAGCAAACAAAACAACAAAATCCCTGCAGCAGATCCTGCTGAAATACTTAAAAAAAATCTAAATGAGCTTAATCTTTACAAAAGTTATTTTAGCTCAAAAGCTATAAAATCAAAGTTATCTTAATTCTACAAAGAAGGGAGAGGGTCTCTGACTTCATGCCACCATTTCTTTAGAACCTCATTTTTTCATCGAATTTGGCCACAAATTAAATTTCTGTGTGCCCCCATTTTCAGGAGATTCCTCTTGCAGAAGAGGCCAAGTACAAACATGGAAGAGTAACTGCCTAAGCAAGTAGGAAAAGTGTTCCATAATAGTGTGCAAAGAATATAGAGTTCTAGGTTAATCTCTGGAACTCGATCTGGACCGCGATCTTGACTTTGAATGAGATCTAGAGCGGGATCTTGAAGCTCTTTTTGGTGGAGGGGACACGGACCGTGCCTTTGAGGGTGGGGCAGGTAGGGGTGAATTTGAACGAGACTGGCTTCTTGATCTAGATTTTGATTTTATATCACCTTTTCCATTTTCTTTGGGGGAACGAGATCGAGAACGAGACCTGCTTCGAGATTTCTCATACTCCTTAGATCTGCTTCGAGAGCGCGAACGGGAGCCCCGATCAGACTTGGGCTTAGATTTGCTTTTTGATCTAGATTTCCTGCCTTTTGATCGAGAACGTGATCGACCTTTGCTCCGAGACCTGGATCTGGACAAGAAGAGTCGATTTTTTTTTTCAGTACCTTGCCAGAACATACAAGCACAGTAACATTCAGAAAAAGACTTAACAGCTTATTATTTACCGGGAGCGGCTTTTAGAGATACTTCGAGATCTACTGCGGCTGCTCCTGCGACTCCTACTTCGTGACCTTCTTCTAGACCGAGACCTATAACCAGAAACGTAATAAAAATCTTAATCTTAATACATCCCAACATGAACTTTTGTGTCGTTTACAAAAAAAAAAAAAAAACAAAACAAAAAAACCCACACAAAATATAATTGTTTACTACAAATTAAATCCACCTGAAAGCAGCCTGAAAAAGAACCCAATGATGCACAAAAAAAGATATCAAGTACTGAACTAGTTTCAATTCAGTCCCAATTCAAGTATTGCCATTTGAGTTTTTCTTTGCTCTTGGCAAATACTGTTCCCTCCCCTTTCCCCTTCCTATGTTCAACACATTACCTTGATCTGCTTCCAGAGTAAGATCGCCTATGGCTCGTTCGTGGTTTATCCTCAATGAGCCTAATATTTCTGCCATTTATTTCTGTACCATCCAGTTTATCCAAAGCACGCTTCATGTCAGAGTAGGAACGGAACTCAATCACACCTTCATTTGTGCGTTCTTTGTGAGCATCCGCATAGGTTACTTCACCTGCTTGTCTCATGAAATCCTAAAAAAGAACAAGACTGGTCAAATGTAGAAGTGTAAAGAAAAAGATCTACATACTGTACTCAATTCTCAGAAGTAAAGTGAAACAAAGGCCTACCTTTTAAACATTAGCCAGATCATTTTTATCTCCAATTATAGCACATACCTTTAAATCTTGCCAACTGCAACGACTAGAAAGGTTTTCTACAATAAGCCTGAATTCTGTACGAACAGGTGGTCCATATTTGTCTCTGCCAGAGGTTCTCCGACTGCTGTATCCACCTCCACCACCTTTATCACATGAAGAGAATAATTAGATCCTTTGTAATGATAGGGATGCATGTCTTTTTGAAAGTTAGTACAAACATTATCAACTTTTATTTACTGGAGTAGGACTTTGCTATTATATTGCTAAACCTTCGATACAGTTGTGATTTGCCATAAATTAAATTAAGGGCAAGTCAAATAGACTAAATCCAACTAAACTCCTCCTACAATCTGTTAGAGAGTGACTGCTCCTTTATTCAATTTACCTCGCTAAGTTTTATTTTACAGAACATTGTAAAATATAAAACTTAACTGATTACATGCATTTCTACATTTTACAAAAATGTTTACTAGTTACACTAAGTACTTACATCACAGTGTGAGGTTTTTGGTGGTGGTTTGGCCACAAAACACGCAAGGTAACAGTCACCTAGTTCAGATTAACCAGTTTTGTCTAACCCTTGGAATCCTCACCATCACCCTGCGTCTAATGGCAAAAGGCTGCTGTCGTCATGGCTTCCGGTAAGGTCAGCCAAAGGGTCATAGGGCAAGGGTCACACAATGTATGGAAAAGCCAAGGCCAATCAGGAAAGGCAGTCATCTTAGCCTCAGTGGACACAGCCTCAGCCCCATTGGTCACTTTCAAATTGAAACATCAAGGACTTGTTAAAAAGTTTGAATTCAACATGCAACAATTTCAACATCAAACATTTAACATTACCAAACCCCTCCCACCTCCTCCCAATAACATGCCCCAACTAGTTCGAATTCAGCATAAAGCTTATTTAAGTTTAGTTTGTGGTACTATACCACATTACTTCAAAATAGTATTTTCTTTGGCCCCCGCCAATCTTATTAACTATAAGATCTAAACTTAAAACCCCTCCCCTGACCCCGACCCCACCTCCCACCCCCACCCCAGCCTACCCTCAAACTTCTACGCTAGCACATTCACATTCCTAGCTAAAGCACTGTCAGGTAAGCAAGGGGAATATAACAAATACAGACATCCCTCACTCCCTCGGTGGGCAGAGCCCACGACAGTGCTGACAGGGGGCCAAACCACCCACCTCCCAACTTAGCAAAAACCAAAAAATAAGAAAATAAAACTTAACCCCCACCCAACACCCCAACCCTGGCTGGGCAAAACCCACAACCCAGTCCCCGCGCTCCGGCGTCCCGTGGCTGCCCCGGGCAGGCGCGAAGGCAGCAAAGCCCGGGGACACTGTAATCAATGGACCCCTGCCACCGCGCCTGCCCGGGCTGGGAGGCCCCACCCCGCCCACCCTAAGCCTGCGCCCGCCCCCCAGGGTCCCAAGGACGCGGAGCGCGCGGGGTTGGGACTCACTGCGGCTTCCGTAGCTGTAGCCGTCGCGATCGCGGCGCGGGCCCCGAGCATGCTCCACGATCACGCGCTCGCCGCAGAGCTCTTTACCGTTCAGCTCGTAAACGGCGTCGTCGGCGTCGCGGGAGTCCTCGAACTCCACGAAGCCGTACCTGGGGGCGGCGCGAGGGCCGGGGACCGGCAGGCGTCGTTAGGCCGGGGACGCGCACGCGCGCGCTCCCATCCCCCGCGCGCGCTCTCGCGGCCCCGCGCCGCCGCCATCTTGAAGGCCCTGCCACGCGGCGCCGCGGCCTTGGCCTTTTTCTGTCTGGCGGGCCCTGCCGCCGCCAGACACGGGGCGTTGCGGGAGGACGCGGGCGC
Source organism: Nasua narica (assembly GCA_028533885.1). NCBI lineage: Eukaryota > Metazoa > Chordata > Mammalia > Carnivora > Procyonidae > Nasua > Nasua narica. The sequence goes on along the minus strand of CM052811.1, from coordinate 106,831,911 downwards.
CCAGGCCCGACTCACCCATTTTTGAGGTCTATTTCGAGGAGGCGGCCATAGCCACTGAAAAAGCGCTGGATGTCCTTCTCCCGGACGTTGTAGCTAAGGCGTCCTATGTAGACGCGCGGCATGTCCGTGGCGGGCAGTGGCTCCGGAGGCTGGCTATCGAACGGCGGACCGCAAGGCAAAAGCCGCGGTGCGGGTGCGGGGACGGCGAGAGCCCGAACACGCGCCTCACACCGCAGCGGCGGCCGAGTCCAGCCACACAATGGTGCGCGCGCGCTAGGGCTACGCTATAAGGGCGGGCGAGCTGGGGGCGGGGTCGGCGCGTGACGTCATCACGCAGCACGTATCCTCCCGAGCTGGAGGCCTGGGCTCGGGGGTGACTTGCAGGTCCACCGTCCGCGCGGTTTCGGTGAGGTGAGGTTCTGCTCGCTCACACTGTTTCCAACACCCATATTTGTAAACGTAGTGCCCCGTCGTCGAGCCGCAGACATGTCTTTTAATTTGTACTTTCTAAAAAACTTACTCTCGGTGATCTCTCCCGGGACAGGCGCTCGGGAGGCAGGCCAGGAGGATTCCCGTTTTTCATTGGCTCTCGAGGTTGTCATAATAGGCCTCCGTGGTCTCTGATTGGATCCTGAAAGCGAGGCTGCTCATTTCTGCCGCTGATGGGTTCACGCTCAGCTTGGCGGGGAACCGGAGCTCAGACACAGATGATTAGCTCCTTTCACCGCTTCCTGGGCTTGAGGTCCGAAGTCGCGGTGACTCGGTCGGGATCGCGTTGTGAGCGCCCAGCCCTACTGGTCTCTATCCCTGATGGTCTCACTCACAGCCATCACCAGCCTTGACCGCCTCGCGGCACGTCCCCCTCTCCCTCGTGGGTCTTTCTGGAAGCTCTGGCAGCTGGAGTCACCTGCAGATTGCTATGTATCTGGTAATTCCACGCTCGCTGGTGGGTGCTCGCGAAGGGAGCCTCTGACCCAAGGAAGTCGAGCAAGACCTAACAGCCCTCCTGTAGAGGCGCGCGCTCTCCGGTGTCCCAGCGCCATCTCTTCCCCCAACAGGTTGAAAGGCACCTTTTCTAAATGTGGCAGAAATCTATATATATTTTTAGCGTATTACTAGAGATACGTTTTAAAACTGGAGAACTACATGAAAACCCCGAAGAAGTAAGTTTAAGTGGAGAGCAGAAGGCCCTGGTGTCCTCTGAAACTTGACTACAGGAAAAGAGATTGGGAATGAGGGAGCAGAGAGGTGGGAAAGACCCGCAGAGCACAGGGTCACAGAAGCCAAGAGAGGAAACCGTATGAGTGAGATAACACTGGCTGTTCAGGTATTTCCGAATACTTCAGCTCTTTTTGAGTGGTCCAAACTCAATATTCTTCAGCTGGTTGAAGGAGGGCGATTTTGCCCTACAGGGGACTTTTGGCAAACTCTAGAGACAAGCTGGTTTGTTGTCAGGACAGGGGGAGAAGTGTTAATACTGGCATCTAGTGGTAAAGGCGGCGCAGTCTGTGTTTAAAGTTAGATAAATGCAATGCAGGGTAGATCTTTAAAAATTCGTGGGATATATTAATTAGAGAAAAGAGAATTCAACAGCGAGACATTTTTACACTCATCAAATTATCAATGTTTAAAAAATTGTTAAAATTCATTAGGGGCAACAGGTGAATCAAAAAAGCACAGATACAGTGTTGGTTGGACTGAATTCCTTTTGGGAAGATAATGGGGTAGTACTTATTAAAGGATGTGTACAGGACTGGGGTGTTGCTGCCTCTCTTTGCAGTTCATTTGCCTAAAGAGAAAGATGTAGCTGAGGTCATCCTCTGCTTCCTCTCACCTCTTTCCCCAGAGCTCAATGGCCAGCCCCCCCCCCTTTTTTTAAACAAATAATCTCTATACCCAACGAGGGGCTCAAACTCACCACCCTGAGATCAAGAGTCACACACTCCATGGACTGAGCCAGCCAGGTGCCTCACAATGGCTACTCTTATCAAAAAAACCCCTAGTGCACCAGCTGCAGATGAGGACACAGTCTCAACTATCATCATTAAAAGGAGTGTTGGGTCATCAGCATTCTGTGGAGTCTTGATGATCTAACTCATCTCTGTTGATATTTCGGAAGAACAACTCAAAGGAGAAATCATAGAGAGCACAGGAGTTCCTTTCTTTAGATACCCACAATTGTGGCAAATAAAGATCACTCTATTGCTGATTGTAAAATTGTGGAGAAAACTGCCGAAATCTGTCATTGAGAGAGAGAGAGAGAGAGAGAGAGAGATAATAACTTTGAATCCATAATTTCCCAGATGGGACAGTTTAGAGCACATGTTGTGGTTTTCAATCCCATCTGATTTGAAGTGGGTGTAAACAGGATTCTGGTAAGTTTTGCTGTATGATGTCTGAAAATGTTAGCGTTCCGGAAGCTGTCATCCTGAGTGGATTTGGGGTGAACCATGGCAACTCAAGTATGTTTACCTGGGAGTGGAGCAAATGTAGCAGGAGTTGCTGCAGAAATAGATTTCAGAAATGGAAGTTGTCAGGGACATAGTTTGAAAGAGATGGGAAGTAGATGATTGAAAGAACCTCAAAAGGGATGAGATTAAAGATACTTCCAACTCGCAGTATTGGATTAAAAGTTGCCAAGTGAATCCAAACCCTTTTTGAAAAACATCTGCACGGGGTTATTCTAGACAGGGTTTCTCAACCCAAGCACCACTGACATTTGGAGCCAGATAATTCTCTGTTGTGTGGGGCTGTCTGGTCGGTTGCAGGATGTTAAGCAGCATTCCTGGCTGGAGTCTACCTGCCAGATGCCAGAAGCTCTTCGCCTTCCTCAGCGGTGATGACCAAAAATGTCTTGAGTGAAAGGATTAGAAGTACAGACTTTTAGTCATGAAATAAGTCATGGAGATGAAAAGTATAGCATAGGGAATGTAATCAATAGTATTATAATAATGTGGTGTGGTGACAGATGGTGACCACACATAGGGTGATGAGTACTGAGTAATGTACAAAGTTGTCAAATCATTATGTTGCACTCCTGAAACTAATATAACGTTGTGTGCCCAAAAAATTGGGGGTCAACAAAAGTGTCTTGACATGTTGACAAATGTCTGCTGAGACACAGAATTGCCCCCTGAGGTATCGCTTGTGACGGTGAGGGAATGTATGGCACTGAGAATGGGCTTCTTTTGCATTTTAAGTGTTCCAGGATTAACCAGAATTTTCACCAGGAGTGTCAGGATAACAAGGTTTCATCACTCAAGGCAAAGGGATATACTGAACTACTTAAATATCTGCTATTATCTGAGCAATATGACAAGGAAATGTAATGATCCAAGTATGATTAACTGTGAATGTGCAGTTTTTTTTTTCCTTTCTGAGTACATGAATTTGGGCCCACAGCATCCAAGCACATGCCCAGTAAAATGCATTAAGAACCTATAAACAAACAAAATCTATTAGTGTCAAGTGGGAAAAAAACGCACACAGTGGACCAGAGATATAAATCTGTGAGTTAGTCACAGACTGAATGGAAACCCTGAAAGCATAAATTTAGATGGAGAGCAGAAGAAAATTCAGAACTACGCTCTGGGGAACTGTATTAATTCCTATATATAATGTGTATGGCTGCTGTCACAAATTACCACTAACTCAATGATTTAAAGCAACACAGATTTATTAGCTTACGGTTCAGGAGGTCAGGAATCCAAAATGGCCCACTTGGTTAAAACTGGTGTCAGCAGGACTGTATTCCTTCTGGAGGCTCCAGGGGGGGATCTGTTCCCTTGCATTTTCCAGCTTCTAGAGACTGTTTGCATTCTTTGGCTTGTGGCCTCTTCCTCCATCTCCAAAGCCATGAATTTTCGTTGAGACCTTCTTGCATCCAGTTACTCTGACCCTAACCCCTGCTTCCATTGTCAAATCTCCTGATGCTGAGCTTCCTGCCTTCCTCTTAGGAGACCCCACCCCCACCCCCATGATTACATTGGGCCCACCTGGATAATCCAGGATACACTCTCCATCTCAACATCCTTGACCTAATCACTTCTTTTTTTTTTTTCCTAAGATTTTGTTTATCCGTTTGTCAGCGAGAGAGAGAGAGAGCGAGTGAGCGCGTGAACAAGCAGGGAGAGCAGCAGACAGAGGGAGAAGCAGGCTTCCTGATGAGCACGGAGCCTGATGAGAGACTCGATTCCAGGACCCCAGGATCATGACCTGAGCTAAAGGCAGCCCCTTAAGCGACTGAACCACTCACTTCTGCTAACTCCCTTTTGCCATGTAAGGTAACATCTTGCATTCCGGGGAGGGGGATGTGGACATCTTTGGTGGGGGGTCCTTATTCTGCTTGCCAGGAAGACTCTGGAAACTTCAGTACAGGAAAAAGAGACTAGAAAGTGAGGTAGGGAAAGAAACCAGAGTACAGTGTCACAGAAGCCAAGAGAGCAAAGGGATTCAAGGAGGCAGTGACTCAATGACAAGCGGAAAGTTCACGGGGCTTTGACCCAGCCACCTTACTCCTGGAAATCTTGATAAGAGGATTAATTTGTAAAACCTTAGGCCCTAGGATGATATTCTAGCAATGGAATGCTCTATAACCACTGAAAAAAGGTGTTATATTTATTCACTTAACAAACATTTATTGTGTGCCCACTATGTGCCAGCCACCACTCTTTTTTTTCTAATTTTTTTTAAAGATTTTATTTATTTATTTGAGAGACAGAGAAAGTGAGAGAGAGCAGGAGAGGAGAGAAGGTCAGAGGGAGAAGCAGACTCCCTGTGAAGCTGGGAGCCCGATGCGGGACTCGATCCCGGAACCCAAGGATCATGACCTGAGCCGAAGGCAGTCACTCAACCTACTGAGCCACCCAGGCGCCCCCCCCCCCCTTGGCATTGGGAGTATAACAGGGAAGCTTTATGTCAGGGTTTGGAGACCACCACCTTAGGCCCAATCGGGCCTGGCACCCATTTTGTAAGTTAAGTTCTGTTGGAACACAGCTATGCCCACTCCCTCACGTGTGGTCTGCGTCTGCTCTGGGGTGGACAAGAGTAGGATTGGGCAGTGGCCACAGACGCTGTCTGCCCACAGAGTCCCAGATATTTACGAGCTGGGTCTTCACAGAAAAATCTTGCCTGCCCCAATCCATGCTACGGACTTAAAAAAGATGCCCATGGTATGTTAAGTGAGAAAGGCCAGTGTTACTATACACACGGTTGCATTTTTATAAAGAGCAATCACCGCCCCAGCCTTTCAAGCCCCAACACTCCGTATATATGTGTGTTTTGGGTTGGGTTTGTGGTTCTCTTTGAGCATCAGTGAGGGCAGGTCCTGCATAATCATGGCCTCACTAACTTTCTCCCAGCATTCCTTACTCCCCCTCCAACTGGCTTCTCACTAGGCCTTGAATGTGCCAAGCACACACCCACCACGGGGAGCTCTTTTATTCACCTCTGGTTTCTGTTCAAAGTCACCTTATCATTCCTTTAACCACTTATTTTATTCTTTCATATTTTATTTTTTCCCCCGGTTTATTGAGATGTTATTAACATACAACATGGGTAAGTTCATGGTAGAATGCGTGACGATTCAGCCCACAACAGTTCAGCAATTGCGAGTTGGTCGATACAGTCAGGCTAGGTAACGCCTCCAGCTCCTCATGTTACTGTCATTGTTGTGTGTAGGGGGGTGATAACACTTGAGGTCTACTCTCAACATTTTTCCAGTTGTTAATACAGTGTTGCTAATTTTTTTTTAAGATTTTTATTTATTTGTTTGAGAGAGCGAGTAAGAGAGAGCATGAGAAGAGAGAAGGTCAGAGGAGCTGGGAACCTGATGTGGGACTCGATCCTGGGACTCCAGGGTCATGACCTGAGCTGAAGGCAGTCGCTTAACTAACTGAGCCACCCAGGCGCCCTAGTGTTGTCAATGGTTAATCCTAGTCACCATGCTGTGCATTAGACCCCCAGAACTTACTTACTCATCTTACAGCTGGGCGTTTGTATCCTTTGACCAGCGTCTCTCCATTTTCACACTCCCCAGCCCCTGGCAACCACCACTCTACTCTGTTTCAACAAGTTCAGCTTTTTAAGATTCCGTATATAAGGGAGAGCATGCGGCGTTTGTCTTTCTCTGTCTGACTCATTTCACGGAGCACACAATGCCTTCAAGATCCATCCATGTTGTCACAAAGGCAGGGTTTTTTCTTTTTTTTATGCCTGAATAATATTCCATGCATTCCATATATATTGAATTCCAATAACATTCCATATATATTCCATATATATTTTCTTTCTTTGTTTTTCTGTCAATGGACACTTAAGTTATTTCCATACCTTGGCTATTGTGAATAATGCTGAAACGACTGTGGGAGTGCTGATCTCTTTTTGAAATAGTGCTTTCCATTTCCTTTGAGTATACACCCAGAAGTGGGATTGCTGGATCATATGGTAGCTCTATTTTTAATTTTTTGAGGAGCCTCCACACTGTTTTCCACAGCGGCTGCACCAACTTGCATTCCCACCAACAGTGCACAGGGCCCCCTTTTGGCCTCACCAATGTTTGTTGTCTCTGGTCTCTTTGATAGCCGCCATCCTGACAGGTATGAGGTGACAGCTCATGGTAGCCCATGTTTTCGAATAGCACCCCTCTCTGCACTCTACATCTTCTTACCCTTTTCCATTTTTTCTTTACAGAACTTTCACCACTTGACACACATTTATTTACTGTCCGTGCCAACCCCCACTAGAACGTGAGCTTCATTAGCACGGGGATGGGGTCTGCTTCCTCGCTCTTCCTTCCCCAGCACTGAGGAAAGTGCCAGGCACGCAGCGAGTGCTCCGTGAGAGCAGCACCACTCTGGCGATGTTGTTCAGAGCTCTCGAAGTGAGGCTCTCCGTTCAGCTCATCAGGGGGTGCCGGTGGGATGGACTCTTCTTCTGATTCAAGCCCACTCACTCATGCTGCCTGGACCCTCAGACCCACTGCAGGGATCCTCACTCCAGAGCCCATATTTCTTTCACCAAAACTTATCCAAACAGAGGATTCTGGTGTGGCCAGACAGCCACAGATATTCTCATACATTGTCAGTGGGAGTGTCACTTGGTGAGGTCACTTTGGGAATTGTGTGGTAATGTCTACTAAACTGTCTACTAAGGCTGAAAGTGCTAGCTAGCATCTACCCCTGTGACCTAGCAGTTCCATAAGTAAATGTGTATACACGCTCTCCATAAGGAATATACTAGAACTTCATAGGAGTATTATATGCAGTAGCCCTTTACTAGTAGCCTGCATATGAGCACTCAGATGCACATCACAAGAGAATGGACAGATCAATTGTGGTCTGTTCATGGTCTATCGCGGTCTATTCACCATTACTACATGGCAATGAGATTGAATGACAGCACACAGTAAAATCAGCGGATCTTATGACATAACCATCTAAGCAAGGCCCAAAGGAATCCATACCATCTGATTCCCTGTATGTAGAAAAACAAGTGAAACTAGTCTGTGGTGTTAGAGATCAGGATGGAAGCTGGTGAGTAGGTAGAGGGCTTCTGGAATTCGGGTCATATTTTGTTTCTTGTTACACAGGTGTGCTCTGTTTGCGAGAACTCACTGAGCTATACACTTAGGATTTGTGTACCTTGTGATATATATGTTGTACTTCAATGGAAAATTTTTTTTTGAGAAAGGATTATCACTCTCAAAAATTTTTGTAATTTACTTGACCTGGAGCCCCGTGGGTTGTGCTGAGGACTAAAGCTCCTGAGGATTCGATTCATAATCTTTGCCCATGAATGTCATCTTGTCTGAATCAGTGTACTATTTATTTTGGTTTTGTTTACCAATCAGTTTCTGTAAATGAATTGCTCTTTGACTGGGAAGATGGGGCTCTGTTGCCATCTGGTGGCCACTAGTATGATTACAGGGGTAGATGAATTCCACCGGATGCCTCATCCAGGTCTCAAAGAAGCTCAGGGAGAGGGAGGTCTTTGAAGGTCCCTGAATCTAAATCTTCTGATTGTCAAGACCTATTCACCCAGAGGTTTTATGGCCCTTACTTGAATATCTCCCGTGATGAAGCATTCACTTCCCAACCACACAGCTGAATCCCTACTTAGACATCTCTCATTTTGAGTAAATTCTTCAATTGTCTAGCCACTGGTCCTGGTTGCGTCCCTGAGGCTGCTCAAATAACCACATCTATTTTCCACACCTAGATCTTCTAGATTTTGGGGGCAGCCCTCAGACCCTCTGTTAAGTCCTCCCTTCTGGCGGAGTGTCCACAGTCCCCCAATCTTTCCTGGGGCCTGCTTTCAAGTCTGTGTGTCACCCTGGCTGCTGACCAGTCTGTACTCAGACTCCTTTGTGGCCCTCTTCAGGTGTGGCCCCCAGAGCTGACCTTATGCCCCCGGCCCTGACTTGTCTGCACCTTGCCGGATGTTACTGCGGCGGCCGTATTGTTCTCCAGGCAGGTTATAAGAGGTATTGGTGGAGATGGGTGCAGCTGGTGTCTAATTCCTCAGTCAGCCCTACCTCTTCTGCTGCATGGAACCAAGCTGGGATTGTGGAATAGCCCATTTGTGGCAAACAGGGTTTGTCCTGAGAATGGAAGCAGGCGAGGCAGCAGAATGGAAATCCAGTGCTTATCGGCAGGGAGTTTCAGTTCCCTGGGCAGCTGGGAGACAGAGCTGCTGCTGAGGAAATCTAGTTGCTCATGTGTCAGGTGAAGAGCATGAGGCCACGCGGAAACTCTGAAGTCAATAACTGCAGAACCATGGCCTACTTTAGGGATACTGTGGTCTCCACGCCTGTCCACGTCCCGTGGGAGGCAATGCTGGGCTGTCCTCCCAGATCATCCCTGAGCTGGTGCGTGTAGGTTTCCATTCTTCAGCCCCTGGGCTGTGGCTTGCAGACGTTTGGCCCGTCCTTAGTTCTACATGCTGTTATTTGGACAAGTTGAGGCTGAAATGTATTCCTGAATGCCTCTCACATGCTCATACTTATCACTACAGCCCTTATTCTGGTGGCAAATGCGGCATCAAGTGGTGGCTCTTTGATGTCATAGGACAGGGAAATCTGGGGAACTGCAACATGCGAGAGAGCATCCAAGAGTGTGCCCAGGATACAGAACCCACGCCCTAGCAGAGCGAGAGAAAATAAGTCTTTTTCAAAGGCACCTTGCATGGCTCAGGCACCATGCTAGGCTCGGCGGCATAACCAGGAACAAGACAGACCCACTTAGCCCTTCTAAAAATTATAGACCCAAAGCAGTGGTCCTCAGACATCGGTGAGCCCCATTTAAATAAGGTGTCTGGGCTCCATCCTTTAGCGGTGGAGTCACTGGGTACAGGGTGGGGCCTCAGATGCGCACGTTCAATGTCTTCCAGAGGGATTGTGATGCAGATGGTCAGGGCACCATGCTTCGAGAAATTCTACTACTCCAAGTGTGATCTGTGGAGCCCCTGCCCATGTCAGTGTCCCCTGGGAGCTTGGGAGACACACAGAATCTCCAGCTCCACCCCAGACCCGCTGAATTATAACGGGCATTTAAACAAGATTCCCAGGAGGATTTGTGTGCATGTTATAAAGTTTGAGCAGTGTTGCCAGTGCAAAGTGTAAGGGAGCCTTGCTTTTTGCCTCCTGTATCCTTTTTTTTTTTTTTAAGATTTTATTTATTTATCTGACAGGGAGAGAGAGAGATCACAAGTAGGCAGAGAGGCAGGAAGAAGGAGAGGGGGAAGCAGGCTCCCCGCTGAGCAGAGAGCCCGATGTGGGACTCGATCCCAGGACCCTGAGATCATGACCTGAGCCGAAGGCAGAGACTTCAACCCACTGAGCCACCCAGGCGCCCCGTATCCTTTAGATAAGAGAAAGAATGCATTCATGTATTGCTTGGCAATTAAATATAAATTAATGAGGGGCGCCTGGGTGGCTTCGTCGGTTAAGCATCTGCCTTCGGCTCAGGTCATGATCCCAGGGTCCTGGGATCGAGCCCCCCATCGGGCTCCCTGCTCAGCAGGCAGTCTGCTTCTCCCTCTGCCTGCCTCTCACCCTCCTTGTGCGCATGCGCTCTCTCTCTCTCTCTCTCTCTCTCTCTCATATAAATAGATAAAAATCTTAAAAAAAGGAAGTCTCCTGGGCTCACCCCAGCCTTCTGAATATTAAGATACTTAAAAAAAATAATTAATTGATTAACGAAAACCTTTGCATAAACCAGAAAAATCTTGGGCAGGAATGTTCATGGTAGCTCTCTCCGTAATAATCCCAAACTGGAAACAGCCTACCTATCACCAGGTGAATGGATAAACAAAAAGTGGCATATTTGCAAAGTGGGATACTACTCAGAACTGCAAAGGAGCAGTCTGCACCCTCACTCTCTGCCACGGGCACAGGGTGGTGAGGGTGGTGGTACATCAGTTCGACGGGAGCCCATGAGATGGAAGTGTCTTTAAGGCTTTGGTGGCCCATGTAAGCAAACCAAAACCCTACCCGGTAAATGCATTAAGATTAAGAAAATGAAATCGAAAGGATAACCAATCCCAGTCCAGTAGGCTTTCCCAAATCAGGCAAACACTAGGGACAGTCAGTCACAGAGAGGCCTCCAGGCTTTAAGCTACAGCCCACCAAGTAATTTCCTTTCTTGGTTTCCCCACCTTCTCTGTGTGTCTTTCCGCCTAACCCCGTGGGAGGAGCGCCCCAACCACTGTTGGTTTAACACTGCAAGACTCAATAGGGTTTTACTCAAACTCTTACAATTTTTAATATGCCTGCCTTCATTTTTAACTCTTTTAAAAAAATAATGGAAGTATAATGAACATACAATGTTGTATTAGTTTCTGCATTCATTCATCTTTTCTTTAACAAGGATTTTTTTTTTAAAGATTTTTACTTATTTATTTGACAGAGATCACAAGCAGGCAGAGAGACAGGCAGAAAGAGAGAAGGCAGCAGGCTCCCCACTGAGCAGAGAGCCTGATGCGGGGCTCGATCCCAGGACCCCGAGATCATGACCTGAGCTGAAGGCAGAGGCTTTAACCCACTGAGCCACACAGGCACCCCTTTAAGGATTAAAGCAAATCTCTAGAGCCAGATTGCTTGGGTTCTGTTTCCAGTACCATCATTTGCTAGCTGTGTGACCTTGGACACATTTCTTAACCTCTTTGTGCCTCAGTTTCCGTGTTCGTAAAATGGAAAAAGTGATAGAACCTGTCTCAGAGAGCAAGCATTTTATTTTTTATTTATTTTTAAAGATTTTATTTATTTGTTTGAGAGCACGTGCACAAGCAGGGAAAGCGGCAGGCTGAGGGAGAAGCAGACTCCCCGCCGAGCAGGGAGCCCAATGCTGGGCTCCATCCCAGGACCCCAAGATCACCATCTGAGCCGAAGGCAGACGCTTAACCCACTGAGCCGCCCAGGCCTCCCCAGAGTGAGCATTTATAAAAGTATTTTATGGGCATCTGGGTGGCTTGAACTGTGGACTTTAGAGCAAGGCAAAAGGGCCCACAGCACCCCGGGGGCTGAATCAAGACAGGCCCATCTGGTGACCCACCTCAGAATAGCCATAGCCCCTAACTGACCAGTGGGCTACTTACAACCAGGCACAGTTACCAAGAAAGGGGCGATTCCATATGTTCCCATACCTCCTCACCTTCTGGCTTTGAACACAGCCCCCATCCATCCTTCTATGCAGACAGCCTCTCCTCTGCTGTCCTGCCCAACCCTTCCCCCCCTTGCAGTGTGTTCAAGAAACATCCATCTCCTTTGTTCTGCTGTGGGTGGCTTTCACTGCCCACGCCCCATGTCTGGGGGCCCCCATCTGATTGGGAGAGACACCACAGTAAGCACTAAATAAGTATTGGCTATTACTGTTTAATAAATGCAAACTTCATCCACGCCCTTTTTTCCCTTAGTGTACCCATGGAGGTAATTTTTATGGAATTGTTACAAGCTAAGAACTTTCAGTTCTCCGTCTTTTATGACAGGTTGATTCTAGAAATAACCTCTGACCCTGTTCCAGCTGTCTTCACTGATGGAGGATTCTGGGGGAATGGCCATGAGGGAGAGGCAAACAGGAGCTGGAGCAGAATGAGCTGTAAATTTGGGGCTCAGCCTGGGTCTGGGACAGTTTCACTTTGTGGTCAAGAAGACCGGCTCAAATCCCCTCCCACCAGGAACCTTTGTTGAGCCTCTGGCTCTTGCTAATCCCTGGCGAGTTGGGGTTCTGACTGCCTAAACTATGAGCACCTCAGTCTCCACCTCTAAAAATGGGGATGATGCTGGCTCCCAGGGCTGGGGTAGAGATCAGGTGAGAAGGCATGACGAGCCCCTGGGGCTTACTTTGGTTTGGATTCCTCTGGAAGCAGATCCTAAGACAAGATGAAAGTGCAAGTAGTTTATTTGGGAGGTGGTCCCAGGAAACCTCCCTGTCCCCGGAGAGAGGAAGACGTGGCAGAGAAGGGAAGAAAGCCAGCCAGCACCTTCCCTGGATCAGAAAGTATGGATGTGTGGCTTCTAGTGAACTGACCCAGGACACTTTTGCCATGGGGCACACTCCAGCTCCTCCCTCGCCACCCCCCCCAGTCACCTTCCATGTGTTTGTCACTCTGCCCTTCCCACAAAGGTCCAATAAGAAAACCAACAGAAATAATCTGCCCCCCACCCCCCAGCTTGCAGAATAGCACATGAATGCCTGTTTACCACATGAAGGGCCTCTTGATCCAGCTGGAGGAAAATGGCTGGCTGCAGACCAGCCTGGCAGAGTCCAGGGGCCCAGGGACCCAGTCCTGGCAGGAGGTGTGGGCTGTCTCGAGTGTCAATGTCAGTGTTTCAAAACTCTGGCTACCAACGTTTTGGACAGGATTTGGAGCAGTGGAGGGACCTCTAGAAGGGGAGGGAGGTGGGCTTTGGGATTATCCAACGTTATCCTTTTTCAGCAATGTGACAGGTCCCCTCATGTCCCCGAGCCTCATTCCTCCTCTGTAAAATGGATGTAATCAACCGCAGGATGAGCTCATAGAGTCGAGTTGAGGAGCAACTAAGACAGTGGATCTTCAGTGCCCGGTGTGGTGTAGACCAAGGGGTGGCAACCTCTTTCTACAGAGGGTCAGGCTGTCAATACTCTGGCTTTGTGGGCACCTGTTCCATTCTGCCCTTGTAGCTCAAGCCCCTGTGACTCTCTGTAAGTACTATAAATAAAGTCCCGGAGCCCTGGGCTGGAGAATGGGCAGAATAGGGGAAGATTTTATTTCTTCCTCTTAGAGGAAAGAGATACATAGATATATATTTAAAGATTTTTTATTTTATGTATTTGAGAGAGAGAGAGCGAGCGAGCGAGCGGATACAAGCAGGAGGAGTGACAGACAGAGGTAGAAGGACAAGCAGGCTCCCTGCCCAGCAGGGACTGAGCTCGATCCCAGGACTCTGGGATCATGACCTGAGCTGAAGGCAGATGCTGAACTGGCTGAGCCACCCAGCTGTCCCAGAAACTTTGTAAGAAATATTTCTTACTCATCTTTGTGTTCTCTTCTGGGTTCAGCATAGGGCCTGGCACATGGCAGGTGCTAAGGAAATGTTTCAACATATGACATAGGGAAGAAAGAGGCCTTTGGAATCAGACCTAGGTCCAAATCTTCTGTATGTGACCGGTTTAAAGAGAACATTGTTCATGAGGATGCTACTCAAGAACCGCGAAGTGGACTTAATTTAGGGGGTGCACGGTGATAGGTGTAGAGGTGACTGTTACGGGGTTTGTGGTAGAGTCAGAGATTGAGCGCACCCCCCCAACACAACAGGGACAAGTAATTTATAGCTGAGGAGCAGGGGGGTGGTCGGTGGGTGCGATATTACTAAGAGGCAACATCAGGAATAAGGAGGATTCTGGTTAAAGTGACCTCACAGAGTCCTTGCTGCAGGCAGGCCAGGGTGGCTAGCTGGACCTGGGGTGGGTGGTGGGAGAGAAGGATCAGATGATGAGGGTGGGGGTCCCGGCTCCAACGACTTAGCAGGGTTCTTGCTAAAACTGTATCAGTGGAGGTGAACACAGAATCCCTGAAGTCAGGGCCTCTTTGGGAGGAGGGTTTAGAGGAGCCTGGTTGAGGTCTGGACAAAGAGAGGGTCTTTGTCACTGAAGCTAAACCACTTGCCCTCTCTGAGCCCCCGAGCTTGTAAAATGGGCATAGAAATAATACTTGCTGCGTGAGATCGTTGCAGGGGTTACTGGTGATCGTGGGGAAGAATGTAGATGCTGGACAAATATTCTCTGAAAAGAAAGCATGAAGCACATCTCCACGTTTCCTGATTTCCACCACGGCTTTCAACCCTTAGCCCCATCCCTCTGGATGGGAGGCTAGTTCTCGTCTTCGGCAGTCTGCATGAACAGCTTTTCTGGACATTCTCTGGCTCCCGGGGTGGGTAGAGGAAAGAGAAGGAAGGAGAAGGAAGGAGAAGCCTCGTTGTCTGGAGAGAGGGCGAGGGGAAAGTCCTCCTTGTTCTGAATTCAGGGCCAGGCTGGCAGGAACTGCAGACAATCAGGTTTTGCCCTAGGGGCTCAGTGTCTGCTGTAAAGAATTAATGGCCAGGAAAGGTCTCTGCCAATTATTTTTCAACTCTAGGTGCAGAGATTACAGAAACAGCCAGCCGGTCGTAGACCCAGGCCTCCCTGCGCTGGCTGACAAGCACCCCCTGACTTCCCTCCCAGGGGCGTGCTGCAATCAGGGGTCTCTCCTTCAAGGGCACGCCCAGACTTCCAAGCACGCGCAGACGTTCTGTGTTTCCACAGAGAAGAGGGCAAGGGAGGGAAAGACACACACTTGTCTTGGTTTGGTTGCCCTTGATGCGGGCCCTGAGGACAAGCTTGGAGTATGTGAAGTTTACCTGGGAGGTGATCCCAGAAAACGTGGGTAGAAGGGTAGGGAAGCGAGGTGGGGAAAGGGACAGAGCTTAGAGGTGTGTTAGTGTGTTATCAATCCAGTCACACTGTGGGTGATGGAGCTTAATCTCACCTGGGGACTCCGGAAGGTGTTACATATATACCGCAAAATGACATATATGCCTCTCTCACCTTCGGAGAGGTGAGGGAGCCGGAATATTTGCACACTGGCTCCGGTGGATGGTTGGTTGAGGGCTGCTGTAGGAGTGTTCATCAGCGGGGCCTTCTAACCTATCTATCTCGGGGGCCAGGACAGTCCTCAGGCAGGAAGTGCAGGTGTTGGCAGTGGATTTAAGCCAGGCACTGGTGAGTCCATTACAACATGTATCGGAGGCCTACTCGGGTCCAGCCACTTAACATTTGCCATCACTTTAATTTTGGCATACATCCAAGACTGTGTCTTAGTTGACCTCTTCTCAGACTTGCTTCTCAGGGCTGGGACTAGAGGAAGTGAAGCCCTTTTACCTGGTACAACATTAGAGAGGGCACCAAAGCCCACAGCCATCAAATAAAGTTTTCATGCAGTATTTTTTTTTTAAAGATTTTATTTATTTATTTGACACAGAGAGAGAGATTACAAGTAGGCAGAGAGGCCGGCAGAGAGAGAGAAGGGGAAGCAGGCTCCCTGGGACCATGACCTGAGCCAGAGGCAGAGGCTTTAACCCACTGAGCCACCCAGGCGCCTCGCAGTATTTTTTTTTTTTTAAAGCAAAGGCAAAAAAACCATGATGAATAAAATATCCGAGTTTTAAATCAAGACAGGATCAGTAATGATGCCAAGCTGAGCCATACTGAAGCCCAAAGCAAAAGGAAAAATCAGTAATACCGATCGTGTTCATCATGGATTTTTTTTCGCATTAATTTTGATTTAAAAAAATAGGGCATTAAAACATTATTTATCTTGATTACTGAGGGGTTTTGGCACACCCTTGTGTTCGGTGCCTGAGGCAAGCACTTATTTCATCTAGGTGTGGTCCTCGCCCTTCACCCTCCCCCCTCCGTCTTCCCCATCTTGGTGGATTGCTCTTAGTCCACTCAGCTGCTCAAGCTAGGAATCTGGGGTCCCCTGTGGCTCCTCTCCTTCTGGCACCCACCCCAGCTGCACCATTATGATCTTTCAGACCCACCTCCATGCAGCTTTCAAATCTGCTTCCTTTTCTCCATCTTCATTCCATGACTCCTCTACAAAGGAGGTCCCCATCCGTGGTCTCCCTTTGCAGACAGAAGTGGCTTCTTGCATTTCCCTGCAAGCTCTGGCGTGGCCACGCAGGTCTGCGCTCTGGCAGACGAGATAGTGGCTGTTTCTCTGGCCCTCTCACTTCCTTCCCTTCCCCAGGTCCTCCCACACCCATGCCAGCTCTGCTACCAAGAGGAAATGCCTTATTCTGGCAGTTCTTGAAGACGCTCTGCTTTTGTGACTAAGTCCTGACAGATACCCCAAGCCTCCTGCTATTTCTTCACTATCTTGGCTGCTCCACGTGGGCACGGGGACGTTGAGAGGCATAGTGTCTTTTTCGAGCTTCAGTGTAGCAGTGACCCCTCTGATCTTTCCTTTCCACTCACCTACTGGGAGTGCCATTTTCTTACCTTCCCACTTTGGGGCCAAGGCCCAGGGAGGTGAGGGCATGAGTCCCTGAGACCAGGCAGTGTCTTTTTCCAATTCACATTCTCTCTGAGTCTCCTTCCTTGGTTTCACCCCAGGCCTGGAAGAGACCACCATCTTCTCATAGGGTATGCACTTCCCTGACCTCATTTCCTGAATCCCAACGCACGACTGCTTGTCATAAAGCTCAGGAGGCTCCGACCTCCACACTTTGCCCTTAATTTGTAGGGTAGGTTCTGGAATTAAGAAACTGTCTCTTTTTTCTCAGGCAGATTTTAAGACTACTGTCTCTGTACAGACTCAAAGCTAAACTATGATTTTTTTATTTCAGGGGGTGTCTGCACTCCTCTTAAGGTAATAAATGTCCTTGATCCAATGGGTTAGGGAGTGGTGGGCTGAAGGGACACAGAACATCATGGTTCATGAAGGTGCAAAATGGTTGGATCCATTTGATAGTTTTGAAAACATTATCCCCTTTATGCATTCAGGTGGTCCTCCAGTTCCCAATAACTTTGCTCACCTCCTGGGCATGCACTATTTCTGGAGAGTTTTGGCAAGTTCTGTTTCACATTACCTACCCACATTAGGCCACATTGGTCTCAGATGCCTGGAACTGCCTTGCTCATTTACCTAAGTTCTGAGTGGATAAAGAAGTTCCTTGAATCACTGGCAGTGAAATCCCAACTTCTGGTGGGAACGTAAGTGAGGAAATGGGAGCTCTGAGTCCCACTCCTGGATCAGAGTCTAAAGTTCCCGAGTGGAAAATGGGGGAACCACAGAGCTTGTCTCGAGGATTCAACGGGATGGTGGGTGTGCAGTGAAGTTTTGTAGAGCTGCTGGCACGGACCGCATTTTCTCCCTTCCTCCTCTGCTGTCCTCCCTCCTCAGCCTCCTGCCAGTCCCCTGTCCTCTGAGCTGAGCCTCCCTGTTCCAGAGGTCTGGGCTTCTGTACACAGAGCTTAGTACTGGATTTGTTAACTTGCTCTGCAAAGTTCATTCAGTTCTGGAGCACCAGCCCATCCTGCTGCAATTGAACAGCGTGGTGATTAGGCATAAGTGGGCTGTGGCTACACAAAGCAATCCTTTTTTTTTTTAAGTAGACTCAGCATGGAGCCCCACTGGAGGCTCAAACTCACAGCCATGAGATCAAGACCTGAGCCAAGACCAAGAGTTGGATGCTCAACCGACTGACCCACCAGATGCTCCACAAATGACCAATTATCAGTGCAACTTTCTCAGCAGAGAGCCAGGTATGTTGGTTTCTAGTGCTGTGATTGACCTTGGAGCTGAAGATTTCCCCAGTGTTGTTTTGACTATTTGGTGATCATTTTACACACATACACGCACACACACACATATGTACACTCTTGTGTTTTGGGTCCTGGGTCCTGGCATCTGGGAATCTTGGGTTAGCAGACATGTTGGGTTAAGAAAGTTGGGTAGGAGAGGCCTTAGAATGTACCAGAAACTGGTCTGGATACCTCAGTTTTCCCTCCCACACATCCCGGGTCTACTTACTTGCCAAGCCCTCAGAGCTTGGGGCTGGCTTTGTCACACCTATTTTGAATCCTTTGCACAGATAGGTGGGTGGACCCTGCTGACCTCTTACTCTTAGGTCCTGAATTGCCCCCCTCACCTCCCTCCCCCCCCTCTGTGCCCCAGTCATGGTGACTTCCTTTTGATGACTGGAACACGTCAACCTATTTCCCTCCTCAGTTCCCTCACCCGTCCTGCTAATCCCTGTGAATTGTTGCTCTCTTCCCATGGCTGGCTTCTCATCCTTCAGGTCTTAGCTCACACGTCACCTCTACAGTGAAGTCTTCCTTGATCACCCTATCTAAAGAAACTACTCCTAAAATTATTTATCATAGCACCTCACTGCCTTCAAAGCATCTCTCATGACCTGTAATTTTTTTAACCCGTTTTAAAATTTGCTTTTCTGTTCCTTCCACCAGATTGTACACTCCACAAGAGCAAGAGTCACTTTTATTTTGTTCCCTATGCTATTTTCGGCCTCTAGAGTAGTACAGGTACATAGTAGATGCTTAATTTTTGTGGCAGAGCAGCCCTCACTTCCCCTGTCCATTTTATTATCTTAAATGAACTTGGCAGGCCAATGGGCCTTCTGGTTGACCCACCTTGGGAATCATTTCTGGGGTCAAGTCTTCTCACTAAGCATCTGGGCTTAGATCCTCCAACATGTAATATCTGAACCCCTGTGAGATACCCATTGCCAAGACTAACCCCGGCAGGCTGCTTTCTTTCTAGTAAGCTCCTTTCCCTATATCTAGTGAGGGAGTCAGGGAGTAGGAACTAGTTTTTGCAGAAAACTTACTACATGATAGCTCTGTGAACTTGGGCATGTTAATTTCTATGAGCTACAGTTTTCCCATCTCAAAAATGGGACTAACAGTAATGCCAGATTTCTTAACTCCAGCACTAATGACATTTTGAGCCAGATAATTCTTTGTTGAGTGGTGTATGTGTTCTATGCATTGTACGATGCCTAGCAGCATCTACCCACTAGATGCCAGTAGTGAACCCAGTTATGACAATCAAGAATGTCTTCATATATTGCCAAATGTCCCGGAGGGGTACAATCACATCTCCCTGCCTCCACCGAGAGCCACTTTAATAATATCTGCCTTAAAGGGTTGTTGATAGACTGAATGATATCAGTCATGTTAAGTGCTTAGAGTAGGGATTTAATATCTATATTTCAAATCTCTGATTATTATTATTATTAATGTCTCTATACTGAAGGCCAAGGGAGTTTTAGGAAAGACAGGTGCCTGTAGGAGGGGGACAAGCCCAATTCACTCCATTGCCAGTGGTGTGCTGAAGCCATCTTGTCCCTGCTTTTAAGCACTGATAGTTAAATTTTCAGGAAATTTGCAAACCAATTGTTAAACATAGTCATCCTTGAAATTGGCAGTGGTAGGAATGTTTACACCGTGGGAATTAGCAAATGCTGCGCAATAGAGCTTTCTTTTCCAGGAGCCACCTGGCGACCACAGTGCTTCTTTGTTAATGCATGAAATGACAAGATCTTGCAGTGGGTCTAATAAATACTGGCATGTTCAAATTGTGATAAACCTAAGTGATG
>CM052811.1:106726585-106812175 GCA_028533885.1 Nasua narica | reverse complement strand
GTGTGTGTGTGTGTGTGTGTGTGTGCATGCGTGCATGTCTGTGCATGTGCGTAAGTGTTCGTGTAGGTGTGTGTGTGTGTGTGTGTGTATCGGGGCGGAGGCGGGGGGGGGGGGACTTCACACCATCTCTTCCACATCCCCATGGGTCTGCAGAGATCTCTGAATTTGAGCAGCAGAGGTAGTAACAGACCTCACCCCAGATGGCGCTCCTGGTTCATTTTTTATTTTTAGTTTCCGTCTGGATGAAAAATTTGTGATGTGCACACCGGGCAGAACAAATAGAATTATGAATCACTTTTCACAAACTGTGTTGTGGATTTCACATATTTTCATGCTTGATTTTCTACCATGTTTCAAACTGATACAAGAATGCTTTTTTCCCTTTCTCTGGGACATTGGGACATGTGTCCCAATGGGGAAGGGGCATCATGTTCCCCCTTCCTTCCCTCCTTGCCTTCCCTACTGCACCATAAGCCAAGAACCACTGTCTTCCTTCTCAGCCTGGAAGCTTCATTATTCCTCACACAGGACCATTTTTCCAGCTCATTAGAACCTGGAGCTAAGATAAAGGAGGGCAGAGCCATTAGGTAGCAATTTATATGTAAATGTGGAAGTTAGCAAAAGAAAGAGAATGGCCTACTGTTCTTTAGGAAGCATTCAAGTTGGGACCCTTCTGGAAAGCTACCATCACATCCTAGCTCTGTAATGCCCATTGCTCTTTTACCAGGCTCAGGAGACATCATCTTATCTTCACGCGGGAGGAGACTGAAGCCAAGGTCACACAGTGCGTGATGAGCAGGGCCAGCACCTAAAGCCGCAGGTGGACCCCAAAGGTAGTGTGTCACCACTTTGTGGGGTACCTCTAAGGGGAGGAGGCCCATGTGATCATCCTCACCCTCTCCCTTCTCCTTACTTCAGTTTTTGCAGCTGATTCAGGCTCATCTGCTGGCTTGTGAGCTCGGATCTAAGGGGAAACGTGCCTTGTACACTTTATTAATAAGATTTAATTAAACAGTTATTTTGCTGTGTATGTGTAGAGGAGAATCCCTAGCAAAGGAACCCTCTGGGCTCGGTCCCAAGTTCTGTTATGGAGGTGTCAGGAACAAAAATGGAGGATGCTAGTAAGAAGGCTGTGTGGAAACGTCTCCTGAAAGCTGAAGAAAAATCTGGCTTTTCTCCAGGCCTTTCTTCCCTATGGTCAGTAGCCCAATCTCCTCCCAATCCCTGCCCTTTTGGTAGTGATGGAGTCAGAGGCATGTGTGAGAGAGGTCAGGCTGTCATCTTAAAAGAAGCAGGCTTGCTTTCTTACTTCTTTGGCCACCTAGCAAATAGTTTTCTTTTTTTTTTAAAGATTTAGTTTATTTATTTGAGAGAGAGAGAGAGGTTGAGAGAGCAGAAGGTCAGAGAGAGAAGCAGACTCCCCAGGGAGCTGGGAGCCTGATGTGGGACTCGATCCCAGGACTCCGGGATCATGACCTGAGCCAAAGGCAGTCGCTCAACCAACTGAGCCACCCAGGCGCCCAGCAAATAGTTTTCTGAGGAGGGAAAGGCATCCTCACCTCTCCCAAGTGTTCCAGGCCTTTGGTTTGTGCCATCTACTAGCTTAGTTCCCTAGACCTTGAGCTTGACATGCAGCAATACTCTTCTTCCTTAGGTTTGGGGTAAAGACAGAGTCAAGGGGCTGGAGGTAATGTGCGTTGGTAGAAGCTGAACATATACTTAGGTCAATATGTCATGACTCAGAGTTTGAGCTTGGTCTTGAGAGCAAATGGGAAACCCTCAAAGAGTGTTAAATGGAAAGTGGTGTGGAAGTGATATGATCAGATTTGTGGTTCAGAAAGATCTCTTTGGCTTCTCTGGGGGCTGAATGGGAGGCAGTAGACAGAAAGATGAGTTAACAGGCTGCTTCAGCCATTTAGAAGAGAGATAAATGGTACCTGGACCAAGTGGAGGGGCAGACAAAAGGATGGATGTGATAGAGACCCCAGAGATAGACTTGATAGCACTTGGTGATTGATCAGCTGTGGGGGTGAGAGAGAGTGAGTAATACCCAAGCTTATGGCTTGAGCGATTGTGTGGGCAGCCGTGTCTGCCGTTTCCTGAGATCCGCCTGCAGAATGAGAAGCATTAGGTGTTAGGGGAAAGATGATAACATTAGTTTTGGCCATGCTGAGTCTGATGAACTTATGGGACATCCAAACAGAGATGTCTGGTCAGAGTGCAAGAAGGACACTTGGGAGACATTGTCACATAGATGGCAGTTAAATTGAGAAAAGGAAGGGTCTAAGGGCAAAATCCAGAGGAGGATAGTGGGAAGGATGGGAAAAGGAAGGAGATTTCATGAAATTGACAGAGGAGTAATGACCAAAGAGGCAGGGGTGGGGAGAAGGGTGAGAGAGAGATCACAGGTAGGCAGAGAGGTAGGCAGAGGAAGAGGGGGAAGCAGGCTCCCCGCTGAGCAGAGAGCCTGATGCAGGGCTTGATCCCAGAACCCCAAGATCATGACCTGAGCCAAAGGCAGACGCTTAACTCACTGAGCCACCCAGGCGCCCCTCAAATAAATAAGTCTTAAAAAAAAAGGCATTGACAGATCCTTTCCCAAAATGTTTGTGCCACTTTATGCTCCCCTCAACGATGTATGAATTCTGGTTATGCTGCAGTCTTAACAAAAATTGGTGTTTACCAGAATGTAGCCATTTTGGTAAATAGGGATATCTCATTGCGATTTTAGTTTGCTTTTCTTTGATGACTGATGATGTTGAACACTTTCTCATGTGCATATGGGTCACGCATCTATTTTCTCTTGTGAAGGGTTTATTAAACTATTATCATTTTTTTTAAAGACTTTATTTATTTATTTGACAGAGAGAGAGAGATCACAAGTAGGCAGAGAGGCAGGCAGAGAGAGAGGAGGAAGCAGGCCCCCTGCCGAGCAGAGAGCCCGATGCGGGGCTCGATCTCAGGACCCTGAGATCATGACCTGAGCCGAAGGCAGAGGCTTTAACCCACTGAGCCACCCCAGGCGCCCCTAAACTATTACCATTTTTATTTAAAATTATTGAGTTGTAGGAGTTTTTAAATTTTTATTTATTTTTTAAAAAATATTTATTTATTTGACAGAGAGAGAGAGCACAAGAAGGGGGAGTGGGAGAGGGAGAAGGAGACTCCCCACTGATCAGGATCAAGCCCCTATGAGGGGCTTGATTGCAGGATCTCAGGATCATGACCTGAGCTGAAAGCAGATGCTTACCTGATTGAGCCATCCAGGCAAATGTAGGAGTTTTTTTTTTTTAAATGTACTCTGAATACATTCTATTTGTCAGATATCTATGTGTTACTCATTTTTTCCTCATGGAACTGCATATTTGTTTTCTTAGAGAAATCTTTTGATGAGCAGAAGTTTTAAAATTGTGATAAGTCTAATTTACAAATTTTTTCTTTTCTGATGGTCACTTTTATGATTTTTTAAAAATATTTTATTTATTTATTTGACAGAGAGAGACGTAGAGAGTGGGAACACAAGCAGAGGGAGTGGGAGAGGGAGAAGCAGGCTTCCTGATGAGCAGGGAGTCCGATGTGGGTCTCAATCCCAGGACCCTGGGATCATGACCTGAGCCGAAGGCAGATGCTTAACGACTGAGCCACCCAGGCGCCCTTATGATTATATTTTAATGAATTTTTAGTGACTACTGCTTTGTAAGTCCTGCTTAAGAAGCCTGTTCCCTCATTTGAGAAGAAAGTCCCCTGCATTTTCTTTAGAAGTTTTGTGCTTTTCGCTTTTTAGTTTAGACCCAAGATCCATCTTGACTTAACTTCAAGTGTAGTCAAGTGTACACACTTGTACATAGTGTGAGGAGGTGAGGATTGAGGTCACTTTTTTTTTCTTTTCTTTTCTTTTTATTTTTTTAACATGGGGTATCCAGTTGTCCCAGAAAGATTTGTTGAAAACATTTCTTTTGGGACACTTGGGTGGCCCAGTTGGTTAAGCACCTGACTCTTGGTTTCAGCTCAGGTTATGGTCTCAGGGTCCTGAGTTCGAGCCCTGCGATGGGCTCTGTGCTCAGCAGGGGGTCTTCTTGTCCCTCCCTCTCTGCTCTTCCCTCCCCCGACCTCATAAATAATAAAATCTTAAAAAAGAAAGAAAACATTTCTTTTCATTTTGGATGGCCGCTTTGGCGTCTTCACCAAGAATCAAATGAATCCGTAGATGAGGATATGTTTCTGGGCTCTCTCTTCTGTTCCACTGATGTGTTTGTCTCTGTGCCAGCGTTGCAATATCTCAGTTACTGGGGCATCGTAGTGTGTTGCTTGTTTAAGTCAGGCTGCCTAGTCCTTCCAATTTGTCCTTTGGTAAGATCGCTTTGGATATTTCTAGGTCCTTTGCATTTTCTTTTCTTTTCTTTTACAGTCAATGAAATTGTTTTTCAAATTTCACTTTCTAAATTTTCACTGCTGGAATATAAAAGTACAATTGATTTTTGAGTTTTTGTCCTTGTAGCTCCAAGTTTGCTAATTTACTTATTAGTTCTAGTAGATGTTTTGTAAATTCCTTAATGTTTTCTGTGGAAATGATCATGTCATCTGTGAAAAACGACTGTTTTACTTCTTCCTTTCTGATCTGTATGTCTTTTATTTCTTTATCTTGCCTTACTACACTGGCTAGAACCTTTAACTATTAAGTATAATGTTGACTGTATGTTTTTTGAATATGCCATGAATTAGATTGAAGTTACCTTTTAATTCTGAATTGCTGAAAGTTTTTTTTTGTTTGTTTTTTCTAATGAATGGCTGTTGATTTATTTTTTCAAATGATTTTCTTGCATTTACTTAAGTAAGTATTTAATTTTTCTTTTTAGTCTGTTAACATGGTTAATTACATTGATTGGCTCTGTGTGACCAAAACCAAGTTTAGATTCCCAGAATGCACCCAATTTGGTCATGATGCCTTTTGCTTTTGATATATATTGTTGAATTCTATTTGCTAATATTTTGTGAAGGACTTTGCATCTATGTTCACAAAGAAGATTGGTACGGATTTTTTTTTTTTTTCCTGTAGTTTCTTTGTGGGGTTTGTCGCTAGGGTTATCTGCTAAAATGAGTTAGGAAGTGTTTTCTTTTCCATTTTCTACATTTTTCTAAATTTTTAATAAAACTCACTGATGAAGCCACATACAGATTTCTTTGTGGGAAGGTTTTTAAATTATGGATTTAATTTCTTATGAGCTATCTGGTAATTTAGATTTTCTGTTTTATTTATTTTTTTAAAATTAATTTTGGTGAGTTTTTTTCAAGGATTTTGTCTATTTTATGTAGATCGTCTAAATCATTTTTATAAATTTATCTATAATATTCCATTATTATTCTATTAATATCTGTTGGATTTGTAAGGCCTTCTCCTTTTTCATTTCTGACATTGGTAATTTGTGTTCCTTTTCTTCTTTTCTTCAGTCAAGCTGGGGTTTATTCACATTTTTAAAAAATATTTTATTTTTAAGCTATCTTGACACCTAATGTGGGATTTGAGCTCACAACACTGAGATCAAGAGTCCCATGCTCCACCGACTAACCAGCCAGGCACCCCTAAGGTTTATTAGTTTTATTAATCTTTTAAAAGAAACAGCTTTTGGCTTTGTTAATTTTCCTCTCTTGCTCATTTTCTATTTTGATGATTTCTACTTTGTTAAAAAAAATCTGTTTCTACTAACTTTGGCTTCTCCTTGTTTTTCTTTTTCTAGCTTCTTGAGGTGGAAACTTAGGTCATTTATTTTACACCTGTTTTATTTTCTAACATAAATATTTAGATTCTGAAAAACCCTCTAAACATTACTTCAGCTGTATTCCACAAATTCTGATATATTGTATTTTTATTATTTATATAAACATTTTATAAAGTTTCCCTTATGATTTCTTTTTTTAAAAATTTTTATTTATTTATTTGACAGAGAGAGAGAGAGAGAGATCACAAGTAGGCAGAAAGTCAGGCAGAGAGAGAAGGGGAAGCAGGCTCCCCAATGAGCAGAGAGCCTGAAGTGGGGCTTGATCCCAGGACCCTGAAATCATGACCTGAGCTGAACACAGAGGCTTTAACCCCCTGAGCCACCCAGGCGCCCCTTTATGATTTCTTCATTGACCCATTTGTTGCTAAATATCCAAATATTTGTTTTTTCTATATATTTAATTACTAATGATTTTATTCATTCGTTCATTCACTCATTCATTTAAATGGCTAATGATTTTAAGTTTAAAAGTCATGGTCAGAAAAATGTATTTTGTGTTACTTCAGTTTAATTTTATTGAGACTTGGTTAATGGCCCAGGTTATAGTCTATCTTGGTAAATGTACCATGAGCATTTGAAAAAAATGTATTCTGCTATTGTTGGGTATAGTGTTCTATTAATATAAATTAGATCAGGTGGCTTACATTATAGATTGTTCAGATCTTCTACATTTTTAATGATTTAAAAAATTCAGTTTTATCACTGAGAGGAATGTTAGATTTTGTTAATTTTGTTTTATGCATTTTGAAGCTCTAATATTAGGTATAATTGTAATTTTTATGTCTTCCTGATGAAAATGGACCAAGGAAATTTTCTTCTGGCCCTAAGTCCTTGAAATCCAGTATGTATTTAACACTTACAGTGCATCTCAGTTCAGACTAGCCACCTTTAAAGTGCTCAGGAGCCATATGTAGCTAATGGCTACTGTATTGGACAGCATAGTCCCTAGAAAATCAGGTAATAAGAGGTGGGGGAAAGTGTCTGGCAACACCCAGCACTGAAGAAACACAGTAAATTTCTTTGCCCAATTTCCAAGTGTTGGCCAATTTTTTTGGTAACATTACCCTCTGATCATGACAACTCTGGAACCAACAATAGAACCCAGTAGAGAAGGAGAGGCTAATAAAGAGGTGATTGAGTGAGAAAAGGCTCCGAAATAGCAGGAGTGTCTGAAGTTTTGAGCTCAGGGACCAAGTTTCCCACTTGCTTGTGATATTTTTGTCCACATTTGAAAAATGGGCGACTTTGGGTGGATGAATTAGCAAAGCCCTGCATATCTGGACATCTCATGCAAAGGTATAGGACTTGGAAAGGAAAGACGGGCTGGATTTTTGTTCTTACTGACACCTTGGCTAGCCGCTCTTGTGCAGTGCACAACCCATACGACTGCACTATCAGGCCCTACCAGGGATGAGAACCAACCTCAGATGGGTAAATGATGGGTTCTTCTCCAATTTGGCAGGGAAGAGGGTGGGTGGGAGAGTGAGGGCATGTGTCTGGGAACAGGACAGAGTGAGGGGTATGAAAAGAGGTTGAGGGGGTTCTGTTTGATGGCATTATATTCGTTGCAAAGAAGGATAAACAGGCTGAGAGGAGGGTCTGAGGTTTTGTGGGAGAGGCAGGTCTGAAACAGTCACTGTGGAAAAGGTAAGAGGACAGACTAGAACAAGTTAGAGGTCTTTGAGCAATGTCAAGGCCTGACAGACTTTTGTCTGGAGTGGAAGACAGGAGAGGCCAAAAGTTAGAAAGTGAGCAGTGAGCTTACCAGGGAGGTAGACTATCGTGAGGCTCAGGTGTGCAGGAGGTGCAAGATTGTAGGAGGCACAGGTATCCAGGAAGTGCAAGAGTGCAGGAGGTGCAGGTATGCTGGAGGCAGGGTCTGCGGGAGGCATAGGAGTGCAGGAGACACAAGTGTGCAGGAGGTGTAGGTGTGCAGGTATGTAGGAGGCTCAGGTGTGCTGGAGGTGCAGGTGTGTAGGGGGCGCAGGTGTGTAGAAGGCACAGGTTTGCAGGAGGCACAGGTGTGCAAGTGGGTTGAAGGTGCAAGAGTGCAGGAGGCGCAGGTATGCTGGAGGCAAGGTCTGCGGGAGGCATAGGAGTGCAGGAGACACAAGTGTGCAGGAGGTGTAGGTGTGCAGGTGTGTAGGAGGTGCAGGTGTGTCGGAGGCGCAGGTGTGTAGAAGGCACAGGTTTGCAGGAGGCACAGGTGTGCAAGTGTGTTGAAGGTGCAGGTGTGCAGGAGACGCAGGTGGGCAGGAGGCCGTCTGTTGGTCAAACACAAGACAAAATCCCAGCAGCTTGCTTTTATCAAATAATGTGTGCCAGCCCCTTTTCTAAGCACTCGACCAATATTAAGTGATTTGACTCTCAATTGGTACTTCCATTGGGCAGATGAGAAAAGCAAAGCACAGAAAGGGTAAGTGACTTGCTGAGAGTCACACAGCTGGTAAGTGGCAGAGCAAGGTTTGGGCCGTCTGACTCTATCAGTCTGTGGAAAGGGTGATTTTGGTCTTGACTCCATCCCTCTGTAATTGTGAGAGGACTAACCTTCTACCAGTGGTGTGTGTGAGCTCATGGGGTCAGTCTCAAGGATAGGGTAAAGCAATTTTTTAAAAGCTAAAAAGGTAATCGTTTGTTTTGTTGAGTCTAAACATTTTTGGGTCATGATATCTCAATGCCTTGTGCCCATAGGGAGGATCTGGGAACCATGGGTAGCTCTGCTTTCTGCTCCAGGCTCAGAGACAGACCTGAGTGGCCTGAGGAGCAGGGGGATAAGGTCAGAAAGTGACACCCATCTTCTTCTTCCTTCAGGAGCAGGGCAGGTGGGAGGAGTTTAGATCTCTAAATTCTATCTCTGCAAGTAGAGCCCTCATCCGAGAGAAAACATTTTTCTATTTTCATTTTTTTTTAATTTAGGAAAACATGCCAAAATCAGCTTTATAACAATCTCGGTGCTGGTTTTATGAAACACAACATTTCCATTGAAGCCACCAGCAGAATCACTTCTGTCAGCCACCAGCCTTGTAAAAGGAATGAATGCATTTTCTGTGCCCATAATCATCCCTCTATGGGAATGAGGTCGATTTCAATGACTATCTAATAAAGGAATAACTTAGCATTCGAAAAAAAAAAAAAATTAGAATCCCAAGGAACCCTAGAGGCAAAAGGCAAAGGAAATTTGATCTGATGAAAACTGAGATCTTTTTTAAAGGAAAGCTTTATTTATTTTTTTTCAAAGACAAAACTACATTTTAAAAACAGTAGGTTGGCTAATCAATAAATCTCTATTTAAGGAATTGAATACGGAACTGATTATACAGCTGGCAAAACCTCACTATTCCTACACATTCTGAGATGGTCTAATTTAGTGAAAGGTCTGAATCAGTTTGAAGCATGTGGTTTTGTAGCTCTGACGTGCTTAATTACCTTCAACTCAGACTAAGCTGAGAAACTCATTCTTTCAGATTGTGGCCTCCAGAGCCTGGGGGAATTTGCAGCAACAAACTAATAAGGATGGTTTGTAATTAACATATCAATTGCACATTATTAATCATCCACTTCCTGATATTTGCACTGTTTATTGTACAAGAAGTGCGATTCCTTTGTGGTCTGGTCCCTGTAGGTGTTTGCACACTTGAAGAAAGAGTCTTAACTCAACCTCCCCCTCATCTCCGGAGTCACCACTGCACCAGTAACATACAGGCTAGGAAACTGAGGCTTAGGGAGAAAGGGTGCCCTGCTCAAGGTTTCAAAGCTGGACTGTCACTAGAACACATCTCCTTCTGACTCCCAGTCCAGTGCTCTCTGTAACACACGTCAAAGCACATGGTATATAGTTATTAATAAGAGAATGTTAAAAAAAGAGAAGATAATGTTTTTTTGTTTTCTTTTTTTTTTAGAGAAGGAGAGATGTGGGGGAGGGGCAGATGGAGAGAGAATCTCAAGCAGGCGCTACGACCAGTGTGGAGCCCCACATGGGGCTCGATCTCACGACCCTGAGGTCATGACCTGAGCCGAAATCAAGAGTTGGATGATGCTCAACTGGCTGAGCCACCAGGTGCCCCCAAAGAAGAGAATGTTAGAAATCAGAGTTCTGCTGAGTTTTTGGCATTCCCCCTATAATCTTGCCAGCTTCTGATGTGGCCTTTCTGTGTAAAAATGTGTATACAGCAGTTATTATGTACCAGGTTCTATTCTAAATAGTGCATATATCCTCAATTAAGCCTATTAACAACATTATGATGTATTATTGTGGTCCCAAATATATCCTTAGGGAAACTGAGGACCAGAGAGGTGAAGTAAAATGCCTGAAACAGAGTCCCACAATTTCTCTGTTCCCAGTACCTGCACAATTTCAGTAGTTTTTTCAAGTGCCCAGAGACCAAAAGAAATACCTAGTAGTCTTGTTTATTAAGTTGTTAGGTCTAAACAATTTAAAAATAGCTATGTCATAACAGCTTAATAGCCATTTGAAAAAATCACTCCCATAGATTGAAAGATAGCAGTTATTTATTTATTTATTTATTTATTTTAATTTTTTTATTAACATATATTATTTGCCCCAGGGTACATGTCTGTGAATCATCAGGCTTACACATTTCGCAGCATTTGCCATAGCACATACCCTCCCCCATGTCCGTAACCCTACACCCCCCCGCCCCACCTCCCAGCAACCCTTAGTTTGTTTCGTGAGTTTAGGAGTCTCTTATGGTTTGTCTCCTTCCCCATCCCATCTTGTTTCATTTCTCTTCCCCACCCACCGTGACCCCCTCCCTTGCCTCTCAAATTCTTCATATCGGAGCGGTCATGTGACAATTGTCTTTCTCTGACTGACTTATTTCGCTTAGCATAATACCCTCTAGTTCCATCTCGTCATTGCAAATGGCAAGATTTCGTTTCTCTTGATGGCTGCATAGTATTCCATTGTATATATATACCACAGAAAGATAGCAGTTTTATTCCATCTGAAATAACGGGCATCACAGAGCACTGGGATATGTGTGCCTCCCAGGCACTGCGCAACTTTTCAGGACCTAGAATCAGATGCGCTATCGACGTCCTCATTTCTTATCCTACACAGATGTTCACACGGTGCTTGCTCTTTACCCCTGTGACCACTGAGAACCCAGCTTTGGAAAGGTAGTGATGTCATTAGAGGGAATGTAGCACAAATTAATGTTGAAACCGTGACCACCGTGGGCTGTGGTCTGCAGGTGTCCGGCACACATCACTGTGTCTCTCTAGTGTGTAAGGTCACCCGTGTTACCCCCGTGTGCTTGCCTAAGTGGGGAGGGCCAGTGGACTTGAGCCCAAGCAGTCTAGCTCCTGAGCCCGTATGCTTGGTACTAGGCTGTTTCGCCCTGTATGATCCATCCAGTAGCCCTTACTCTCTAGGGAAGAGGCCCAGTCATTCAAGCAGACGTTCCAGGCACCTGCACCCTACTGCGGACCTCGTGTTGTGGCTGGGTGTGGTGGGGAAGGGACAAAGATGAATTGGCGCTCGGGTCCGGTTTTCAATCATCTTGCCGTGTAGGAAAAGAATTACAGTTCAGCTATAACAGAAGGGTGTACAAAACACCCCCTTATCTGCAGAGGGGATCCTGGAGGTGATGGAGGCAGGACTGATGGGAGTGCCGCGGAAGCTTTTTCAGGCTCACCGATAGAAATTTGGTGTGGGGAATGAAGGAAGTGCTGCCTCTTCCCACTCTCTGCAAGTCCAATCACTCGAGTACCACGTTCGGGCTGGAGAAGAGACAAATGGTGGTTTGGGTAGGCATCTGGTCACCTTTGAAGGCTCCTGTGGGCAGAGGCAGGAGGCATGAGCCAATAATAAGCTTGTGATGAAGAACTTTGGGCAAGGGGCCGAGCGCCCTGTCACTGAAGGGATGTAACAAAGGTGTGTGATGAGGACCTGCTGCGGAGGGGGCCGGGCCAGCTGGCCCTGAGGTTCCGTCCGAATCCAAACAAGGGATGATTCTGTGAAGCTGTCTTCTCATTGTCCACAACTGTCCCCCCTTGTCACTGGCTCTGAGACTCCAGCATGCCTGTCACTGGCCTGGACACAGCACTGCCATTGTCTCAGACGTGGAAACTGATTTCTGGAAACTGATTTCTTTTGGTTCCCTGAAAATGGTTTTGTCTCAGGATCTCCTCAGCAGCTCCTGTCTGAGGTCGGGGGAGGGGAGGAGGGACAAGGGGCTGCCGCCTGACAGCTGGTAGAGGCTGGGGACACTGACCCCTTGCTGGAGGTGGAGGGTGGGCATCTGATTCCCCTTGTGGTTGCCGAGGGAACCTTTACAAAATACACACCTCACCTTGGCCCTCTCTTGCTCGGATTCCTCCGGTGTCTTCACACTGTTTTCCGTGTAAAGTCCAAACTCCTACACTTGGCACTGAGGTCCCCACGGCAAAGCCTCTGCCTAACTCTCCAGCCTGTCTGTCCAGAGACCCTGCGATTAGTTATCTTGGGTGACTCATTTCTCTGAAAACAGAGTCCTCCTTGCCCACATGCCTTTGCTTATGCTGTTCCCTCTGCCTGGTTTATCTTTCCTCATTTGTCCACTCACCCTGCTATGTCTGGCTCAGGCCTCCCCTTTGCTGTGGAGGGCTGAAAACAGCACCCCTGCACTGAACTTGAGGTCTGCAGTTTGGCAAGCTGACAGAGCTTAGCTGGGTGGGTCTTCTGGACTAGGGTGGGCTCACTTGTGGTCTGCAGTGTGCCAGGTGTGTGTCTGTGTGTGTGTGTGTGTGTGACCAGGGCTGGCTTATGATGGCCTCATCTGGGACATCTGAGACGACGGGCAGGGCACGCTCTCCAGATGGCTCTGGGCCGTCTCTCCTTCTCTGGTATGCACTCTTCACATGGTAGCTCCCAAGAGCTGCCAAAAAGGACAAGTCCCATGGCCAGAGAGCTTTCCAAACCTTTGCTGACATCATATTTACCGACATCCTATTGGCCAAAACAAGTCACCTGACTGGGCCCAGCGTCAGAGTGGAAAGGCATTCAAAGTAACGTAGCAAGAAGGTGCCAGTGTGAGATGTGAGGGGGACTGGGTGTCATTTTTACATCTTTCACAGCTGGACAACCTTCAGGCCTAGAGGGTGTGAGCTCACTAGGCTGTGTACTAATTCCCAGAGGCCTTGGTTTGACGTGCTTCAGTTTCCCCAGAGCCCGCCACAGAGCAGGTGCTCAGTAATGACTGACTTCGCTTTCCTACCTGTGGCGCCATCTTGAGGCTTGGGCTCAAGGAACCCAGGGAACCCCAGGTAAAGCCAGTATAGACCAGGGGAAGGAGAGATAGACAATCCTTCCCAAGCTTGTGCTCAGCGGCTCAGGAGTGCAATTTGTCCCAGAGAGCGATCAGATCTGATTCAGCCACAGTCTGGTCTCCACCTTTAAATGTTGGGAACTGCATAAATCAGCACATTTCCCCCAAAGCGGAGTCTATATACAGCACTACCAGGCTGCTCGCCATAATTAGGCCTCTAGCAATGATTGGTTTTGCTCCCCATGTTTTATCACCAGCCTTGCAGGGGAAGCAGAGGGATAAGATCAAGCGTTATGATGTTTGTGTGTGAGCCCAGTATTTGAGAGGTCTGGGGCAAAGTACGAATGGGGGCTCTGGTCTGGAGCCTCCTCTTCTCTTCCTATCACCTGCTTTGTCCTGCACCATGAGGGGTCTCCCTCCGTGTGGGCAACTACCCCACTTTCTATGTCCCAACCCTCCCCATCTCCTTATCCCCCTGCAAATGGGTTCCTTTTAGCCTTTTGAGGTTAGGGGTGTACACACTGGGGACAGCCCGTCCCTAGGAGGAAGGACGCAGAGAAGGATTGCAGTAGGTTCCAGAAGCGGGCATTTAGGTAAGGAGTTCTGGGGTCATGGGGAACTGCAGCCTGACTTAGGAGGGGGGAGCTACAGGAGGCACAGTCTCTTGCTTCTTGAGATTTGTTGCCCTGTGAGGGGGCATTGGCCATCAGAAGGCTAGAAAATGTCCCTCTAGGGGCACCTGAATGGCTCAGTTGTGTGGGTGTCTGCCTTTGGCCTGGGTCATGGTCCCGGGGTCCTGGGATTGAGTTCCATGTCTGGCTCTTTGCTCAGTGGGGAGCCTGCTTCTCCCTCTCTCTTTGCCTGCTGTTCTGCCTTCTTGTGCGCTCTGTCAAATGAATAAATAGAATCTTTAAAAAAAATAAAATAGGGGTACAAGGGGCACCTGGGTGACTCAGTCAGTTAAGCATCAGACTCTTGATTTTGGCTCAGGTCATGATCTCAGGGTTGTGAGATCGAGCCCCGTGTTGGGCTCTGCACTCAGGGTGGAGTCTGTTTGAAATTCTCTCCCTCTCCCTCTGCTCCTCCCCTGTCTCGCTCTTTCTTTCTCAATACCTACCTACCTACCTACATACATAAAATCTTAAAAAAGATAATGTAGGGGTACAAGGCAGGGAGGTCCTGGTTGCTAGAGTCTAAGGGTGATTCTGTGTTTGTGTGTGTGCAAAGCTAGAGAGGCACAGAGGTCCTGAAATCTGATCCTGTCACACTGCTGGCAGGACAGGGCCTCCCCAAGTTCTAGGAATCCCCTGAGTGGAGCTGGGCCTGTTCACTATTCTGGAAGCAGCATCCACCCTCCCCCCATGTTTACAAAGGCCTCTATTGACATAAAAATCTCTCACATCTGATTCTATTTGGCTTACCACAGACATGTGGGCTCACTGGGAAAGGGAGCCTTTCCTCCACTGAATGGATGAGGAAGCTGGGGCTCAGAGAGGTGATGTGACTTGCCACAGGTCACACACCTATCAGTGGTATTGAAGAGTTGAGTCCCAACAGTGGGCTCCCATGTGCGGTGCTCCTCCTGCTCTATCATGGAATTTAGAGTAGATCTTAGATGTATCAGTCTATACCTCATACCTGTAACTGTTTGAACATTCCCTCAATGATAGCAGTTTGGGTTGTGTCCAGTTTTTTGCTGTTGTAAATAATATGGCAGTGAGCATTCTGGCACTGGCAGTGCAGTACTTGAGGTCTGGGCTAGAATCCCACCACTGTTGTGAACAAAGTTATTGAAGTTTGCTAAACCTCGATGTCCCCTTCACATAACAGGGTAATAATACCATCTTCATGAGAGATTGAATAAATGATGATGATGGTGATGGTGGTGATGATAATGGTGGTGATCACGGTGGTGATGATGGTGATGGTAGTAATGATGATAGCAATGATGGTGGTGATGGTGGTAATGATGATGATATGGTGATGATGGTAGTGATGATGGTGATAGTTGTAATGATGATGGTGATGGTGGTGATGGTGGTAATGGTGATGATGTGATGATGATGGTGGTGATGATGGTGATGGTAGTGATGGTAATGGTAGTGATCATGATGGTGATGATCATGATAGTGATGGTGGTAATGGTGATGATGTGATGATGATGGTGGTGATGATGGTAGTGATGGTAATGGTAGTGATCATGATGGTGATGATCATGATAGTGATGATGGTGATGATGGTGATGGTGATGATGTTGGTGATGATGGTGATGGTGATGATGGTGATGGTGATGATTATGATGGTGATGATGTTGGTGATGATGGTGATGGTGGTGGTGATGGTGGTGATGGTGATGGTGGTGATGGTGGTAATGATGATGATATGGTGATGATGGTGGTGATGATGGTGATGATGGTGATAGTTGTAATGATGATGGTGATGGTGGTGATGGTGGTAATGATGATGATATGGTGATGATGGTGGTGATGATGGTGATGGTAGTGATGATGTGGTGACGATGATGGTAGTGATGGTAATGGTAGTGATCATGATGGTGATGATCATGATAGTGATGATGGTGATGGTGATGATGTTGGTGGTGATGGTGATGGTGATGGTGATGGTGGTGATGGTGATGGTGGTGGTGGTGGTGATGGTGGTGATGGTGATGGTGATGATTATGATGGTGATGATGTTGGTGATGATGGTGATGATAGTGATGGTGATGGTGAAAACATCTGGTCTACGTTACAGTACATTACATTCCTTGTTGGGTCTTCTGGTTTACATCCAGGCTCTGGTGACCTTTGCTGGTCTGAGGCAGCATCTCTGCATCTAGCATATCCTGGGAACTCCACCAAAATTTAGCCAGTTTAGACTCAGAATCAAGGCTCTAGTGAACTCACCTAAGTACTGTGCTCTTCTCTATTTACACTTAGTTCTCTGACTATTGCTTTAAATATACTAATGGTTCCCAGGTTTATCTGTCCACTTATGACTGTCCCACTGAGTTCCAGATTCATACATCCACCCTATTCACTCAGTCTTTGTGAAAAATATCCCAATCTTCATCTCTGCTACTCTAGTTCAAGCTCTTACCATCTCTCTTGCTCTTTTCCAACTTCCTTATTGAACATTTAGCTTGTTTGCATTAAGTCTTTCTGGTTTTATGATAAGTACTTTTCTTTTTTCTCCTTTTTAAAAATTTTTATTTAAATTCTGGTTAACATGCAGTGTAATTTAGTTTAGGTGTACAAATTAGTGATTCAACACTTATATACAACACTGGTGCTCATCGCAAGTGTTGTCCTTAATCCCCATCACCTGTTTCACCCATCCCCCACCCCCTCCCCTCTGTTAACCATTGTGTGTTCTCTAGAGTTAAGAGTCTGTTTCTTGGTTTGCCTCTCTCTTATTTCTCCCTATGATTGTTTTGCTTCTGATAAAGACTTTTTAACTTATGCATTTCCCTCTAGATACTGCTTTCGTCTATTCTCCCAAATTTTGACATGTAGTACTTGGTTGCTTAGTTCGTATAATTTTGTTATTAATCCGTAGGTTACTGAGTAATATATTAGTTTCCAGATATAAGAGAATTTATCAGTTATCTTTGTTGATTTTATTGCATATCATCAGAAAAAGAGACTGATATTGATCTTTTGAAATTTATTTTCATTTATTTTAATGGTCAATTTTTACAAATATCCCATGTGTGCTCAGAAAGAGTGTTGGCTGATTGTAAGATTAGGAGTTCTGTATTCCTGTATCAGCTTGCGGATTGTCTGCTTGATTAGTTTCTAGGACAGATAAATTAAATTAAAAAAATAAATTATTTATTTCTCTAGTTCTGCAAGTTGGTGTTTCATGTATTTTTAAAAAATATTTTATTTGTTTATTTGACAGAGGAGAGAGATCACAAGTAGGCAGAGAGGCAGGCAGAGAGAGAGGGGGAAGCAGGCTTCCTGCTGAGCAGAGCCCGATGCGGGGCTTGATCCCAGGACCCTGAGATCATGACCTGAGCCGAAGGCAGAGGCTTTAATGCACTGAGCCACCCAGGCACTCCTGTTTCATTTTTTTAATGAAAATATATGCTCCTGGGTGGTTATTTGAAAATCTGTTATTCTTCCTTATGCTACTATGGTTTGCACTGGATTATGTTTGTTAGATCTTAGAACTGCTGCTATTAGGACTATTGTAACATTCTTTTGGTTCATATTTTCTGATATATACTTTTTAATTATTTTATCTTTAATCTCTTTATCCTTTTAAGTGTTTGCTTGTAAATAACATACTCCTGGATCTTGTTTTGCTTATCCAATCTTAGATTCTCTATCTTGTGATTGATGACTTCTACTCATTTATCTTTATTATAAATAGTATTATATTAGGCCTCATTTTTGCTCTTTTATTTCATATTTTCCATTTAGTATGCTTTCTTTTTGTTTCTCTTTTTCTCCTTTATTACTTTCTAATTTTCTTTTGTTCATCAGCTGGTGAATAAATAAACTGTGGCACATCTACACAGTGGAATACTATTCAACCATTAAAAGGAACAAACTACTGATAACCAGTAAACTACTAATAACTTTTAAAAGCCTTGTATTAAGTGGAAGAAGCTAGACTCCTATGTTTCCATTTATATGATATTCTGGAAAAGACCAAATTATAGGGACAGAAAATAGATAAGTAGTTGTCAGAGCAGGAGGGTAGGAGGAGAGGTTGACTTGAAAGTGCCAAGGGGAATATTTGTGGATGTTGGAAATATTCTGTGTCTTGATTTTGGTTCATGGTTTCATGATAATAGATATTTGTCAAAATTCATAGAAATGTGTACTTCTAAAAGGTGAGTTTTACCACGTGTAAATTGTATCTCACTTAAAAAAAGAAAGATAAAACCCTCTCGAAGTCATTCCATGGGTTTTGCGAGATCTGTCCTCTCTCCTTTAAGTCTGTCTTGACTTGTTCACCCATATATGCACAGAGGTCACTCTTGGCCTCTTTTGGTTTCCCGATCAAAGGTCTCCTTACCGGAAAGCTCCTCCTTAGTCTCTCCCTGTCCCCAGCACTTTTTCACTGCCTGATGTACTTGAGATTTGCTAGTTGTATGTCTCTTCCTTCTGGAATCCAAGCCCCATGAAGGCAGGGGCTTTGTCTGTTTTGTTCACTGCTATATTTTCTGAGCACTGCCTGCCACATAGGAAGAGCTCTAGGAAGAGTTAATGAATTCACTGAGACAACTAGATCCTAGACCAGCGCTGTCAACAGAAATAGAATGTGAGCCATAAATGTGAGCTGCGTCTATAATTTAAAATTTTCTAGTAGCCGCATTCAGGAAGTAAAAAGGAACAGGTAAAATTGATTTTTTAATAATGTGTTTCATTCAACCCAGTCTGTTCAAAATATTAGTTCAACATGCAAATCATATAAAAATTGTGAATGAGATATTTAACATTACTTTTTCATACCAAGTCTTTGAAACTGGAAATATATGCTGTATATGCAGCCATCTCAGATTTGGACTGGCCACCTTTCAAGTGTTCTTTAGCCATGTGTGGGTAGTGGCAACCTCACCAGACGGCACAGTTCTGGAAAAGGGGGAGGCCTTGTCCCAGGGTCCAGGAGCAGATTTTCTCCCAAGGGGCTTGTTTTGTTGTGGGAAATAATTCTGAATCAATAATGAATCTTGGATTTAAAAGTAAACAGTGAATGATGGAATTAGAATATCAGAGTTCTGCAATCCCCAATGAAATAACAGATCTAGGTACCGATTGCGGTGGTTGCTGACATCACAAGAAGAGGTCCGTTGGTGCCACCCGCCTCCTGCTAGCCTCCTGAACAAGTGATCAAGACAGAATCTGAGTAAACCTCTGGATTCAACTCCAACCGACGGAATTTACAACTCAGAAATCTGAGGAGCATATTAAATGATGCCGCAGGGGTGAAGCCAACAAAATCCCAGCTGTGGGAAATGTCGGACAAATGACTAGGTTCTTTCAATAAATGAGCTTCCAGTAAAACAAGCCAACCAAACAACCACCCCACACCCGCGCCCCCCCAAAAAACCCCAAATGGAGGAGAAACTTACAGATGAAGAAAAACCTCCCACTCTCTACGCTCCTAAAGAGGGAAGCCATATGGAGAGGCCCAAGCAAAGAGAAACCAGGTACCCAGCTGAATACAGGGAGGTGTTCCAGCTAACACCATATGGGGCAGAAGAGCCGCCCAGTCAAAACCCAAGACTGGTGAGCGATAATAAATGGCTGATGTTTGAAAAAAAAAAGACTCAGAAGACTTTGAACCATTTACAACATGTAGACTTGATTAGGATTCTGT
Source organism: Nasua narica (assembly GCA_028533885.1). Classification (NCBI taxonomy): domain Eukaryota; kingdom Metazoa; phylum Chordata; class Mammalia; order Carnivora; family Procyonidae; genus Nasua; species Nasua narica. The sequence goes on along the minus strand of CM052811.1, from coordinate 106,792,797 downwards.
TGAATACACTGTAGAAAAACATGTATGAATTCATGGGACAATCGGATAGTTGATATTAAGGAATTATATTATTTTTTGGTGAGATAATGGTATTGCAATTACATTGTAAAAGTACTTATTTTAGAGAGACATAAGAACACACTTAGGGGTGAAATGATGTGTTGTTTGGGATTTGTTTTGAAATGATTTGGAAGGGGTAAGTGGAGGGAGGGGTAAAAAGGAAGCAAGATTAGCTACGCATTAATTGGCGAAGTAGAGTGATGGGTACCTGGGAGTTTGTGACTACAATTCTCGCTACTTTTGGTTATTTTTGAAGTTTTCTGTGATAACATGCAGGAAAAGCTGATCTGCTCTTCTGGGCCCAGCCTTTCCTCAGAGCTCCCAACCCCTACTGCCTGGGGCCTGAGGCTGTGTGGGCGCGAGTTGCACTCCACGAAGGTGCCAGGAGGTGGCGTCACCACCTCTCTGCTGTGGCTCTAGGGCACTGAGCCTCTGGGAAAGCTCCCAATCACCCCAGCCTCCCAGAGGCCGCTGGGGTTTCTGTTCTTCCCTACAAGGCGATATATGGGCAGGGTGGAACCTGGGTCCAGCAGGGATTTTCCTCTGTCACTGCATGTTCCAGACCGCTCTTGACCTCCACCCTTCAGGGCTGTGGCCATCCTGGTCCACCTGCCTAGCAGAGGGGTCTTGTTCCGGCTTCCGGTCTGCCCCATCCTCCCTCATAGAGGCTCCTGAGCTTCCCTTGATCTCAGGTCCCTATCCGATCCCTTTAGCCCTCCCCTCTGGGGGGGGACCATCAGCCCTGCTGCTCCACATCCCCACTGCTGCCTGTCCCCTTGTCCTCATCCCAGACTCTCCTCTCAGGGACCAGACCCACACCTTTGGGTGGGCTCGGCTATTGTATTGAGCTGAGGGAGCACTGGACTAGGGGTCAGTAAATCTAGGTTCCAAACCAGCCTCTATGGAGTCTGTAATGCGCCCTCTAAAAAAAGTAGCAGTTGGAAGTGTAGAGTCATAGTTTTCCAACTTTTAAAAGACGTGGAGCTCCATTTCCAGAAGCCCAATATGTAGAATCAATAAGAGCGGAGCATCCTGGTTCCATATGGGAGAGGTTTACTCCTGGGCCTCCTGACCTCTGGATTCCTTACATTTTTCACTGGCGATCAGCCCAAGCATTCCTACAAGTTAGTCTTAGGCTCCAGTAAGTCCTAGCATTCATTTCATCCATCCGTCCATCCATCCAACATTTACCAAACTTGTACTCTCTGCTGAATCCCCAGGGAGACTAGTTGACCAGGATGAGGACTCTGTCTTCTATGGGCCCACAGACTGGTGAGCAGACATCATCATCAGGGGCAGGCCACATAAGCAAGTGGTCCCAAGTTCAGGGAGCACAGAGGGGAGGCTGCCTGCCAGCTTGAGGAAGCTAGGGAAGGCTTCTTGGAGGAGGTGACACCTGAGTGATCTCGAGGAGAGACAGATAGAGAAGGAATTGGAAGGGAAGAGGAAGGCCTGGAAGATAATGGGAAACTTCCTTTCTTGATGCAGTCTTTTAGAGGAGACCCCCCAAAATGACAGGGGAGAGCAGTTACTCTAGACGATGGTTTGGGTGGAGACCAAGTGCTTCACTGTAGATACCCTGCCTGACACTTCGGATGAGCATTTATCTCGCGGGCCACCCACACAGATGTAGCAGTGATGAAGCGCCACTACGGCATGTCTGGAAGGAAATTCACTTCCCTCACACAGTGAAATTGCCAATAATTGGTGTTGCTGAGAACATGAATAGCTTCATGGGCCCCAAATGAAAGGCTGAATCCCAAGTGTTCATTCCAAGTGCTGGGGGTGCATTGGTAAGAAGATGCCAAGATTTTAAAGCCCCCCTTCTTGGGCAGAATGCCTCTCCACCCACAAATAGAAACTTGCTGCGATTTTAATTAAGAACAGTGTACATAAAACTCACTGTTCCTAAGTAAACAAATATTAAGCAAGATACTTTGCTTTCATGTTATGGGCTCTTAAGAGATGGGAAAAATAGGGACAGGAGGGGTGGGCGGAAGATATTGAGGGGGAAGAGGAAGAAAGACTCAGACTGAGAAGAAAATAGATTCCAGGTTGGGGAGGAAGAACAGACGAAAGGCAGACATATATGCTCCAAGGAAGAGAGGAGGAGAGGAGGCAGATGGAAGGTTCTAGCATCTCCTCTGCCCAGAGCTTGCTTTTGTCTCAGGGCCCCACTTTTCTGGCTTAGTTTACATTAGGTTCTGATACCTCTTCGTTAGTCAGCTAGAGACCAACGCTGCTGCTTTGCTCAGTTCTTCCCTTGGGCTTTGTAGCAGACACTGTCGGTGACTCATTCCCACCTATTCGGCACTCGCCATTCCTGAGTACGCGGAGGGCTGTCTCCTGCAGGCGCTGGCCGATCTCCACTCAGGGGCTACCCTTCAGCTCGGGTGCATGGGCGGGCAGGCTGGAACTACAGGGGAGTTAATGCCCCTGGGAGCAGGCTTGGCAGATGGGAATTGGAAAATAACTACTCAGCTCCCTTTGCCCTTCGGTGGTCTGTACTGTCTCCCAGAGTCCCCTGTAGGATCAAGCTGTAGTTGCCCACAGTAGTAACTAGACTGATAACCATTGTTAATTGGCCTCCATCCCTTCTATGTGTGGTCTGGGGTTGCTTGCTGGGGCATCCTGGGGTTGCCTCCCAAATAAAACACTTGCACTTGAACCTTTGTCTCAGGGTCCCCTTCTGGGGGAACTCAACTCGAAAAATCTTTCTATATTAAAATTTTATTTTGAGGATTTCATTAGCCCTCCAGAATTAGGCCAAGTCTGTTCACAATGTGAGGGACTGATACCCTTTTATTGTCAATGTTTTGAATTGAGGCTTATTTTCTTATTGCGTTTTGAAGGTCTCTTGTCTCAGAAGGATGGCTTAAGGTTTAAAAAGTTACTCTGAGACTGTTCAGTCAACTTGGGCTGCTGTGATGAAGTACCATCGTCTGAGTGGCGTATAAACAACAGACATTATTTCTCACGGGTGTGGAGGCTGAGAAGTCTGAGATCACAGTGCCAGCATGGTCAGACTCTGGTGAGGGGCCTCTTTGGGGTCGAAGACTGCCAACTTCTCGTTGTACCCTCCCGTGGCGGAAGAACTAGCTAGCAATCTGCCCTCCTCTTATAAGGACACTAATTCTGTTCATGAGAGCTCCACCCTCATGACCAAATCATCCCCCACAGGCCCCAGCGGCAAATGCCATCACATTGGGATTAGAATTTCAACATATTTAATTTGGGGATGGGGTGGGGTTCAGACATTCAGCCTGTAATGGAGACCTTTAAGTTAATGGTCAATTTACTAGAAAGTACCTGATGTTTCCATTTCTAAATCCTATGATTGCATCTGGTTGCTTAGGAAGATACTCAATAGAATCAGTGTGAAAATGCTCAGCTGTGCTCATCATTCATTCATTCCTTTTCTTCGTTGTGAAGTAAGTTTTTATGAGCAACCACATGCTGTGTGCCAGGCATCTCTGCCCTAGGAACTTGCTCTCCTGACTAGCTTGAAATTGGATTTCTGATGAGGTTTTTCAAAAGTCCATTTGATTCTTCATTCAATATTTGCTGAGAGCTTCCATGTGCCTAGCACTGAGCTAGATCCTGGACAAATAGAAATGGACAGGGCAAGGATCGTATTTCCCGGAAGCCAGAAGCTGGAAGCCAGAAGGCTGAGATTGGCATCTACACAACGAATGTTTCCTGTGATAGATGTACCTGCTGGGTTAATGGGGGCAAGCGGGATAGATGGGTTCAGTTTGCCTTGGGGGCTTGGAAGGGTTAGAATATCTTCATGGCAGAGGGGTCCCATGAGTAGAGCCTAGAGCACTTAGGGGAGACGAAATGGTGTGAGCAGAGGTACAGTGAGACCCGGAACCGCAAAGGGTGTGGTGAGGCTGCAGCCAGAGAGTCTCTGGTGTTAAGATCTGGGCTGTGCTGGGAAGTAGTGTGGCTCAGTGATTAGGGCACAAGCCCTGTGTACGGACTGCAGTTCTCATCTCATTCCTGCCACTGGCTCACGATATGATTTGGGCCGGTTAACAGCTCTCTGAGCCTCAGTTTACTCATCAGTATTATACTGGGGAGAGACTACCGCCTCCATAGTCACTGTAAGCATTAAATTGAAGAACCCTGGCATAGCACCTATGACATAGTCCCTGATGATAAAAGGAAATTGTTTGTTAATGACCTTCACCAAGATGTCCTGGCTGGGTTTATGAGAGAATGTCGAATGTAGAGCCCCTCATGCACACAAATGTATGCATTTGTGTCGGCAGATTGTTTACATGGGGACTGAGGAACCTCTTTGTAAAGGAGACTTGACAGTGCCCTGGGCGGTGAGCAGCAGGAAGCACCCAAAATGAGGCAAAGGGGCGCCACTACCCCAGAGGCCGTAGTGTTGCACCATTTCCATCAACACCATCATTCCAGTGGTTCCAGGAGTATATTCTTTGACACCCAGGCAGGACAGGGCTTCCTTATCTCATGGAAGGACCCAGAACCCCATGGGGAATTATGGGTGCTTTGCATTCAGGGGATGGTGCCTGTCTGGTGAGCGTGGGGACAGGCAGGACCGTGTGGCAGCACTCCAAATTTCTCACTTGCTACAAGGCCCACGTCTCACCCTTTGCAGAAGCATCTGCAGAGATGTTCTCAGAGAAGTTGGAGACCTCCCAACTGCTCACCCATCTTGGTGTCGCTCTGTAAACAGGACTGACATATGGGCAGTGAAACCTGCTCTGCAGAGGGCCTGGAACATGGCTCTGCTTTAACAGATTGGGGACACCCCAACTCATGAAGATTCTTCACATCCAGGAGATGGAAGGAACCAGAGAGGGACAGCTAGGGTGGCCCTATGTATTTATGGACATGTGGAAATGAGGCTTGGTGAGATGCGAGGAGTGGGTCAGAGTCACACAGCAGGTCAGGGGAAAGACAAGCCTTTTTCTCCCTGAGCTGTGTTCTCTCTATGCCATTCACAGTCACTTGTTTCACTCACCTAAGAGATCTACCAGCCTGTGGTATTGCCTCACCTCAACTGGGTGCTCCTAATTCTGCCTCTAGAGGTCTTACATGCTCTCATTCAGCATTTGTCATCCATCCATCCATCTATCCATCCATCCACCCATCCATCCATCCCATCCTCATCCATCCAGCCATCTACCATGAATCTACCATCCATCCATCCATCATTTATCCATCATCTATCCATCCATCATCCATCTATCATCCATCCATCCACCTACCCACCATCCATCCCTTCATCCTGCCATCCAGCAAAAAAGTATTGATGCAATGTCTCTGCCACAGATACTTTTTGTTGTTGGCTATACAAAAGTGCACATCAGGTGTGTGGGAGGGGTGAGTTTGGGTTCCCCACTGAAGCAGGGAGGTCTGGAGTCAAAGCTGTTGCAATAAATATTTTGCCTCTGATTTCCTATTGCTCCTGTAACTCCTCATCTATTGGACCAGCTTCCATCCTTTTGTAAACTGTTGTCCCTCTGACTCATATTTTCCCTTCCTCCTCCCTATGTGAAATTTTGCTATTGGTCTGAGCTATTGTTGCTGGGCATGTTGGCGAGATCCAAGGATAGCTTTTGGGGCCAGGGGTCTGGCATGGCTCTGGCTTTTTAGGGAAGATCAGAACCATCCTCAGAAGCCAGGCCATGGATAAGATGGGAGGGAACTTTTCAGAACAAACCTCCCTGAGTTACAGATGAGGATTACAGTAGTATGGTTCCCTCTTGTCTCCTGAAGGTTATGAACAATGTTACCCTTCCCTAGGTTAGTCCTGGTGGTGAAAGGGACTTTCTCTTTTGTATTTAAGTCTTGCTTATTTGAGTTAGGTCTCTTTGGTTGTGAGTGAAAGACACTTCTGTGCTGATAATAGTAGTAGTAGTAGTAGTAGTAGTAGTAGTAGTAGTAGTAGTAGTAGAACATGGGAGTCTGATACCTCCAGAACTTGAAATATCACTGTTTCAACCACGAGGGAGAGATAAGTTCAATTCTCAGTCTCAGGGAAGGGTTCCACTTAGGTCAAGTACCCAGCTGTGGCCAGGGGAGTGAGGTCACAGAAGCAATGGTTGCTTCTATAGTAGCCAGGGAAATGGTGGTGAAGGCTCCCATAAAAGATGATGGGTGAGCTGGGCTGGTGAAATATTTTTCCAATAAGAATTTGTTCAGAATGCTCACTCGAGAGACGGTCTGGAGATACCGGTTAGGGCCTTTGCTCCCCAGGTGCTCAGATTGACCTGAGAACAGTTAGATTTGATACGCTTCTCCAGGCTCTGACACTTGTCTTTGTTGCCTCAGATCCTAAAGGCTGTAGTCACCCCAGAGGGGCCTGAGCTGGTGGCCTGGAGTTTGTGGTGCTCATGGTCTGAAAGAGACAGACTGGGTCCCAGTGCAGGCTTTCCTCATCCCCTGCTGCCCGTCTTTAAGGAGATGCAGTAAAGCAGCCACAGTGGTCCCTGATGTCATACTGAGTGAGGTTCAAGTCTCTCTCTGTTGTTACTAAGTCAGGACTAAATCAGAACTTGGGCAAGGCATGGGAATTCTTCACCCTCAGTTTCCTGGTCTATGAAATAGGGAGAGAATTTTCACTTTGTGAGGGTAAGATCCAATTGACACCACTGTCGCAAAGCTGAGGGAGCATCAGAGCCACCTGGAGGCCTTATTACTGGGACCCACCCCCAGAGTTTCTGATTCAGTGGGTCTGGAGGGCGGCCTCCCAAAATTTGTATTTTTAACAAGCTCCCAGTGATGCTGATGTTGCTCCTTGGAGATCACACTTTGAGAGCCAGAGGTCCACATTTACAGTGGCTCCCAACTAAGGGCATTTCTGTTCCCTGTCTCCTCCCACCCTCACGCCAACCAGGGAACAATATCTGGAGATAATCTGGTTGTCATGATTTTGGGTGAGGGGTTGCATTGACATCTTGTGGGTGGAGGCCAAGGATGCTAAACATCCTACAATGCCCCGGATGGCAGCCCCCCACAACAAAGAATTATCCAGCCCGGGGCACCTGGGTGGCTCAGTTGGTTAAGTGTCTGACTTTTAATTTTGGCTCAAGTCATGATCTCAGGGTCCTGGGATTGAGCCCCGCATTGGGTTCTGTGTTCAGCAGGGAGTCTGCTTGAGATTCTTTCCTTCTCCCTCTGTGCATCCTCTCTCTCTCTCTCAAAAAAAAAAAAAAAAAAGAAAGAAAAGAAAAGAAAAAAAAAGAACTATCTAGCCCAAACTGTCAGCAGTGCTGAGGTTGAGAACCCCTGTTCTGGAATAAGTCCCTGGTCCTAGTTCTACTTCACAGCTGTGCTACCCTGGCAAAATCACTTCATTTTTCTGAGCCTTGTGATCACACAGAATTAGTTCTGAGACACTTTGTAGCACTGATGTCCAACAACTTTATTTATTTATTATTTATTTATTATTAACATATAATGTATTTTTTGCCCCAGCAGTACATGTCAACAACTTTATTTAGCAAGCATTTATGGTGTACCAGCTGCACGTAAAACATGGTAGCATCTCAGGTAAGGTACGTCTCTTATAGGGGATCGCACTGTTGGTAAACGCTTTGAAAATGTGGCTGTGTTTCATGTCATAATGTGTAATGCTTGCTTTCACACTCCTGCATAAATAGTACTCTATGTTCCCTTCCCTGCCCTTGGTGGAATTTAGAAAAATCATGCCACAGCACCATGGCTGTTTATTTTTGTTGATGTGCCATCATTGCATGCACTAATGAGCGCTTTTGGGGCACAAGCCTGCTAATTGGTGAGGGTGACTATGGGCATATGTGCAAACCACTGTAATCAACTATTTTCACACTTGGTTAATTGAAGGCAACCTTTGAGAATTAATAAAATATTGATTGCAATTAGTTCTGGTCTACAATACATTGTTAATTAACAGTAGCTCCTAGTGACAAGCTGATTGAGGTAGAAAGTGCGGAGATAACCGCTGGAGTGGAACAGGCAAGAGCCTTGCTCAGGTAAATTTGACTGGTGTCCTTGGGTTCTAGGCAGCTGTTGGGGGGAAGGGCATCTCAGCTGGGGTGACCGACTGATCCCAGTTTGCTTGGGATCACTCTGGTTTTAATGCTGAAAGTTTTGTGTCTCAGGAAACCCCCATGCCTGGGTAAACCTAGATGGTTGGTCACCTAGGGGAAACTGAAGGATTGACAGGAAGAGGAAGACAATGATGGAGAGGACACATAGTGAGAGGGATAGCTTGTGCAAAGGACCCAATGGAGTTTACAAAAATTCATGATATAGTTGAGATAGCATGGTAATGCTTCTGGTGATGGCTGGCAAGCCTTGGTATTTCTTGGCTTTCAGCCACAGTCTGCCTCTACCTTCACATGACTTTCTCCCCTTATGTGTCTGAGTCTTTGTGTCCTTTCTCTTATAAGAACATCGGTCCTATTGGATTAAGAACCTGTCTTACTCCAGTATGACCTCATCTAATTAATCACATCTGTAATGACCCTATTTCCAAATAAAATCACGTTCTTAGGTACTGGAGATTGGGACTTCAACATATCTTTTGCAGGTGGGAGGGGCACAATTGAATCCATAACAATTGTCTGGAGACGTAAGTTCCTCGCCAAGTGGACCTGATTGTAGGGTACTTTTCAACATGGCAATTGGTTTCTCTTAGAGACAGAAGGGAGAAAATGAGAGAAAGCCAGCGAGTTGGAAGTCTCAGTCTTTTTTGTAACCTAATCTCAGAGCGATATCCCACAACTTTTACTGTGTTAGAATTGTGTCACTAGGTCTAGCCCACCCTCAAAGGGAGGAGATCACACAAGGGCCTGAAGACCGAGAGGTGGGGTCATTGGGGCCATCTTGAAACAAGTTACTTGAAACAAGTACCCACCAAGAAACAAGTTTGCTGGTTTACTCATCAGATCCTATTTTTACTGGTTGAAAACTGCCCCAGGGAGGTTTTCCTAGGTTTAGTCCTGAAAGTTCTGCTTCCTGGGACACCCCTCTGTCCCAGGCAAACCAGGACAGCAGCTCACCCCAACATGAACAATGGCTGCTAGCTGGTCACAGTTGAGCCAAGAAACAATGACATGCTAGTGTCTCACGATATGTCAGGAGGTGGCGTACCTGGATCTAAAGTACCGACAGCTGAAATGCACAGAGAGGCTGTGGCTTCGAATTACCCATGGAAAATAAATAAGGGGCTTTATTGTATTCGGAGCTCAATTAGTTTGATGTGGCCCTCCAAAATCCAAATTCGACAGAGGCATTAATGAAAGCATTACTAAAGGAACAAAATTCACAGCAGTAGGCGAAAGCTAGGACCCTTAGCTGATCTGTTGTCAAAATCTGGGAGGACTCTTCATGGAGTTTGAGAGGGTAAGGTGGGATTAGACAAAAGTAAGTCAGCAAACCAAAGGAAAAGGCAAAGAGCTAGCACTAGTTGTCATAGGCTGGCAAAGGGACAAAGGGCACAGGAGTCTGATTTTATGTACAAATTCTTGAGTTTATTAAGAAAAGATGTTCTCATGGTGAATGTCTGAGACCCACCAGGAGCATCCATGTTGCTATGGTGATGCAGTTGGTCTATCAGAGGGAGGGTAGGCTACTCTTTGTAGTTGTCTGCTGAAGGGGTTCCTGGGACACAGGAGGACACAGGCCTTTTGGCATTTTGTTTTTTTCTTGTGTGACTTTTCCAGATGTCACTGCTTTGGAAAGTGGACCTCAAATTTGTGCATGATAATCGTCTAGAAGTCTTGTTAAAGCACAGATTTCTGGGCCCTACCTCCAGTTTCCTACTCGGTAGGTCTGGGGTGGGACCCAGGAATTGGCCTTCCAAGCAAGATAGCAGGTGATGCTGCTGCTGCTGCTCCAGGAACCATTGACCCAGGGCAACGTGGCCCAAAGCTAACTGGCAATTATATTAAAGGAAGTTGAAACTTATCTTTTCATCCTGCATTCATAATTATCTCCTAGCGCTGTCCTCTCCACTGTGTGTGTGTGTGTGTGGGGGGGGGGGGGTTTATCCCCCTTTCTGACTTGTCATAGTGGAGAGGCTCCCTAGTACAGTCATCTAATTGTTAGACTTCTCCCACCACCCTAGCGTTCTCAATGCTAACATGATGTTAGAAATGCTTGCCTCCTTATGATATCTTATCCAGCCATCAAAACTCCCATCAGGAGAAATAAGCATTATGGGGTCTTTTTTCTACCTAAACCCTGGCTGTGCATTAGAACTCCTTGGGATTTAAAAATTCCAATGCGGACCTCAACTCAAATGAATTGAATCAGGACTTCTGGTGGAGGCAGGGAAGAGGGGCATTGCCAGTTTAAAAAAGCTTTCTTAGGTATTTATCATGATGTGATAAAACCAGGGCTGTGAACATGAATCTTATCCTTTTTCTTGGAGGCAGTAATTGGTCCTATGCATAGATAATTCTAGGCCACTGGTCCTCAACCTTGGCTACACATTAGAATCACTTGGGGAGCTTTTAAAACTCAATTCTCAGCAGCATCTGGACCAGATAACTTAGAATTTCAGGGGATAGGATCCATGCATCAGTACTTTTTGATATTCCCCAGATGATTTCAGTGTGCACCAAAGTTGGGAAAAAAGGCCTAGAAGTACCCTGCATAGGACCTGTCACAGTTCCAGGCCTTGGCAGGGAATGTCACATGCTTGGCTTAGAGCACAGGAAACATAAGGTCTGGTCCCAGCATCAAGGGGCCCCATCTCTGAGCTCAGAGATACCCTCACAGCCCAGTGGTGGCGGCTCTTCAGAGGGCTGATTTTCAGCTGTGCAGAGCCCTTCCTCCAAACTTCTAAGTTTTAATAATACCAACTTCTTCCCTTTGTTTCCCCAGCCCTCAGGGTGGTAGTTGCTCCCTAGAGTTGCTAGGTGTATAATATTCTCTTTTTGCCTTTTCAATACCTAGTTAGTCCTTTTACACCAGTTAATAATTATTTACATTAAGTTACTTAAAACAACAGGTGTGGCTCTTTTTATTTATTTATTTGTGTTTGTTTGTTTATTTAATTTTTAATTTTTTTATTATGTTCAGTTAGCCACTGTATAGTACGTCATTAGTTTTTTTTTTTTAAAGATTTTTTTTATTTATTTGACACAGAGAGAGGGAGACCACAAGTAGGCAGAGAGGCAGGCAAAGGTGGGGGGAAGCAGGCTCCTGCTGAGCAGAGAGTCCAATGCGGGGGTTGATCCCAGGACCCTGAGATCATGACCTGAGCGGAAGGCAGAGGTTTAACCCACTGAGCCACCCAGGTGCCCCATATCATTAGTTTTTGATGTAGTGTTCCATGATTCTTTAGTTGCATATAATACCCAGGGCTCATCACAACATGTGCGCTCAATACCCATCACCTTGTAACCCCATCCCCCAACCCCCCTCCCTTCTCTAACCCTCAGTTTGTTTCTCAGGGTCCATAGTGTCTCACAGTTCATCTCCCTCTCTGATTTCTCCTCCTTCAGATTTCCCTCTCTCTGTGGTCCTCCGTGATATTTCTTATGATCCACATAAGAGTGAAACTATATGATTGTCTTTCCCTGCTTGACTTACTTCACTAAGCACAATCCTGTCCAGTTCCATCCATGTCAATGCAAATGGTGAGTATTCATCCTTTCTGATGGCTGAGTAATATTCCATTGTATATATGTAGCACAAATTCTTTATCCATTCATCTGTTAAAGGGCATCTGAGGTCCTTCCACAGTTTGGCTATTGTGGACATTGCTGCTATGAACATTGGGATCCATGTGCCCCTTCTTTTCACTACATTTGTATCTTTGGGCTAAATACCTAGTAGTGCAATTGTTGGATCATAGGGTAGCTCTATTTTTAACATCTTGAGGAACCTCCATACTGTTTTCCAGAGTGGCTGTACCAGCTTGCATTCCCACCAACAGTGTAAGAGGGTTCCCCTTTCTTCACATTCTTGCCAACATTTGTTGTTTCCTGTTTTGTTAATTTTTGCCATTCTAACTGTTGTAAGGTGGTATTTCATTGTGATTTTTTAAAAAGATTTTATTTATTTATTTGATAGAGAGCGAGATCACAAGTAGGCAAAGAGGCAGGCAGAGAGAGAGGGGGAAGCAGGCTTCCTGCTGGGCAGAGAGCCTGATGCGGGGCTCCATCCCAGGACCCCGAGATCATGACCTGAGCCAAAGGCAGAGGCTTTAACCCACTGAGCCACCTGGGGTGCCCCTGATTGTGATTTTGATTTGTATTTCCCTGATGGCTAGTGATGTTAAGCATTTTTTCATGTAGCTATTAGCCATTTGTGTGTCTTCTTTGGAGAAATGTCTGCTCATCTCTTCTGACCATTTTTTTGATTGGGTTATTTGTTTTTTGAGTGTTGAATTTGAGAAGTTCTTTAAAGATCTTGGATATTAGCCTTTTATCTGTACTGTCATTCGCAAATATCTTCTCTCATTCCATGGGTTCCCCTTTGGTTTTGTTGACTGTTTTCTTTGCTGTGCAAAAGCTTTTTATCTTGATGAAGTCCCAAAAGTTCATTTGTGCTTTTGTTTCCCTTGCCTTTGGAGATGTACCTTGAAAGAAGTTGTTGTGGCCGATGGTGAAGAGGTTACTGCCTATGTTCCCCTCTAAGATTTTGATGGATTCCTGTCTCACGTTGAGATCTTTTATCCATTTTGAGTTTATCTTTATGTAACGGGCATGGTTCTTGTCTCCTGACTTAATCCCGACCCACACACTGAGATCTGGAGAAGGAAATCTATAGCTGACATAGGGACATTTGTGCTTATGGACAGCAAGAAATAGAATAAGTGTCATTGAAACAATATTCAAGGAGGAAATAGAAGAAAACATTCCGAAAGCAAAGGTAGATAGGTATTTTCAGCCCCAAAGGGTTGCCAAGTAAACTGAAGGGGGATTGAAAAAAAACTAATAGACACATATTGGGATGAAACTTGCATTTCGGGGATAAAGAAAAACTCTGATAAAGAATATCCAACTTTTGTATCAACATGGACAGGACTAGAAGAGATTATGCGGAGTGAAATAAGTCAAGTGGAGAGAGTCAGTTATCTTATGGTCTCACTTACGTGTGGAGTATAAAGAAAATCATGGAAGGCATTGTGAGAAGGAAGGGAAGAGTGAATGGGGGGAAATCGGAGGGGGCGATGAACCAGGAGAGCCTGTGGACTCTGAGCAACAAACTGAGGGTTTTGGAGGGGTGGGGGTGTGTGGGGGGGTGGGCGAGTCTGGTGGTAGGTATTGAGAAGGGCACATATTGTATGGAGCACTGGGTGTGGTGCATGAACAATCAATCTTGTAACACTGAAAAAATAAACATATTTGGGGAAAAAAAAAGATTCAGGCAGAAGAAGCAGGCAGTCTTCAAAGAAAATAAAAATGAGATGGCCTTAGCTCTTCAACTCTGATAGTGGATTCCAGAATCCTGAAGAAGATGAAGCACTGAAAGCAACTGAAAGAAGAAAAAGATGGTGCCAGAAATGCCCCAGTGGCAGTGGATATTTACATGTGACTCAAGTATGCAAGGGTTTAGGAGGTATATCTTCTGTATATCCTTGTTGGGGGCGAGAAGGGAGTAGGAAGCAAATACTTGGAAATGTGCTTTGGTCAACCAGAAGTTGAATCAAAACAAAGAACTTGAAAGAAAAGCATCCAGTATATTCCTGGAAAGGAAAGCTGTTGCATTGTTTGGTGGTAATACTCTGTGACTATTTCTATGTAAAATTAAATTAATTGACCATGGGGCAACTATGAAATTTTTATAATTTTATAAAATATAATTTTATTTTATTTATATTTTTTAAGATTTTATTTACTTGAAAGAGAGAGAGTGAGAGAGCGCACAAGCAGGGGGCCTGCAGGCAGGGGGGGTGGAGAAGTAGGCTTCCCACTGAGCGAGGGGCGGGGTGTGAGACTGGGATCATGACCTGAGCTGAAGGCAGAAGCTTAACTGACTAAGCTACCCAGGCGTCCCTATAAAATAAAATTTTAAATACACTTTTATAAGAATGTAGCTATTATAATTTTTAAACAATATATATAACGAAATAACCCCATAATTGTACTAGAGGTGACCCAGAGCATACCCCTGAAGACCAGAAGTGGGGCGTGAAGAGAGAGTGAGGCCACATGAGGGAACGGATTTTCTAATCTCTCAGAAAGGGAGTCAATTGCTATTTTTTTCGTTTCTGAATTTAGTATCTTCAGACATGGAAGTTAAAAGCGTGTTATTTAAAGATATAAAAATAATCACCGGCAGAACTAAAAACATTCTGTTTATCAAATTAGCAGGAGGTAGGAAAGATTAGAAAAGGAGTCTTAGTGTGTTCAGGCTGCTATAACAAAAGGCCACAGACTGGGTGGCTTGTAAACAACAGACATTTATTTCTTACAGTTCTGAAGGCGAAGTCTAAGATCAGGGTGCCAACAGGGTTGGGTTCTGGTGAGGGGCCTCTTCTGGGTTGCAGAGGGCAGACTTCTCACTTTGTCCTCACACGGTGGCAAGGAGTCTTTCATCAGGGCGCTGATCCCATTCCCTGAGGCTCTATCCTCCTGGCTTAAGCATCTATCAAAGGCCCTACCGCCTAAAGCCATCACATCGGGCATTAGGATTTCAATATATGAATTTTGAGGGGACACAAACATTCAGACCACAGCAAACTAAAAACGTTCTGTTTACCAAATTAACTGGAGGTAGGAAAAAGGAGGAAAAAAGAGATACAACAGAAGCATATAAAATATAAAACAAGAAAATGGAATTAAGACCAAAGATATCTGTTACAAAAGTACATATAAATTAAAAAAGATTCTATCCATTAAAAGAAAATGACTTTCAGATTGGGTAAATTCAACCCAAATTTGGCCATACACAAGGTCAAAGCACATACCTGAAATTAAAGAATTAAGGTACAATAATCCCAGATACACCAGCCAAATGCAGACAAAAAGAAGGCAGGGTTCCTAACACTGCTATTAGAAGAAGGGAATTTGGGGCTTTGGGTGGCTCAGTCAGTTAAGCATCTGACTCTTGATTTTGGCTCAGGTTATGATCGCAGGATTGAGAGAGAAAGCCCCATGTCAGGCTCTGTGCTTGCAGTGGAGCCTGCTTAAGATTCTTTCTCTCCCTTGCTCTGCCCCACTCCACCCTCCTTGCCCCCCACTCAAAAAAAAAGAAAAGGGAATTCAAGGTAGACATTATTTAATGAGACTAAAGTCACTTGACAAATTGATGGAGGGTTTAATCCACAACCAAGATATAATAGCTATGGATACAATGTAGCTTATAAATACATACAGAAACAAAGTTGCATTGCCAACTAGAAATTGACAGAGAAGCGATAATTGAGAAACATGAACGTCTTTTTAATTCTTAACAGATCAAATTGATGAAAATATAAATTAGACTACTGAGAGGATTTAAATAACAGAATCACTTGAACGATGTGCATGAAGACTAAAGCCCTGTCTCCCTTAGGTTGTGGAAGGGAGTTTCAAGGGTCTTACTCTTAGGCTTGTTGTCCTTTGTAAACTGGATCCTGGGGTGAAAAAGGAAGTAAATCTGCAACTGGTGGGAAGAAAGGGGTTTGGAGTCCCTCAGGCCTGGACTTCTGACTTGGCGCCAGGACTAACTGCTGTGCAGCCTTGGGCAAGACACATCACCTGTCTGAGCCTCAGTCTCTCCAGCTATAAGATCTGTAATATTCCCTCCTCTTACAGAGTTCTGGTAAAAAGTTAAATGAGTCCCTTTCTAGGGAATGGGCAGTGCTTGACCACAAGCAATACATATGTTCTTGCAGGATGGCAAACAGCCGGCAGAGTGTGAACTCAATTATATAATGATCACAGAGCTACACATCCATATACGTATAGCAAGGTTTCTCTGCCTTGGTGCTACTGACATTTGAGCTGGAAAATTCTTTGTGTGGAGTGGGGGGCTGTCCTGTGCATTGTAGGGTGTTTAGCAGCATCTCTGGCCTCTGTCCGCTAAATGCCAGAACACTCCCTCCTAGTTGTGAAAGCCAAATATGTCTGTAGACGTTGCCAGATGTCCCCTGGGGGACAAAATTGCCCCCAGTTGAGGACTGTTGGAGTAGAGATGCGGAAGAATGCTTTCCAAAAGCGGATGATTTTTGTCTCTGGATGGCGAGATTTGGGGGATCTTTTTTGTTGTTGTTGTTGTTGTTCATTAGCCTGTCCTGCATCATTGAATGCAAAATCTACAGAAGTCCATGCATTAAGATGGTGAATATGACGCAAATGTTCAGGGCTTTATTTTATTATTATTTATTTTGTGAAACTAGAGGCCAAGCAGCACTTCCTCTGTTCTCTACTCTGGCCCCTATGAGGAGACACTTATTCGAACCTCTCTGGCATGTGACTAGTTAGCGCATGGTGAGAGCACCATCGATGGGGGCTTTCTGTCTCTCCTTCCGCTCTTTACTGCAGGAGAACACGGGGAGATTAGTTGAAAGTCTTCCTTCCCAGGGCAGGCAGAACGGTGCAGTCTTTGTAGAAAGACGTTAACAACTTCATGATTTCATTTCAAACGAGCAGACATGCAATTTGTTAACAAAAGTCTACCCAAGAAGCATGCATTAGGCAGTAATCCACCTGAGCTGCTATAGGCTTGTGGCAAAAATCTCAAAGACCCCAAAAGCGTAGCATCATCATGTTTACATTACGGCTCTGAAACGAACATGAAATGTGCCATTGAGACTGATTTCTCCATTATCCTTTTGCGTTCTGATTTTTAAAAGAGATCAAAATTCCATTTTTCCTGAAGAAAGGGAGCGCAGATTCACAGATTTCATTACCAACTTAAAACAAATTGAGCGAAAAATTAGGGAGAATGTTTTCTCAGACGCAGCAAAGGCCTCTTTTTAAAACCAGCAAACATCTGTGCACTTAAGTACCTTCTGTTAAGGTCTAAGGAAGTCAGTTTCTGGAATATGTGTGAGTTCATTGACTCTGCCTCACTTTCAAATACTGAATAAGAAATGAAGAAATCATCCTTCAGTTTTTTAAAAAGTGTAAAAAAATGATACATCTGCCAAGAAAGTTTGGATGGGGCATTCAGATCTTATAATAAACAGATGCAGAACACAGCATTACGTTGGAACTGGGCCAGACTCTGGGGCAGCTTTTGGATTTTCTGTTCTGAGTTTTTATTTAATAATTTAGGAGTCACATCTAGTGCTCTTTTTCTAAGTATAAAAGACATTTGCTCACATTAAAGCTCTGCTCTCAAATACAGTGAGGCTATGGAAAAATTAATACCAATTAATAAAATCAAATAGAAAATTCAGGCCCTCGGTCATCTCATGAATGACACATTTCAAGTGCCAATAATTACTTCCTACCATATTGTACAGTGCTGCTCTACAGGTTTGGAAGATAAAGACATACATAAAGGAGAAATGATAAAGGGATCTTATCCCTCCCCTCCGCACTTCAGAACCACTGTTATTGGAATGTGGATTTCCTCCTGAACTTTTTTTTTTTTTTCAGTACTTTCCGTAGAAGAATTCAAAAGCTGTTCTAATTGGGCTATAGATCAGGTACAGGAAGCAAATTCTTAGTATCTCTCACTTCCCACTTCAACTTTTATCATGAGATTTTTCCCATCTTAAAATATATTCTTTGAAAACATGATTTATTAAATTTTCTGCTGGGAAGATTAATTCTTTTTTATTTTTAAAGGATAATTCTTATTGTGGGAAACTGAAGTAAAAGGGAAAGCAAATTCCCCCTGAAATCTCACCACTCAGAGATAAAAATCTTCAACCTTTTGGTGAGCGTTCTTCCAGCTATTTTTTGGGGCATAAATACACAGATGGGCATATAAATAGTCAGCTTTATTAGGGATATTTCCATCTCAGTGAATCCAGAGATACATTATCCCTTTTATTAGCAACAGATTGTTTCAAGGAGCAGATGTCACGTTTGACTCTTGCTGCTACATCTGATCAATACCTCCCGCCTTCTGCAGTGTTCTCCCCTTTGGGATTCCCCCCACCTTTTTTTCCTCTTTTCCTCCTTTCCACTCCTCCCTCCCTCCATAAGTGTTTTCCGTGCCTGTCCCTCTGCACGTGTCAGGGAGAGAACAGTGAAGAGAATAGGGAGGTTCTTGCTTTCAAGGAATTTGTATCCCAGTGGAGGAGGCAGAAAAGAGAATGGGCAAAGGGAAGAGATATTAACAGATCAAAGTTCATGACAGATTGAGGGAAGTGCTAGGAAGGAGGCAGCCTCACTGGAGTCAGTGTGGTCCTCACACTGGGCCCTTGCTTCCCCGGGGTGGTTCTGGGCAGTGGATAAGGCAGGTGACTGCCCCAGGAGAGGAACAAAACAGAATGAAGGGCTGTTGCTTGGATTGGAGTGGTCGCAGGCACGGGATCTGGGGTCGCAGGCACGAGATGCTGACGTTGCTCTAGACCAGCGGTTCTCACTTGGGGGTGATTTTGTCCCCCTGGAGGACATTGGACAATGTCTAGAGGCATTTTTGGTTGTCATAACTGGGGGTGGGGGCATGCTACTGGCACCAAGTGGGTAGAGGCCAGGGGTGCAGCTAAACTTCTTGCAGGGACGTCTCCACAGTAGAGTTTTCTGGCTCCAAATGGCAATAATGCCAAGATTGAGAAACCCTGCTCTAGAAGGTGCCAGGACTTAGGGTAGAGAGGAAGACTGAGTCGGGAGGTGGGGAAGTGGGGAGGTGGGGAGAGTCTTCAGGACGAGGGATGGCGATGAGAAGGGGCGAAGAGAGCTTGAGGAAACAGCTTTACCTGAGGTGGGAAAGCCTGGCCTGGGAGTGGCAGTGAGGAGAAACAAGGATGCTTACCACAGATTTTGACCCTGAGGCATGTGTACGTGGGGGAGGGGAAAGGGCTGCAGGGCCCGTGCAGTTCTGGGGGACAGAGAATGTGGGCTGGGACAAAGGGGACTGTTGCTGAGTGTTTGGTGGAGTGGTTGAGCATGGGGCTGGGCTTGTTTATTTTGGAAGAGGGACTCCTGAGGGCACAGGGAAAAGGTCTGGGCGAGAGGGGTGTGATGGAAGGTAGGTCAGGCTAGGGAAGGCCAGGAATGGTGTGGTGGTGACCGTTGAGGCAGTGACTCATGTGGTCAATTAAATTCCTCGTGAGCCAGGAGGTCTGGGTTCAAATCTGTCACTGCCGTAAACCAGCGGGGTGGGTTTGGGCAGTTGATTGGACCTTTTGGAGTATTAGTTTCCTTCTTCGCAGGGTTGCTGGGGGATTAAAGACAGGCGTGGGGACAGTGCTGTGTGCACCATCAAGCGCCATCCCCCCAGGCAGTGGGGTGAGTAAGAACCCTTGAAAAAGAGAAATGCCCCATGGAGCTTTTGAGCAACGGATGCTGACCAGACAGAGCCTGCGAGGGGACGCGAGAGAGACTGTGGATTTGAAATGTCACCAGAACAGGCTCTGCCTGTGATATTTCTGCACTCACTGCCCAAGGCTGACTCACGAGAACAGCTGATAGGACTTGAGACCTTCACACTTCTCCAGGAAGCAGAAGGACAGCAAAAGCATGAAGATGGGAGGTGGAGGAAGAGTCCTGCTGAACAAGCGTTATCGCTCCTGCCTGTCTCGCTCTGTGCCACCAAACCCTAGGGGGTGGAGGGCTTGGGAAGCAGAGACCATAGGCTGCCCACTTGGGAGCTGGGCTCACTCTTTCCTCATATGAGCCCATTTAATATTCACCTCAATCTTGGGGGTGGCCGTTTTTATCCCCATTTCACAGGTAAGGAAGCTGAGACCCAATGAATGAATTAGTTGGCCTTGGGTCACATGGCTCACAGAGGGCTCTGCTAAAATCTAAGCTCAGGCTGGTCTTTCCTATTCCAGGAAAGATTCTCTTCCCCTCATGTCTCCCCAGCTTCCTTCAGGAACTGGTTGCTGGAGAATGCATTAGTTTCTTTAGATAGAAATAACAAGAGCTGTTTGGGACCCAGACCTCAAAGAGCCAGTGATTGTGGCCCAATGGCCAGGGGGGACCTGAGAAGGGGCAGGTGGTAGCCAGTTGGTAGCTGAGGCCAAGACTCCATTCCTCCATTCCCCCCTCCATCCCAGAGAGAACCATTTTCTCATTTCTGTAACCATGAATTTCTCTTCCAAGTGGGGTTTTATTAGGGTGACCAACACGTTGCTACTCTAAGTGTGGTCTGTGGACCAGCCACACCAACAACATTGGGATCTTGATAGAAATGCAACATCCCAGGACTCCCCCCAGGTCCCTGCTTTCCCTCCCCCAAGACCTACTGATAAGGGGCTCCCCATGTGATCTTGTGTCCTCATTGGGGTTTTACCCTCCCATCAATGAGGATCATGCTCCCCTTTTCTATCTTCAAGCTGAGATGAGCCCCTTACCCCAAACTGACCATATAGTAGTCTCACAGAGCTGCTGCTGGGCTCACAGCCCTTGCCTATGAAAAGTTCTTCATTTCGTTATGCTTAGGTTCTGATAAATTATTTAACCAGATGAGGGTTTCCTCCCATCTCCCTAAAGTAGATTGGGAGAAGCATCCAGTACATCAAACCCTCTCCCCTTTCACTCAAGCCCAAGGTCACCTCTAGTCAGGATGGAGGGAGGGAGATTTTAGCCCACACTGAATGCGTTCTTCTGTTCTCCCTTAAGGAAGGGGCCATTCCACACTCATGCCCTGCTTCAGGCCATGAATTATTGAAATCTGAGAAACTTGAATTTGGTCAGTCACGTAGACTGGGGTGGGAGGCAGAGAGCAGCGCCTCAGAGTAGTGTTTTATTTTTCTTTGAGAAGTTAGAACAAAATACAATACAAAAGTAATGAATTGGCATGCTCACTGCTGGGATAATAGCTGTGAACATCTTGTTATATTTACTTCAAGTGTATTTTTAATAAAAGATAAAACATTACAAAGTTGAAGCACCCTTTGATTGACATCCTCAAATTTTATCCTTTACCCCTTTCCCAGAATCCACCCCTATCATGACTTTCATGAATAGCTGTGTTTCCTTCTGGGCAAGCTTTTTAAAAGACATTGTTTTGAAACCTTTGTATTTTTATATACATATATAATGTATTATAAATAATAGACACATGGTATTATTTTGTGGAAATGCATTTCAATATTTACATAAATTTTCTCTGGGTCCCTTTACATCTGGCTTTTTTCACATATGGCCACTTTTGACCTCTCGTTGATAAATTTATCTCTAATCCATTCATTCTAACTGCTGCAAGGTATTCTGTCACATGGCTAGGCCATGTTTTGTTTCTCATTTTCCCCTTGCTGCATGTTTAGATTGTTTCCAATTTTTCACTGTAACAAACAGTGCTACAGTAAGCACCCATGCCCTGGGTTTCATCCCCCACAGGTAGCAGTGTTTCTTTGGGGCATGTCAGGAGCCATGGAATCATGTCGTACAGTATGCGCACTTTCCATTTTACTAGGTATTGCCAATTGCTCTCCAAAGTCGCCCTAACAATTTACATTCCCACCAGCAGTGTAGGGGAATACAATTTTCTCCACATCCTCTCCAACGCTTGATATTGTCAGAATTTTTTATTGTTGCTAGCTCCATGGGAGAAAAATGGTTTACCTCTGTGGTTTTCTCTTTGCCAGTAGTTCCCTTTTGGTTGGAGGGAGTCCTGGCAGGGTAAGACAAGGTCTGAGCTGAGATCAGGAGGCTTAGATTCTTACTGAGCTCTGCCGTCAACTTGGATTTGAGCTTGGTATTCTCCGAGGCGGCTGGGCTGGATGGTCTCTAAGAGGGATATCACAAAGTGGGAAGGACTCTTCTGATCCATGGTATTTGAGGTTTTGAAGTGATAAGGCTTGCACAGGAAGACCTCTCTCCCATATAGCACTGTTGCTAGATCCTGGGGTGACATGGTAAATGATTCTTGAATTAGTGAAAAGGCTGCCTCATGGAAATCAGAAGGAGCAGGTTTTAGTCTAGGCTCCAACATTTGCCTCCAGTGTAGCTGTGGATGGATGACCTGGTGTTGGTAATTCGCTGGGGCTCTGGCGTGAAGGTCTGTTTGCTTCAAATGTGGAATTTGAGAAACAAGGCAGAGAATCATAGGGGAAGAGAGGAAAAAATGAAACAAGACAAAACCAGAGAGGGAGACAAACCATAAGAGACTCTTAATCTCGGGAAACAAAGGAGGGTTGCTGGAGGGGAAGGGGGATGGAGGGATGGGGTAGCTGGGTGATGGACATCGGGGAGGGTATATGCTGTGGTGAGTGCTGTGAATTGTGTAAGATTGATGAATCACAGACCTGTACCCCCGAAACAAAGAATACATTATATGCTAATAAAAATAAATAAATTATATTAAAAAAAAAGGCAAGGAGGTCTCCACATGGGGAGCCCAGGTGGAAGGTCATTTCCCTGACAGCAACCTAGCCCTGGACCAGCTGGGGTCCAAGCGCAGCTCTGGGCAGGTGTATTTCCTGAGGCTGACCTTGTTTGCTTTTGGTTTTGGCTTAATGGTGTTTGAGAAGCAGAGGAAGTGGTTCACCTGAGACTGAGCTCCTCTGGCTGCTTCAGGATTGGCAGGCGTTTGGCTTGGGCACCTGGAGACCTGATGGGTAGGAGGAGAGGGTTGCCAGATTCAGCAAACAAATAAACAAAGACAAAACAAAACAAAAAACAAAAAAACCTACTATATTTGAATGGGATGTAACTTTTACTAAAAAGTTACCCATAAAAGAAAAAGTTACCCATAGTTTATCAGAAATTCAAATTTAACTGGGCATCCTTTATTTTATTTGGCAGCCCCAGGTGGGAGGTGACAAGTCCCTCAGTGTAAGAAATAATTGAAGATAGGATAGTCTAACTTGACGAGTAGTGAGCATCTTGTTGCTGGAGGTATACAAATAGGTTAGATAAAGCATGAGTGGAAATGGGG
The DNA here is from genome assembly GCA_028533885.1 of Nasua narica. NCBI lineage: Eukaryota > Metazoa > Chordata > Mammalia > Carnivora > Procyonidae > Nasua > Nasua narica. The sequence continues at coordinate 106,769,829 of CM052811.1, read as the reverse complement.
TGTGTGTGTGTGTGTGTGTGTGTGTGTGTGTGTTTGATACAGTCTTATAGTCTAAGTGAGACCCCTGGACCAGCAGCATTAGCATCATCTGGAAACTTGTTAGAAGTGCAAATTCTCAAGTCCTGTCCCAGACCTACTGCATCGGAAACTCTGAAAATGGGGTCCAGCAATCTGTGATATGACAAGCACCCCAGAGGATTCTGATACAGGGTCAGGTTTGAGAACCAGGGAACAGAGGATTAGATTGGAAAGCTGACTTGAGATCAAAACCATTGCTTGGAGCTCCCCTTCTCTGGGGGTGGAGGGAAACTGGAAATGGCATTGGGATGAGGGTGTGGCAGGGGAGAGGTGACTGATGCCTTGCGGGGTCGTGTCCAGCACAGAAGGGAGGCCTCTCTTTCTGGTGTCCTCACAGGGCTGAGAGAGAAGGAGAGAGAGTGTGAGCAAGCATAAGTAAGCCAAGGGAACTTGGTGTTTGTTGTTAAAGAATTGCATTTTTTTAACGAATGGATTTTTAAGCATCTATTTGGGTCAGCAGTCAAGGGAAAAACTCAAGTTTCTGCCTTCCAGGACCTCATAGTCAAATGGAGGAGGCAGATAGTTGTAAAACAGGCTGGAACGCAGACAGACAGTTGTGTGTGTTGAGAACGAAGGCTGGACCACGTGGAAGAAGGAGGATTCATTCTGACGGGGTGGGGGGTGTGGGTCGTGGTGGGTGACCTGCTGCTTCAGCAAGGATGTCCTTGGAAAGACCTTCCCAGGCACAGGTGTGGCTTGCCTATGGAGGCAGGGGACAGCAGGGGGCACTTGGGCAATAGTCTGCCTTTTCTCACCATCTCAGATGTCCCTGGGCTGTCTTGAATAGCAGCGAATGCCTTGTCCTTGGAGACATGCAAGCAGAGGCTTTCGGACCACTCTAGCACTGGATGGGAGGGTGGTCTGTGGGACCTTCCAGGATGAGGCCCCATGCACCCCCCACCCCCCAGGATTGTCTATCTGCTCCCAGGGTCAGTGGTGGGCAGCCCAGGGCCTCTAGCTCTGGTTCTCATTGTGGTTGCCTCTCACTGCACCCCAGTCGTGCTGGGTAACTGCCTTCTACATAGTACTCACTGGTGGGCAGAAAAGAGTGGCTTTAGGGCCCAGGCACCCAATAAATGAAAGCCAGCAAGGGACAAGATGGAAGTATCCAGGCCCCACCCTATGTGTGCGTGGAGTGTGCTTTTGTAAAGAAGAGTTTTATTCTGTTGAGAGGCTCATGGGTTTCCCAGATCACCTTGTGCTTAGCCCACGGGTTGTGTTTGGCATCTCTGTGGACGGCTTTGTGGTCGCGCGCTGCTCACGGCTCCCTCCTCTGGCAGCTGGCTGCTTGGCATCGGGAAACATGGTCCCGCCGTTTGCTGTCTTCACAGGCTCCCGTTTGGTAACAGAATGTTGGCGCCGTTGGATCTGGCTGTGGAATGTTGTCCAGGTTGTTAACAGCCTCATAACACATCTACCTTCTTTTTTCTCCCTGATATTTTTGGCCCACCGATGTGACCAAACGCACGAAATCTTCACTATTCTGACTGCCAAGCCTCGTGGTATTTGCACGGCACTTGCAGCACACAGAGCACTCCCACACGCCGTACCTCAGCCTCTGGGCGCCTCAGTGTTGTCGTCTGTAGAATGGGAATAACGACAGCTTCTAGTTAGTGAGCTGTGCTGCCCCGGGTATGGGCAGTAACGGGCAGCGCTATCTGTAGTGAAAATAACCACTGGATTCTAAGCCATAGTGATGGTGAAACTCTCCTTCACCTCGGAATATGCTGTTGATCTATGATCTCAATGGCTCGGCTCACTGTTGGGTTTTCATCATGTACATGTAAGTTTCAAGTTAGCATGTTTCAATCACCCTTTCCTAAGCATCGTGTTTCCCATGGAGGCCAATTCAAACATGTCCCTGCTATAGTCACACCTCTACTTGGGCTCAGCTCCATGCGTCCGCTTTGGAGGTAAGTTCCAATGACCCAGAATCATCCAAGTTTGCTTTGGACTCAGTTCAGGCCTCCGATGCCTGTGGTATGCATATTCCTGCATTTAAACAGTTGGCTTAATATCGGCAGTGATAGCCCGGTAATTAAATGGATGAAGGGCTCTTCGGTGACTTTGATTCTATCATTCTGTAGGACCACTGGGAACTTTTATTCGTGTTTAAGATTTGGAATGAGGAAATGGGGCGTGCCCTGTGGGCGGAAAGATTTTTGCTTGGCGAGTGCAACTTTTAATTCCTACAGTAAATATTTTATGGAATCTGAATAACATGTGTAACATCACAATTTTTCCTTTATATGGAAGTCAACAATTGTTAGTGATTTTAAAACAAAAGGACGAGTTAGGGAAGTAAAGCTTATTAGTGGTTATTCCACGATTATTACCAAAAATAATTTGGCCGTAGAGTGGAGGGGGTGTGTTAAAAAATAATACTCTCCTATATAGTTATACTGACTGTATGAGAGTCTCCGGGGGGGGAGGGAGGGACGTATCCCTTGTACACAATATCTCATTTAATACACTGGTTGGCTCGAGGAGGGAGGGCTCATTTTTCCTGGTTTGTGTTTTTAGTTGGTGCAGTTTTGCTAATGATACAAAACTTGAAAACATTTTCTTATTCTTACATTCAAACTCACCCTCATTTTGTTTCGGCCCCTTAAGATGGTTTATCACAAATGTGACCCGAAAGCCTCTCTCCAGGGCTGTGAAATGAGATCACTCCTCCTGCAGATAATGAAATCATGCCGGCATCAGCCCCCTCTGGGCCTCATGCTGGTAATAAAGCCCCTCTAAAGTGTCCCTCTGTTTTTTCAGAAGGCTCCTCTTCTCTTCTGCTGCCATCTTGCACCTGTGGGGAGGGGTATGGCAAGACCCCTGTCACTGTGGCTGCACTGTTGCCAGGAACCCTCCTGAGAAGCCTGCTCTGGGGGCACGGATGTGCTTGTGGCTAATGACCACTCATACCCCTCCTTCCCCCCAACTCCCTTGGCTGAGGACATGGGGCTGAGGTTACCATGAGAAGCAGGTGCTCCTGCAGCCCACAGACCCAAGTGCCACCTTAGAGACAGCTAACATATGCAGGGCAGGGTCAGTTCAGCCCCTAGCAGCTGGCCCCTCTAGGTGTCCGTATGGCTTGGAATCCCAGCCAAATTTACTCCTTGGCCTTAGCAGGAGAGGACTGCCTTTGGTGGCCTAGTCTAAGACACCCCTCATTTCCTGCTCTGAGATCAAGCTGGAGATGCCTCTGCCCTTCAGGGAACCCCTACCCCTGGGGTTTGGTCTGGCCGCCAGCTCTGATGACAGTCCCAGTAGCACTCAGCATGTTCACCAAAGTCTGCCTTGTTCTGTCTTTTTTTTTTTTTTTTTTTAAGATTTTATTTATTTATTTGACAGAGAGATCACAAGCAGGCAGAGGTAGGCAGAGAGAGAGGGTTCCCCACTGAGCAGAGAGACCCATGAGGGACCCGATCCCAGGACCCTGAGATCATGACCCGAGCCGAAGGCAAAGGCCCCAACCCACTGAGCCACCCAGGTGCCCCTGCCTTGTTCTGTCTTAAATACCACATCACATGCGGGATGCTCAGCAGTCTAGGCTCCCAGGGCCCCCTGCCTGATCTTAACCCCATCCTTCCTTTCCCAGGCTCCTGCTGCCTCCCTGGGGAGCAGGACCCTTTTCTTGCTGGATCTGACCAGTCTTCCCTCTCTCAGTCCCAGGGGAAGTTATCTTCATGGCTGATGGGGAGGAGAAGGACATTTGGGCCAAGATCCTTTCAAACATTTTGTTTCTGTCCCCAAGGGCCAGGTTTGTGGAGACGCAGACCAGGCGGGGGTCTCTGTCCCTGCTCACCTGGAAGGATGTCCTGTGTCCTTTCTTAGGCAGTGGGTTCAGAGGCAGGTGGCTTAACTCAGGGCAGGAGAAGGAAGCAGAGAAAGCAAAGGAGTGAAGCATGAGGAGCAACAGTTTTGTTTCACTCAATTGAAAATCTGTCGATTGGCCAAGCATTTAACTGACAAGTATTTTTAAACAACTAGTCTGTGCAGAACGCTGTTAGGTATGATGAAGTGTGCAGAGCAGTGCAACACAATTCCATCAAATGAGGCAAGCGATGACCGTGTCCTGCCATGCACCGAGGACTCTGCTGGACGCCGACACACCGCGGTGAATGACATCTCGGAAAGGGTGTCCTGCCGAGTCCGGGGGAGTTCTGAGAATAGCTCCATCCTGTTCCTTACAGCTCTTGGGCTCATCTCAAGGTTTCCTTGTGTCTGTAAAATGTATTAGTGTCCTGTGCTGTGTAAATTACCATAAATTCAGGGGCTTAAAACAATGCAAATTGTGACCTTGCACTTCTGGAGGCCAGAAGTCTGAAATGGGTCTCACTGGGCTAAAACCAAGGTGTGAAGAGGTCCAGAAGAGACAGTTTTCTCTGGCTTTTTCCAGTTGCTAGAGGCTTCCTGCAGTCCTGGGCTCCAGCCCTGTCCTGTGCCTTCCAAGCCAGCAAGAGCGTGTCTTCATTTCTCTTTCTGATTCTGACCCCTGCCCCACCTGCCTCCCTCTTTCAGTTGCAGGGACCCTGTGATTTCACTGGGGCTGCCTGGACAATCCGGGACAGTCTTCTGTCTCGTGACCCTCAACATAATCACGTCTGCAAAGTCACTCTGGCCACGTGAGGTCATATTCATGGTGCTTCTGGGGGTTAGGACCAGGCATCTTTGGGGGCCATCATTCTGCCCTCCATATTGGAAGGAGGTGTGTGAAGGGATGTGTATGGGGGCACACAGTTGGTACATCCTGATGTGAGTTTCTTTTCCCACCTGTGGGTCCGATTCTATCGGGGAGCCTACTTCCTAATGGGGGTCCCCTTGGAGAACAGAGTTATGTGGACCAGAAGGTGGCCCTGATTCAAATCCAGCCATTGTGTGGGGGCTCTCAGTGTCCCCTCTCCCTACCCCAGCCCCTCTCTACCCGAGAAGTCACCTGCCATTTCAGCGGGGAATTCCAGCTCTCAGGACGGCCTCCTACTGTAAGCACAGGGGTCTCTCTGCTGAGGGCTTTCTTTGGCTCCAGGAGGCACTCTGCTCCTGGTGGCGCCGACTGGAAATGCTGGGGAGTTGACGCCAGGAGGAACACTTAGCCAAGAAGGGATGGGAGTTGGTGGATATATCAATGCCCAGGGTAGCTGTAACAAATGATCATACTTTGGGTAGTTTAAATACAGAAGTTTCTTCTCTCATAGTTCTTGAGGCCGAAGTCTGAAATCAAGGTACTGCGGGGCCTTGCTCTCTCTGAAGTTTCCAGGGGGGAATCCTTCCTTGATCTCCCAGCTACTGGTGGCTGTCGGCATTCCTTAGCCCATGGCTGCTTCCTTCTAGCTTCTGCTTCAGACTTCACATGGCCTTTTCCTTTCCTCTCTGTGCGTCTCTTGAAAGGACACATGTCATTGGATGTAAGTCCCCTGGGTAATCCAGGATGATCTCATCTCAAGATGCATGATTATATTGACAAAGATCCTTTTTTCCAGTTAAGTTCATTCACACTCGCAGCTTCCAGGGGTTACAAAATCACATCTCAGCTGGCTCCCTGATGTGGTTTGCCCCGCACCACTTTGTGCTCCACACTCCTGGAAGATCGTCATCTCAGGTGCTCCCTGGTCAGCGCTCTGCCTCCCGAGCCTGTCCCCTCCCCCATCACATGGGCCTTGTGATTCCACAGCCTCATCTCTATCTCGCAGAGACTCCCTGGCTACCCGGCTCCCCTGCAGCCGCCACAGAGGGGAAGTAATTGGAAAGGTAACTGCTGCCTTAGATAGTGGAGAAAGTATCACAGTCAGCATGTGGCTTAATTGGATCAAAGAAAAAAGCCCTGCTCCCATCTTCACAGTGACTTATCGCCATTGATAGGATGTAGATAGGGCTCATCACAGAAGCAAGAGTCTCTGCCAAGACACTTGCAGGCCTTCTGGCCTGGCTTTAGGAAGCTGCTGGACAGGGAAGGAGCTGAGTTCTTGGGCCCTTGCCCAGAGCTCAGAGGCATAGGCAGGCACTGGGCCTAGAGGTGAAGAAAGGAGGGTGTTTTAGGGATGAAGAGACTAGGGCTTTGGCCCTGGGTTGGAGAGCATGACCCAGGAAGAAGATCTGACCAAGACATTGCTGTGCTCAGGGCCAGGAGGATTAGAGAGCTGGAAAAGGAGGATCAGAGGGAATGGAGAGGTGCTCTCGTTGCCCCCAGGGAGAAGGAGCAAACCATCTGACAGGTGATGGTCCCCAACAGTGACTGGGTCTCCGGAACCTGTACAGGAGGTCAGAGGGGCTGTGCACATGAGTCACCCCTTCCTTCGTGAGGAGGAGCTTCCAGGCCAGTCTGCCCTCCCGGCCAGTGCGCTACTCCTGGAGCTTTAAGTGAGGCACAGTCACCACCTGTCATGAGCCTAAGCTCCGGGCTCTAGCCTCCTTGGAATTCTGCGCTGTGTGGAGCGGGCATGGGCCCAGCTCTTCACAGCAGATCATGGCGTGTCCTGTTTGGTGACTTCTCTGAGGAGGGCTCCCCGAGGAGTCCTGCGGAGAGGCAGAAGTCAGGCGTTCGTGGGGGTCGAAATGCAATAGCATCAAGACCGTAGCTCTATCCCAAGGGAGAGGGGACCTTTATGCTCCTTCCCCATCAGAGGAGTTGGAGAAGCAGTCGGGGCTGGGAGGACGGAAGGGGCTGGAGGGCTAGTGAGGTCCCAGGGCACAGCCATGCATCAGGCACGTGTTTTGGTCCAGAAATACCAGCATTGACTGATCCTGTGTTTCCTGTTTGCTTAAGGTCCTATGTCACAGACTAAGGTGAAATAACTGGATTTTTGTTCCCCTAGGAGAGGACAGTTTTTCCTCCCATTGGTACTTCAACTGAGAGTGTGAAATGACTCTCAGTCATGTTGTCTCTGCATTCGTACTTCTGGGTTGTCGTCAGTGTGCCTCTGTAAGAGGTTTTCTCCTCTATCACCTCCAAGAAGCTTGTGTTTCTCTGAGACACTGTCTGTCCATGTGGCTGGAGGGGTAACAGGAGCCAGGTCAAACCCAGGCTGGCCCCAGGCTGGGGAAGTTAAGAGCTCTGGACTTCTTCAGGTGGTGCTGGGGATTCACCGAGCCCACAGTCAGAGCTGTGTTTTGGAAAGCGAAAGAAGAGACACCTGTGCAAGTACAACAGGACTTGATGGGGACAGGGACTCACCGTATCTGCAGCTGAATGCTTAATTTAAAGGCCTTGATGTGTACTAGTCCTCTCTGCCTAGAACATGTGTCCCCGCTTAAATATCACTTCTCAGAGAATTCTTCCTTGATTCCCCACCTTAGCTGAATTCTTTTCCCTTCTTGCAACCTCTTATGGCTTCCTCTGGTTTTCTTTTATAGAATTTACCACAATTTTGAAAGTTTTGACTTCTCTGTCTAATCAGACCTTAAATTCTTTGGGGGCAGGACCCACATTTTATTCGTTTCTGTGTGATGCCAAGGAAACATTGCACTGGATGGAGCTAAAGAGATAAGAAAGACCTTATTTAAGACTATTGCAATAGGGCAGCTTTGCGCAGTGGCAGTACTGTAGCCAGTGAGGTTTATCCGAGGCATGATTATTGCTAATTGAAAAAGAAAAAAAAAAAGACTATTGCAATAGGGGAGAGAGACTGACCTCAAGTCAACTGAAACAAAAGGCAGGAGGGTTTTTAAGCTAATGGAAAAGTAGTGGAGGGCAATAGTTTGTGTTTGGTCATTGGTGTTTGTCAAAGTTAGGCTCCTACCCTCCCCAGAGACTGGGAGACAGGCGTTATCTTTCTTCATGATTCCATTTCTGAGGGATGGCACCCAGGTCCTTGAGAAAGACGTTCCAGGGTTGTAAAACTAGCAAGAGGCTGGGAGAAGCTTTACATCCCAAAGGGGCAGAGAAAGAACTTACAATTGCAAGGTTTCTAAAGTAAACACTCTAACCTAAGAGAGGTCAGGGGCTTATAGTCAGGAAGAGACTGTCTAGAGTGTAGTCAAGCTGAGGGGAACAATGAGGTGTCTTGGTCAGTAACCTTCCACCCCATGCTACCTTCCTCCCCTTCAGGGCCTGGCAAAGAACCCAGCAAATAATAGATGTGTTTAATTTAAACTTAACTTGAACATTTGTGTATCTATTTGGTTAATTTCCATTTCGTTCTCCAGACCGTGAGCTCCATGAAGGCTTGGGCCCGGCCTGTCTTGTTCATTAGTGTAAACCCAGCACTAATGGGTTTCACCTATTAGGAGCAACAGGTGCTTATGGAACGAGTGGGTGATGGATGGGTAGGTGAAGAGAGACAAGCATTGAGTCTGACTTCCAACTTTTTGGCATACCTGGCGTGCGTGATAGTGATGGGTGGAGGGCAGAGCAGTCATTTGATCAGGGCTGGCCTGCTGACTTCTCTGAGGGTAGGGGGCTCATGGGGTTCGGTATCTGAGATGGAGGTGATGGAAGGCTCACGGCTGGGGCCTGGGGAGATGATTGCTTTGCAGATCGCACCTCTAACTTGCCCTCTGCTTGATTTCTAACAAGTGACAGTGAACCTGGGGAGGTGACAACGTGTGCTCTTTTGAGTTTATTTAGAAGAGAGAGTTATGTGGAGGTGAGGACCCCCTTCCAGGCCACCCCACCGGCAGATGGATGCTGGCGCATATAATTACTTTCAGGGTCAAAGCAGCGCAATCAGCATCTTTGTCAGCAACGTTCATTGAATAGTTTTATCGAACGCCCGAGGGTGATTTGTTCCAGCACTGGAGTAATTGTCCAATCAACCACAGGTCCCCGGGGGAGGGGATGGTGGTTTGAAGGAAGATCTCATGTATTTGTGATTAAGACTGGAGGTCTTCATTAATTAACTCAGCAAATATTCACTGAGTACCTACTGTGTGTTGGCTTGTGCAGGAGGAGGTGGGGGAGAGTTCTTGTTGTAAAGACCCTATGGATTGTCAAAAAAGGATAAACAGACCTGCCCTTAATCTCATGCTCATCATTGCAGTTGCCCCAGTGAGGCCTAGAGGGGTCAGACTTTCTCCTAATGGAGAAGGCTTTGGACCAGGACCTGGGAAGATGGTGGGTGGGAGTTGGGGGTGGGTGTGGACAGTTGGGGTGGGGACGGAGAGTTGGCACAGATGGACATTCAATGTCATTGACAAAGCTTCTCTCCTTGATCAAGTTCCAACGAAAGTCCTCTGAGTCCTTTTCTTGACTAGGCCTCAACCTTGACCTGTAAAGATTTGAACAAACACTAACATAATTTCTAACACCTGAAGGTCACATCTCTAGGATGACCTTAGGCCCCTTAAAGTGGCTGCCTGAGAAAAATCCAGGCTGCCAAATGAATTTTCTGTTTGTTCCAGTCAGCCCCTAAGGATAGGGCCCCTTGTCTCCCAGCCTGTGTGGGAGAGTGGGAGCTTGACTTTGGTAGGCATCAGTTAGCAAACTCAGGTGGGTTTCACGTGGATCAACATCCCCTTCATCCCCCCTCACTTTTTGTAAGTTTTCACAACCATTCCCCCTCCTTCCTTCTCATTCTCCCTTTTTAATGCCCACTCACCTCTGCACAAATCAGAATAGAACTCTGCACTTTCCCCTCCTGTCTGTGGGTACTGAATAAGATCTGTTTTCCTTGCTTTAATGAATCAGTGGTTGCGTTTATCTATACTCATTCTCTGTGGAAAAATAAAAGCAGAAAAATGACCCCAAAGCTGTTCAAAAATTATTGGTTAAGAAGAGACCTTTTGGGATTCGATCTATCAGGGGAAATCGTGAGAGATGGAACAGTGGAACAAAGGGGAAACCAGATCATTCAGGGCTCTGAAGGCCTCAAGCAAGGAGTTGGGGGCTTTATCCTAAGTCCCATAGGAAGTGCTCAAAGTCATCCATATGCCAGAGCAGCATAGTTTGGGATGGCAGGTCTTAAACTCCTTTAGAGTTCTCCTAGACTGTAAGACAAGATTCAGGTGAAGAAACCTTCCTTGGGAAGTGGAGGTCACACAGGTGGGGGAGTGAAAGAGGGAAGGAAAGTCAATACAGTATTACTAGGCCAGCAACTGTGATGGTTGACGTGGGGGAAACAAGGGCCTTGCAGTGATCCCATGGTGGAGGTGAGGGACCTGGGGTATTTATACACCTCCTCTAGTCATTGGCTCAGGGCAGCTCCTGGGCGTGTCCATTCCCTGGCACATCTGGCCTGCCACCTGCTGGAACCAGGGCCCTCAGGCACAGAGATGCAGACGCTGCCAGACAGAAGTTACTGGGGCACAATGAAACATCCAAGGGGTATGACAGGACAGGGGCAGCATTGGCTAATGCTGTCTAAGCATGCACTTTGTATAAATATTCCAAGCTATCAGAAACTGGTCCTCTACTTAGTTTTATATCACATTGGTGGAATTAACTGCAACCTTCAAATAGTTCAGATTGGAGCAATTACTTTTGTAGTGCAGGGGTGGGATACGACTGTAAGCAACTTGTGAGCTACCCACTTGTGAGCTATTCCACATCTCACCCACTTGGGGTTCATTAGTTTGTTAGAAAGGAGCATTTATTGAACATCTGCTATGTGCCAGGCCTCATGTAGGGTACTTGATGCATTCAATCTCATTTAGTCTTTATAACTTTATAATAAAAAACCCCATGAGAACAGGGATGGTTGGACCCATTTTATAGATGAGGAGGTACTTAGTGATTTTCTCTTGCTGAAGTAGCTTGCAATTAACAGAGCCAAGCTGCAACCCATTTTCTTTCCTCAACCTTTGCTGTTGCCTGGTAGGTAGAAATTACAAGAACAATCTCAGCTCAAGCATTTGGCTTACATTTGCATTCAATATTTATCGAAGTTCCTAGGCCCATCCAGTACTTACTGTCGGAGCTTAATAAGTTCTAAATAATAATGATTTTCCACTGGATTAGTATAGATGCTTCTGTCAGCTAAGGCTGATTTCCACCTAATTTGCAGGGAATTTGTGCAGCACAATGATGAGCTAAATATTTATGCAGAAAGGATGTATGTACAAATCACATTTCCATAAGAAACACAAGGCAAATGAGAGTTTCCCTCAAAAAAGTCTATTGATGGGAAAAGATGCTTTAGAGAATCAAACATTAGCCAGGATTAACCAGCATTATCCAAGAGTTAGCCATATTTAGGCAATTTTAGCATTTATGTCAGAGAAGTGTTTTTATTAAGTGTTGCCAAGGATTACTGGAGGAGAAATTAGTTTTGCTCCCCATAGTTGAGGGAAAAAAACTTGGGAATATGGAATAACTCTTTCTCTGATTGACCAAGCTATCTTGGTGGACTACCATAGGCAAGTTGTCGCCTCTCTCTGTGCCTCAGTTTCTCAAGCTGTCATCTACTGGATAGGGTTGTATGTTCCCCCAAGGCCCTGCCCACACTGTCTTGTCATTTCTGGGCACTCCACCTGTGCCTCTCTTTTTGTTTATACTGAGGGGCAGGCTGTTGACCTCAGACCACCAACATTCCTATGGAAGAAAAGGAGTCAACATTTAGGCTACCTACTATGTGCCAAGCACTTGTTAGTTGCTTTATGTCAGTCGACTCATCACTCCTTATAGTAGGTCAATGGCATGGATTTTATTTCCACGTTATAGCTAAGAACAGAGAAGTTGCAGATTGAAAAGCAACTAGTGTGGAGGGTCCTCAAAAGGTTAAAAATAGAGCTACCCTATGACTGAGCAATTGCACTACTGGGTATTTACCCCAAAGATACAGATGTAGTGAAAAGAAGGACCATATGCACCCCAGTGTTAATGACAGCAATGTCCACAATGGCCAAACTGTGGAAGGAGCTGAGATGCCCTTTGACAGACAAATGGATGAAGAAGATATGGTCCAGATATACAATGGAATATTACTCAGCCATCAGAACATAGATGGAACTGGAGGAGATTATGCTAAGTGAAATAAGTTAAGCAGAGAGAGTCAATTATCATATGGTTTCACTTACTTGTGGAACATAAGGAATAGCATGGAGGACATTAGGAGAAGGAAGGGAAAAATGAAGGGAGGGAATCAGAGGGGGAGATGAGCCATGAGAGACTATGGACTCTGGGAAACAAGCGGAGAGTTTTAGAGCAGAGGGGAGTGGCAGGTGGACAGGTTAGCCCAGTGATGGGTATTAAGGAAGGCATGTATTGCATCTCTGGATGCACTGGGTGTTATATGCAAAAAATGAATCATGGAACATTGCATCAAAAACTGATGACGTACTTCATGGTGACTAACATAACATAATTAAAAAAAAAAAAAGGAAAGCAACTGCTACCTTCGGGGCCATACTTCAATTCTTTCCATCCCCATCTAAATTCAACAAAATTTTTTGTTTTAAGTTGTTTACCAAATAGGTACCAAGGGGCAAAGAGCATAGGACTTGGAGTCATATAGGCCTGGGTTTGAATTCTGCCCCCTACACCCCCAAGATACTAGTATGTATCTTGTATGGCTTGGTGAGTCATGTCATGTCATCTGGACGCACTTATTTTATGATCCCCATGGTGCAGGACTATTGTACCTTGGTACCCCGTACCTGACTATTGTTTGCATTCTGGGGGAAACTGTCTGGCTCTTTGGTCCCAATCTGAATGGTTAGTCATTCTAGGCTTCCCTCCAAGGGTTATCTTGGATGGCCATGCTCACTCCCTTGCTGGTGGAGGAAGCAGCTCTGGATGCAGCCCTGACTTTTCCCCCATTCTTGCTCTCTTGAATTCCTTAGGCTGATCCCACAAGAAGCCCAGGCCCTGCCTGACTTCTGTCTGTGCACGTGGCATATGGCTAGAGATGTGGGTTCAAACCCCAGCAATACCAGGTTCTACTTGAGTGACCTGGAGTCACTCGTCTGATTTCTCGAAGACTCTATTTCTCTTCTGTGAAATGGGGAAGATTTTACAGACTTAGAGTTGGTTAAACATCATGATGTTGATATTAATTAAATTTTAATTAGCGGTCAAGGTTCAGATGCCTTGAATGAGCAAATGGGTGCGCGACCTTCCTCCCCACAAATGTTGCTTTAGGAAGATTCATTTCTGCCTGGCCGAGACGTAGTTTCATAGAGAGGCATCTCATTTAATGTTCGAAACCCTGTATCAGGCACCACCTGCTGAGGTCACAGAAGCAGCAGGTGTCTGCCCTCTGTCCTTTCTCCTGTGCCTCACGGTGCTCACAGGTCCAACTTCTGCTTGGAATTTAGCTTTGCCAATCCCAAGGCTCACAACCAGACTTTTAGTTTTGTGTTCTTCTGAGGTTGTAACATGGCTTTGAAAAGATATTTCTGGAAAATTAGAAAGTTGTAAAAAATGTAGAAGTCCAGGTTCACAGGGGACTTCAGAAACACACACACTCCATCTTAAATAATCACTCTATTAACTATAATTCACATAAAATAAAAATTTGGCTTGTCAAACAATTAGATTTTTTTTTTTAGCATTTTCACAGAGCTATTGTGCAACTGTCACTACTGTCTAATTTTAGAACATGTTCATCACCTCCCAAAGAAACCCTGTACCTGTTAGCATTTGCTTCTCATACAGCCTTGGTAACCACTAATTTATACTTTCTGTCTCTGTGAGTCTGCTTGTGCTGGACATTTCATAGAAATGGAACCAGAGGATACATGGACCGTCATGACTGGCTGCTTTCATTTAGCTCCATGTTTTCAAGGCTCAGCCGTGTTGCAGCATGAATCAGTACTTCTCTTCTCTTTGAATGACTAGCATTCATCCCACCATATGGGTAGACCCTATGTTATCCATTCACCACATTCATGGGTGTTTGGGTTGTTTCTACTTTTTGGGTATTATGAATATCACCACCATGAACATTCGTGTACACATTTCATATGGACACATTTTTTCAGTTCTCCTGGGTATACATCTTGGGGTTGAACTGCTAGCGCATAGGGTAACTCTAACCTTTGCAGGAACCGCCAGACTATTTTCCACCACTTCACAATCCCATCTCCGGAAACTCTGTTTTGGTCTTTGTTGGTTGAAATGGGTTTGCAGGTGCTGACAATATATTTGAGCTTTAAGCCCCATTTGGCCCAAAGTCTCAAGAGGAGCATGCAGATTGAATTACAGGATGAATTCAGCATGGCCAGAAAAGACCTGCTATGGTCTTTGGTGTTGCACCTTAAATATCCTGTAATAAAATTCAAAACAGAGTGCCATCTTGGATTTGAGTTCTTGAGGCAGAGCTGTGATCTAGCACAGGGAGAACAGTCTGGCATAGTGCTCATTTTGTTTGTGTTCCTTTTGGTGGGAAGCTGAGACAAAGATTTGAGTGCAAGTCATTTCCTTGGGAGGTGAGCCCGGGTAATCCCTAGTATGAAACAAAGGCAGTGAGACAGGCAAGGGAAGGAAGTCAGTAAGGGGTGTGTCCTTGAGTAGGCTACCACTGTGAACTGCCAGAGCTCATTTCAGCTGGGGAACTCTGGGATCCAGTGCAGAAAACACCCTGGAGTTATCCCAATAGAGAACAGAAAAGATGACACATTTATCCACTGATCCCTGGTCTGCCAATTGGTTGAGGGCTCCTTCTGGGGATATAACCTCCTTGGGACTTCTGGTTTGCCCTGCTCCCTGGCCTTGCCTGTACCCTCAGCCACAGGAGGTGAGCAGCAGGGCTTGCCCTAAGGCTTTGGTGTGTGGAGGTCCATGGCTAGGGAACTGCCAGCATCAACCATGGGGCCAATCCAAATTGGTAGCTGAGTAACTCACCAGGGGCCATCTCTAACTAACTACATTAAAAAGGTTCAATCAATGTGATGGAAGGCTGTCTCTATGACTTAAGGAATCAAAAGGAGGAGAAATAAAATCTTTTCCTAAACTCTTCCCCGAGGTAGGAATCACAAAGCTTCTAGAATGTGGGAAATAGCTGATTCTTATATATATTTTTTTTAAAAAAATTGAAGTTAGAGGCTGTTCTTTTAGAAAGAAAAGAATGGGGCAATTGAAAGGCTCTTGCTGAAGTAATCAGAGCTGAGAGGCAGGAATAGAAATGGAAATCAGAATCCGTCTTGAGACAATTTAGTGGGATAATCAAGGGCTAGGAATTGTGCCAGTCCCCCACAGATCAACACTGCTGGGTTCCACAGAGCCCTGAGTACATGTTTATCTTCAGGCTCAGTGGAAGAAGGGGCCTGTGTGGCAGCAGCTTTCACATCTATTAGAGACCCGAGTCCCCTGGGGCACATGATAAAAATACAGGCCTTGGGGTCCTGCCACAGAATCCCTAAGAGCAGGGCCAGGCCATCTGTATTTTGACAAGTCATTTTTTTTCAAAAACGTCATTGTAGCTCCTTGCCCATCTTGTGACCTATACCTGAGCAGTACAACTTGCTCAACGCACATTTCTTGCAGAAATTCCTGGGATATGTTGAAATCACAGAGGAATGGACCCCAGTACATAGTGATTTTAGGGGAACAAAAGTATGTTTAAGAGCAAACAGCCACTATCAGGCCAGGAGAGAGCCTAATCATGTCCCAGGCAATAAGTCAGTGGTAGAACTCTCAGTGCTGGCTTGGAAGTCCAGACTGACCTAGTGCACATCCTCGAGTTACATTTGCAGAATGTAAGCCCCCTGTGAGCATTCCGACATCAACCAATAAAGCCAGAGAATTGATGATATTGACCCTTGCCGGCGCTCATGACTTTGACCTGGACTCTGTCCCCTTAAGATGGCTTTTGCCCCAATTCTATGCTGAATTCCCCACTAGGCGAGCTCCTTCACAAATATGGACCTACCCCACCTTAAAACTTCTCCAGTTTTATTGTTAAGGAGACACCGCTTAGGAAATATCTCTGTTGCTCTCCTTTACTTGTGGCAAGTAAAAGCCTTCCTTTTCCCGATCTTTGGCTTCGTTGTCGTCTTTCAGCTTGATACCCACCAAAAGGTGAACCTGGTTTTGAGGAACAAACCTTTAGCAACTCCCTTGGCTGAGGTGTTGGGGAGGAATGTCTGCGGGGTTGGATTTCCATCACTGGGAACTGGGAATCTCAGACCACGTGGTCCTCTCTCTGTAAAGCATGGCCTCATATGAGCAAATAATCAGACCGAGTCTAAACAGTGGAAAGGTGTACAAAAAGAGTTGCCTTGACCTGAGTCTCTAAAAACATGAAAGGCCATGAAAACTCACTCCCTACCAGACTGTTCTTAGTCAGGGTTATGGACTAAATGGTCTTCCTGAAATTCGTGTTGAAGTCCTACTCCCCATTACCTCAGAATGTGACCTTATTTGGGATAGGGTCTTGAGAGAAGTAATTTGGTTCAAAAAGAAGAATGAGCCCCAAGTGGAGTCATTGGCCCGCTAGGACAGAAAACAGAGACTCAATCACAATTTCAGCGGATCCTTGCAATGTAACCTTTTAACTGTCAGTCTGAAATTTCCTGTTGGGCTGCAGAGAGGTCATCTGCAAGACAAAAACCCTGGTTCCCTCCTCCAAGATGAAGTCCTGGCTTGGACACTTCTTTCTTTTGCTAATCACCTCCTTGCCCCACTCTCCTTCTTTAAAAAAGACCTTCCATTTTGTACAACCTGGAGCTTCTCTTTGCTTGCTAGGTGGGATGCTGCCTGGTTCACGAAGCTCTTAATGAAGTCAATTAGATCTTCAAATGGACTTGTTTGAATTTTGTTTTTTAACACAGTTAAAATGAAGTCGTTAGGGTGGGTCTTAATCCAGTATGCCCCCCCACGTCCTTATAAAAAGGGGACATGTGGAGACAGGTCACGTGAACTTAGGACGGCCATCCAGAGGCCGAGAAGAGGAATCTGGAACAGGTGCATTCCTCACAGCCTCAGAAGGCACCACGTGGGCCACCACCTGTTTTCAGGCTTCCAGCCTCCACAGCTGAGACGATGAACTTCTTGGTTTGAACTACCCGGTCTGGGGTACTTTTTCACAGCAGACCCAGCAGCGAATATAGTCATCCTTCTCTCTTCTGGACCTTACCTCCCCAGCTTCTCTCAGTCCATCCTCTTCACTTCCACAGCCTTCCCTGGAACCCTAACCCCTCTCCCTGGCCACCCACCTCCCTGGATGCCTCGCAGTAGCTCCTACCTTGCCTCTCTGCTTTCAGTCTGAACCCCCCTGCCCACCTGCCAGCGTCGTGTTTTATAAACAGATATCTGGTCATGCTCTAAATTCTCCTGTGGCTCCCTGTGGCCCTCAGGGTAGACTCAGATCCCTAGTCATAAGGCCCTCGGTGGTGGCTGAGGCTTGCTGTCCTTCAGCTTTTCGGGTGCCCCTTTCTCCCTCACCCTGGTCTTTCCCTGGTTCTGAATTAGCCTTTGTTGTAACTCTACAATCTCTGCTGAGAATGCCCTTCCTTACCCTCACGCTTCCAGCTGATTCCCCTTCCTCCAGGAGGCCCCAGTTACTGTGGTTCCTAACGGGTCACCAGGTTAGATTTTTACCTTTCCTTTTTTTTTTTTTTTTTTTGAGGGCGCAAGCTTGAGAGCTCATGCGCATGCCTATGCACATGCGCACACGCGGGAGCAGGGAGGGATGGCGGATGGGGGGGACCCAAGGGGGAGAGGGGATATCAAGCAGGCTCCATGCTCTGCCCCACGCGGGGCTGGTTTCCAGGACCCTGAGCTCACGACCTCAGGCGAAATCAAGAGTCGGATACTTCACCCACTGAGCCACCCCGGCGCCCCGCCAGGTTAGCTGTTTGTATGCATTCTTAACATCCTGAACTCTGCCCTGCAGCGGCTACACATTTGTAGTTAGTAATTTGTGTAAAGATTTATTTAGTGTCTTACCTAGAATGTAAACTGCACGGGGGCACGCGTTTTTGTTCTGTTTGTTCACTTCTGTAACCCCAGCACCTGAACGGTGCCCGGTACCTAGTGGGTTTTCTAAGGGTATTTGGTGACTGAACGAATGCATAGACTGGAATCGCCCGTAGGATCTGGACCGGGTCGATCTTGTTCATTCCTGTTTCTCCAGCACTTAGCGCGGTGCCTGGGTTAGAGAAAACCCTGTGTGTGGGGGGGGGGGGGTGTGGGGAGGGCAGGTGAAGAGGAGAGAGGAAGGGGAGGGGGAGGGAGGACGTCTGGCACAGCTTGCCTCGGGTGGGAGCCCAGGGAGCTCCCGGTTGCCTGGGGACACCCTCCTGCTAACAGACCCATGTGACGCCATCACTGTGATGAGCCCATCCAGGAGGCTGCGGGAGTCAGTCCAAGAGAGGAGGATGCCCGGTGGAACAGAGGAGAGGGCATGGTTGAAATGGATGGTGGGGAGAGCTTGGAGGCAAAGCTCGAGCCAGAGAGAAGGCTGCTGAGGAGACAGTTTTTCCAGGATTCCCTAAGTCCTCGTGGCATGAGGGCCACTTGAGCACTTACTGGGGAGGCAGCGGCCCACTCACCAAAGCTCATCCCGGTGTGAGCTCACCAACAGGAGAGCCCTCCAACGGGAGAGCCCTCCAACGGGAGAGCCCTCCAACGGGAGAGCCCTCGGCTTCCTGGGCTGCATTCCCATAGTTCTCTGTGAACTGTGTGGTGCTGGGGTTCCCCTGGTGTCCCCACAACCAAACTGGGCTTTTCTCAAGAGCTAGAAGATCATGTGTGGGTGAGGCTTCCCTTTGAGAAAGCAAGTTCCTTCTCTTCCAAGGCATCCAGCTTTTTTAGTTTCTGGAAAGCTACAATGTATTCCAGAGGTTCTCGAGCAGGTAGGCCCCGTTTATTTAGAGAGCCCCCCCGCTTCTGGAGCCTCTCCCCGTGGCTGGCCTTGCTCAAGGAATCCTTCCTCTGACTTGTCTCCGTGGGTTTGCTCGGTGCATTTCAGGGCATGTCGGCACCTTGTCAGGCTGCTTGTGTTTGGATCACAAAAACAGTCAAGCGTGTTTTCAAGGGAGAGGAGGGGGAAACATCCATGGGCATGGCTGGGGCCCCAGACTGGAGCTGGAGTGGAGAAGCAGCCCAGATGAGTGTCCAAGTGAGGGACCACCGCATCTCAGGGCTCCATGGATGTGGTTCCTCAAAGATTCCTTGGGTGTCACGAATATCTGCCTGCTTCTGTGGACGTCTTCAGCACCGTCTCTCCCTCTCCCCCAGCAATAGGTATCTTTGATTGAATTAGTAACTCCGGAAACACAGAGTAAATAAGATACAATGGGAAGGACAGTGTAAATGAGAAAATGGAAAGATGGGCTGTATTAAAATGTTTATTGTGGTGACATGGAAATGCGATGGGATAATTTATTGGGGTTACTCCGGGCTTTGTTGCTGCTGCTACAGTGGGGTCAGAAAGTGCAACCTGCTTTGGCTCTCACCTGTCCACCCCCTTTCCAAGGAGGTGTCTTCTTGCCTCCAGTGGAGTGAACTGGACTGTATCTCAGGGAAGTCTGCAAGGAAGTGACAAATGCCTCCCTCACCTTTGCTCCCAGGCTCTATCAGCTCTTTGCGACAAGCTCACAGTGACCTCAGCCTCTCTGGGATTAGTGTCTTCTGCTGTAAATCGGGGACAATAGTACCTACTCTCATGGGGCTATTGTGAGGATTAGATCAGCTAACACTTAATCCTTACATTCAGATACGTATTTATATACGTAAATGTATTTCAAGGAATTGGCTCACGTGATTGCGGGGGCTGGTGCGTCGGACACCTGGGTTGCTCAGGTGGGAGCTCATCCCACAGTCTCAAGGCAGAATGTCTTTTTCCCCAGAGAAATCGCAGTTTTGCTCTGAAGGCCTTTCAGTTGATTAGATGAGGCCCACTCACATCAGGACGGTCCCCTTCACTGAAAGTCACCTGGTGGTAAATGTTCACCACATCTACAAAACATGTCCGCAGCAACATCTAGATTAGGGATGGATTGAACAAACTGGGTACTGAGCCAAGCCAGGTTGACATATAGAGCTGGTTGTCCGAGTGTGACATCCCTAATCCAACTCACTTGTCCCCATGCGTGCAGGTACACTGACCGGCTGGCTCTGACCTCTGGGGAAGCTTCCTGCTCACACCTTTGCCTCTCCCCTCCGTTCCTGACCCTCTCCATGGCTCTCCTCTTTCTTCCTGTGGGTAGGGGAATTTGGAGGGGCGATGTCTTTGGCATTCTGGAGGTGGCACAGGGGAAGAAGATGAAGGGTCTAGTTGCATGATGGACCAGGTCCTTTGGACCCTGATTATTAATGAGAAAGAGAAGCCAGATGTCATCCACTGCCCGGGTAACATCTTAGGCTGGTCCTCACATGGCTTCCTTAAACTCATTAAGCTGAAAGCGTGCTTGTCTCCTTCGCAGTCTTGAATTACATTAAGCAGCCCCTTTCCTTGGTCCTAGCTCTGTCCAGTTTATTTCCCTTGATCACAATAGGAAGGAAGGAAGGGCTGCCCTATCCTGATGGCTGGTGACTGTCACCCAGCCCGGAGTTTGGTTGGAAGATCAGTTAGGGACAAGCATTTCTCAATCAATTAATTAGTGTGTCTCCTCTCTACCCCCGCCCCCCACAGGCTTATGACTCTTTAGCAACAAACTCCTTACAGCTTGTCACAGTCTCCCCGGTTGTAAAATTTTATTTTAAAACAGTTTGTGCTACAGAATATTTACAGATGAAATTATATACTGTTTGGGATTTGCCTCAGAATATGCAGGAGGGGCAGGTGGGTGGGATGCAGTTGAAACCAGATCGGCCATAAATCAATAATTGTTCAAGCTGGGGGGTGGGCGCGTGGGGGCTCATTATATTTTCTGTGTACTGTTGAATATGTTTACAATTTTCCATAGTGAAAAAATTAAAGAGGAAAAGATTTTAAAAAGCTCACATTACTGTATGAAATCCTTAAGTATATATATATATATATATATATATATATATATATTTAAGATTTTATTTATTTATTTGAAAGAGAAAGAGAGAACACGAGAGAGGAGAAGTTAGAGGGAGAAGCAGACTCCCCGCTTAGCAGGGAACCTGATGCGGGACTCAATCCCAGGACTCCAAGATCACGACCTGAGCTGAAGGCAGGTGCCCAACCAACTGAGCCACCCAGGCGCCCCCTTAAGTATGTTTTTCAAATAGTGTTCCTCAAGAATATACTCAAGGTTCCACAGATGTTTGATTAAAATTTCATTTTCTAATATAATCTTAATTCTTGAAACCACAGAAAGTGGGAATCTAGAGCTGGAGCCGACAAGCTCTGTAAAGCGCCATTTGGCTTCGCAGGCCACGTAGACTCCTGTTGAAGTGCAAAAGCAGTCATAGGCATTATGCAAGTCCATGTGCATGGATGTGTTCCAATAAAACTTTATTTGTGAACACTGAAATTTGAATTTTATATAATTTTCACCTGTCACTGGTCTTCTTTTGACTTGAAAACATCATTAAAAACATATAAAAAGTGGGGCATCTGTGTGGCTCAGTGGGGTAAGTGTCCAACTCTTTATCTCGGTTCAGATCTTGATCTCAGGGTTGTGAGTTCAAGCCCTGTGTTGGGCCCCATGCTGGGTTTGGAGCCTACTTATAAATAGATAGATAGATGGATGCATTCTAAGCCTGTGGGCTTAACAAAAACAAATGGTAGGCTGGATGTGGCTTGCATGCCATAGTTTGCAGACGATGATAGAGAAGACAGTTTAACACACTGGTGACGACCAACAGGTAATTTGGCCTTCCAAAGTCGGTTTTGTTTTCTTGAACAGCCAGGGGAATAAAACTTCTGTCATCTCTGGGCATGTTAAAAAAAACAAAAGAAAACAAAACGTTCAAGCCAATTACAGCACATGTTGATTGAAACAATCAAATAATTAAGATATAACAAAAGGATAGAAATGAAAGTCCTTTTCCTTATTGCCTGCCCCTCCCCCCCCACGCACTACCCAGAGTAACAGCTGGGGTCCCTGTCCTCGGTGATCCCAAGGAACACCTTCTTAGCCTTCTTCCTTCCCAGGAGGCCAGACATCCATCAGTGTTGATTTGAGGATCAAACAAGAGACAAAGATAAACTGACCACTTCCCCAAATATAAAGACTTACACACGTTACATTTTGAGGATCAGAGCGCCCACTGGCGTGAACTCTTGCCCTTAAGTAAGAAGGGAACAGTTATACGTCTAAGCTGAACTGACAGGTGTCAGTGTTGCTTTAAAAAAATATGTGATTCATGATACCTGTGAGCAGGATCCCAATAGTGAAACTTGGGCAAACCTTTCTTCCTGCCTCAACTTCTGCAATCCCTCTGGCCCTATTTACGTCCCTAACTGCTGGGAGCTAAGTTAATCTTGTCGATCTCTGGGTCTGATGGCTCCTACACTTTGTTTTGTTCCCTCTCTACTTTTTGTTCTGATTTTCTGAGAGTGGACACTAATTTGACTCTCAGCTTCCTGTTTTTTCCTTAGGGAATCAAACCAGGTTATTTTTGTTCACGAGGTGGTGAAATACGTTGAAAGTAATGAAGGGAAAAAAGTGTGAGCAAGAGAATGCCTGCTGCTACCGTTGGGATCCTCACTGGCTGTTCTGGAGTGTTCCACGGAAAGCACTTAGATATTCAGAACAAAGGGTAAGTGGTGTATGTGCTGCATTTTCCTTTTAGAACTAGGAAGGAGGAACCTTGGGGACTAGCTGGTCCAAACCCATCCCTTTATAGATAGGGAAGCCAAGCCTCAAAGGGGTGGAAGGCAGGAGATAGGGGAAGCGGACATGAGTGGGGGAGAGATAGAGTTTGGGGAGGGGGAGCAGGTGAGGAGCCTGAGAAGGGCGGGAACAGGTGCTCCAGGGTGTGTGCTGGCTGAGAGATGAAGGGGACATGGCCAGGCCAAGATGGTCCTTGAATGCCCGGCTTGAGACGCGGCCTTCTCTTGGGGCTTAGAGCCTACCGGAAGGTTTAGGTGAAGGGTATTGGGTTCTGTTATGCTTTAGAAAGATCTTTCTGTGGAGGAGGGATGCATGACCAGAAGCCAGAGACTGGGGGTCCTAGAGGAGGACAGGAAGGCTGGGCAGCAGATATGGACCACTGGTGGTGGGGGAAGGAGTGGGAGGACTTGGTGGCTTGGGGAATGACAGAGCCATGGCAGGCGGCTTCTCTCTGGATGGGGGGATGAAGGAATCTGTGGAGGGAGAGAGACTGAAGATAGGAGAGGGCTATCCTGGCAGAGTGAGTCCAGGGGGGTGGTGACCCAGAGCCAGAGGAGGAGAGGGGAGGACTGAGGTGGCAGGTGCTGGGGACCCGGCCTACAAAGGCTGGTCTGTGACACCCCTGTTCGTGGTTGGGGTTCTGGTGTTGGATGCCCTGCCCATAGAGGCATTGGCCGCTGGGAGGACAAGCCAGGTGGATGAGCTCTGGACCCTGGAGTTTCCGACTCCCCGTCCTCGCTGTTGGAAGGAGGCAAAATCAAGCTGGTGCTGGTTACCGTTCAGTGATGGTGGATGTGAGAAAGTGGAAAACCTAATGACCAAAATGAAAAAAATTTGCTCACTGGATGTCTGGAAGCATCCTCTCAGCATCCCTGCGTTTAATCTGACGTCTTTGGCCAGGTTCCCTACATGACATGAAGTGCCGTATTTATTTCAGAGCCTTTCCAATTTCTGACAATTAGTTTCTTGGCCATTAAGCTGGGCTGGAGCAGGAATACTTTAATGTGCTTATTTATATCTCGTTGGTTACATAAGTTCCCTCGTAAGTAAGCTCTATGATCCCCCAAAGCGTCAGTGTGAAGACTTAAATGGACTCATCAATTTCTCAGCCTGTCTTCCTGGAAGGTCAGCCTTGAGGCAAATTGCAGCTTTGTCACCACTGATCTCATGGCCCTTCCACCACTTCTGCCTCATTTTTGAGCACAAGGACCTTAGAATCATGGAGTTACAGGAATTGAATCAATTTGGGAGGGAAGTTGGGGGCAGCAGAGGGAGGGCCTTCCTGGTGGAGAGGGAGCTCTGATGGACACGTGGAGGGTCACTAGAGCCTGGCCTTTCAGAGAGCTGGAGCCTGCAGCCAAGGGGCTGAGACCCAGACGGGCCGGGGGTGGGTGAGTCCCAGTCATTTTACACAAGGAGAGGCATGCTCAGGCTGCCCCCAAGGAAGGTCCTTTCGGCTGTGTGGCAGAGGGTGCAGGGAGGGAAGGGACATAGGCAGCAGTCCCGTTGAGCACGACCAGCTCCAACACCCCCATCAGAGCCAGTTAAGACCAGCTTCATAATTTCAGAGCCCACTTCAAAGTGAAAAAGAGAAGCCTCTTATTCAAAATTTCAGCACAATGGAATATTATTTAGCCATATAAAGGAACGGAATACTGATGTGGCCCCCAACATGGACGGACCTCAGAAGCATTCCCCTAAGTAGAAAAAGCCAGACACAACGGGTCACACATTGCCTGATTTCACTCCTGTGAAACATCCAGAAAAAGCAAAACGTCTGTGAAACAGCCAAGAAAATCCAGAAAAAGTGAAACATCTGTGAAACATCCAGAAAAATCCATAGAGACAGACAGTAGATCAGTGGTTGCGTGGGGCTGGGGGCTGAGGAGTGAGGAGTGCCTTAATGGGCATGGGGTTTGTATATGGATGACGAAGTGGTTTTGGAGCTACATAGAGGTGGTAGGCACACAAGATCAGGAATGCACTCAATGCCACTGAACGGTATACTGTAAAATGGTTAATTTTATGTTCTGTGAATTTTACCTCAATGGGAAATACATGATCACAGGCTCTGGGAATTAGGGTGTAGAGATCATTTGGGAGAGAGGGAGGGGAGAGCATTATGCCGCCTCCCCCACCCTTCTAGAGTGATGTCCTGTTTCTGGGCCAATAGACATAGAGCCAAATTCTTCCAAGAGGCTTAATTTCTTGATAGGGCTCGGAAGTTCTTTTACACTTTTTAGATAAACTGTCCTGCTGTTGTGTGTATGTGTGTGTGTGTGCGTGTGTGCATGTGTGCATGTGTATGAAGATCTGTTGATTTAGTGTAGTGGCTGCTATGGATATATAGTAGGTAGCTTGGACATTTTGGAGGGATGTCATGAATTCTATGCCAGAATTATGTGTCATTAGCTACTCTAAATTCATCTAGTGTGGAAAGAGAGGCTGGTGTTGCAGAAGCCCAAAGGACCACAAGGGCAGGCTGCGAGCTCAATTATGTAGCCTAAGTCTCTTATTTGATACATCACAGGAGTTGAGAATTGCAGGAAAACTTCTCTAAGTGCCCCGATGATCTTCCAGCCCAAATGGAATACTTTTTTTTTTTTTTTAAAGATTTTATTTATTTATTTATCAGGAAAGAGTGAGAGTGAGAGAGAGCATGAGAAGGGAGAAGGTCAGAGTGAGAAGCGGACTCCCCATGGAGCCGGGAGCCCGATGTGGGACTCGATCCCGGGACTCCGGGATCATGACCTGAGCCGAAGGCAGTTGCCCAACCAACTGCGCCACCCAGGCGCCCCCCAAATGGAATACTTTGAGGGGAGGTTCGCTACTTGTGCTCGCAGATGACTCCAAGACTTCAATGCCGACAATATTTGCATTTCCCTTTGCCCGAAAGGTGCCTCTCTCTGCTTTATACCCACAGGTCCAGTGTTTCCTCTGGGGCACATGGGTTACCCTTCCACAGGGAGGGGACAATAGAGATCCTGTCCCTTCTTAAAGCTAAATATCCTGTTACCTTGCAAGCTTCATAGCCTGTCCTTCCTTCCTGGGCACACTGCCAAGGAAATGTATTCACATCCGTGTTAAGACCCGGTGACCCCTAACCCAGTGCCCCCTTTTCTTCCCCTTTACCCAGTCACCTTCTCGGGGTGCTGCCCCTCCTTCTCTAGGCCATTTTATACAGAGGCCCTTCTTCTGATTCTTCACTCCATGGTGGGGGTGCCCTATATATGAGGCACACTGACGTTGCTGACTCTGAGAGGGAATGGGTCAGTTATGGGCTGAATTGGACCCCCTGCCCCCAATTTATATGCTCAAGTTCTAACTCCCAAGACATCAGAATGTGACTGTATTTGGAGATAGGATCTTTAAAGTGGTAATTAAGGTAAAAATTAGGTCATAGGGGCAGGCCTTAATCCCCTAGGACTGGTCCTTAAGAGATTAGGAAACAGATATGCACATACTTGGAGGAAAGGAGAAGGAGGCCATCTGTAAGCAAAGGAAAGAGGCCTTAGCAGAAATCAACCCTGCTGACAACTTGATCTTGGACTCCTAGTCTCCACAATGGGAGGAAATCAATTTCGGTTGTTTGGGCCACCCAGTCTCCGGCAAACCTCACACTAATCATCAGAACCCCCCCCAACACCCAGCTGGCCTCTCCTCCTTCTCAGAGGGGTCACCCTCTGCACCTCCCCCACCTCCCACTGCCCAGCAAAGAGAAGGTGACTTCTGACTGGGACAGAAAAAAACCCAAAACCCAGAGACAAAAGCATGGTTTAAGTTCCCAGCAGGCTGCCTGCCCACTGGATAACTCATGGCAAAGCTTTGGCAATATCCTTTGTTTCTCCAGGAACCTGAATCCTAATTTTAGTGTCTTGTTTATAGATTCTCTCAACCCCCTCTGGACCGTGGGGTTATTGTCCCCAGGTGCCCGGAGCAGCAGCTCTGACTTAACTGCTCGTTTCTGATGGAAATTGGATTTAATAAGGCTTACCAGCAGGGGCATTCCAGTAAACAACATGGATTTGGTCATGCTCTAGGAATGCTTCCAGATGCTTGGGGTTCAGGGGTGAGATGATGGCTCCCAGACATTACTCCCCATCAGCACTGGACAGTGGCCCGAGGGTCCGGGTGGGGCCTGCCCTCCAGAGTGCAGCTAGGAGGAGGTAGCTGGGGTGGGTTTCAGGCCCCTGCAGCTTGGAGCTCCCACCCAAGCAGAGCAGTCGCCGCATAGGGTCTCGGTCGTGCCCTCCTGGGGATCATTGCTCTGTGGTGCAGTGCGCTGAAGCTCATTATTAGCTAGATGCCTGAGCTACATTAAGAGCGGAACAAAGTTCATCTCTCTGTGGCTTCGCTCTAGCTAGTGTCTCAGGCCAGGCGTTGATTATAGAAGTTGAGAAAGGCCAGTGCAGAAAGCAAACACAGCCCTCTGATTGGCTGAGTGAGGTCACCGGGAGCAAACAAGACAGAAGGATGGGAGGTGGGGGTCTGGGAGCGAGGGTCCCAGGTTGAACCCTTATTACTGGCAGCCAGCTTCCTTCCATGTTCACTGCTCTAGGGCAGAACTAATTGTCTTGGTTGCAGAGTCTGTTTTCTTCCAGGAGCAAAGGGCAGATGTATTAATGTCTGTCTGTATCAAGTGCAGGCGATAGGAAGGAGAGTG
The DNA here is from genome assembly GCA_028533885.1 of Nasua narica. Lineage (NCBI taxonomy): Eukaryota > Metazoa > Chordata > Mammalia > Carnivora > Procyonidae > Nasua > Nasua narica. Next base: position 106,742,525 of record CM052811.1, on the reverse strand, counting down.
AGGGATTCAAATAGCTGGGGGTGGGGATTTTTGATGTGGCCGGGGCTGGGTGATTTAGGGGCGGCGGGAGGGTCAGCAATGTGCACGTGATGGGGTGTCTCCGTCACTCACCCCTCAGGCTGAATGAAGCCCAGCTCTGAGCCCACTTTGGGCCGCACCGAGAATTGATGAGCAGGGTTCTGAGATTTAGACCAGAGCTGCCGCTTCTGCTAACCAGATGACAGCCACCGCCGTCATCATCCCTGGGGTGGGTTCTGTGGTAGAAGGTCTAAGATGAAGGCACAGTGCGGTGTGCTGTCTTCACATCTGGTGAAACAGGGAGGCCTTGCCTGGCCTGATGGCAAAGTCCTCTTTTCACTCTGCTTCCACAGGTAAGGTCCCCTTGCTGAACAGCCCTCTTTATCAAGGGGACCGGGTGCAGTCCCTGCTTAGCCCTGAGTAGCAGATTTCAGTTACCTGCTAGATCGTGGAATCATTCAAAGAAGCCAATAAGATCCTCATTCTACTGATAATACACGCCTGCCTCCCTCAGCCCTGGGGGGCTCACTCCGCTCCGCAGTACGATGCCCACGGGGCTGGTATGACACGCGGTGTCCTCCTCACCTGGGCTGGGAGTACATGTGATCAGCCAACGGCCGTCAGTCGAGTGCTGTCGAGTGCTGTGTGTTTGACGTCCATCCCCATAACCCGGCGGCAGGAGTATACCCCCTACCGGCGGGGTGGTTAAGGCACACTCTCCCCAGCCATGCCTCACAGCTGTCACGTTAGGCTCTCTGGAGGATGGAACGTGTCTCGGTTTAATTCAGTCAAACCTTTGAGTTGCTCCAACTAGGTTCCCCTTCAGTTGAGTTGGAGGGCACCATTCGGGAACAGGCCTTCCTGCTCTCACCTCCGAGGTCATTTTCTGCTCCTTCCCTGATCCCGGCCACGAGGTCGAGCACCTCATGAGCTCTGCTAGCAATCCAGAGGGTCTCCTCTCTTCTCTTCAGAGGCACTGATAAAATCAGACCTCAGCGGGGAGGGGGCTGGCTTGGTGTGCCAGCATCCCTGTGTTTCAGATGCTTCTCTTCTCAATGAATGAATGAATGAATGAGCAAGAGGGAGTAATAACTGTGTGATAGGGAACTTGGCTTGTTGCTCCCTAGGGGTGTATATTAGTTATGATGAAAGGCACTGCACGGCGGGGACTGCTGGTCCTCTGCCTGCATCCCCTACACTCGAGACTCTTGAGCGTGCTGATGGCTTCCTATGGCAGAGTCCTGCAACTCCGCCGGAGGGCTTTTGCTGGCTGCAGAAGCTTGTTGGTGCATGGGGCAGATTGTAATGCTGGGAAAATTGCACCCCTGGGAGCAGCACTCAACCAATGATGCATGGAAATTGTTGGGTAGAACTTGAGCTCCCTCACCCCTTGGGTAGAATAACTCTAAGATATGTTCCACGTCACCACTGAACAATAGAAATATAATGTGAACCATAAATGTGAGCCACATATGTTCTTTTAAGGCAAACAGAAACAGGAAAGATCAATTTTAGTACTATATATATATATTTTTTTTAGATTTTATTTATTTATTTGACAGAGAGAGAGATTACAAGTAGGCAGAGAGGCAGGCAGAGAGAGAGGAGAAAGCAGGCTCCCCACTGAGCAGAGAGCCCAATGCGGGGCTCGATCCCAGGACCCTGAGATCCCAACCTGAGCCGAAGGCAGAGGCTTAACCACTGAGCCACCCAGGCGCCCCTAGTACTATATTTTAACCCAATATATCCAAAATATTGTCATTTCAATACGTAAGTGCTATAAACATGATTAATGAAGTATTTTACTTTTTTTAATGCTAGGTCTTCAAAATCTGATGTGTATTTTATATCTACTCTACATCTCAGTTTGGATCAGCCACATTTTAAGTCCTCAATAGCTTCCTGTGGCGAGGGTATTGACCAATACAGTTCCCTACCATCTCCTAGAGGTTCCCTGGAGGGATTAAGCAAAAATTCCCACAGTGTTAACCTGTTGATTAATATCCCATATTAGCTTTCTTCCTTTCCCTATCTCAATTCCCCACTCTCCCACTAGAGGTTTCTAGTAGCACCTCCAGAATCAGGGTTTGCTTTTGGGGATCCCTTCCTAAGATGGGCAGTCATGAGACCAAGGGTGCTCCAGAGAGTAGCACCAGGACTCCTGGGTGAAAGTACCAGAAGCGATATTAGAGCAGCACCAGAGCTATTCATTCATTCATTCATTCATTCATTCACTCACTCATCCATTCAGAATTATGTATTGAACTCTTGCTACATGCGTTGTGCTATGCTGGACATTGTCCAAAAGGGGAGTGGGTATGAAGCTCCTCATTACAAGAGGTGGTCTAGGGAGATTCGTACTGGCTTCTTGGTGGAGCAGCTCCACAAGGACTTTATGAATTGGAATAGGATTTTGGGGCGCCCGGGTGGCTCAGTGGGTTAAAGCCTCTGCCTTCGGCTCTGGTCATGATCCCAGGGTCCTGGGATCGAGCCCCGCATCGGGCTCTCTGCTCAGCAGGGAGCCTGCTTTCCTCTCTCTCTGCCTGCCTCTCTGCCTACTTGTGATCTCTCTCTCTCTCAAATAAATAAAGTTTAAAAAAAAAAAACAGACTAGGATTTTGATCACATGCTGTCTGGCATCCTTTCCAGCCTATAGACACTGCCTTCCATGATTCATCTGTGCCTCTGAGAAGCTTCTCACGTTGTTAATTGCCTGTCTCCCATGGCACGCTGCTCCCTAAAACTGCAAATCAAGGTTTTTGTGACATTTCTTCTCTAGCAGTGACTTGTGATTAGGTTGTTGTTCCTAAAAAAGGTTCATCCCTCATCATCTTTGCAATTTCCCTTTGATTTTCTTGTTTGGCAAATTGCGGTTCTCCAGATAAAGACTGGTTTGGAGCCTATTCACTTTCCCCCTTCATTACTCAACTGGAAAACACACCTAAGCCTCCTGTTGCTGGAAAGGACCTCAGAGACCATCTGGTTCAATGTTTTCATTTCAGAGATTGGGGACCGAGGGCTGGAAAGGGAGCATTGCTTGTCCAAAGCCCCATGGTGGAACAACAGCATAGCTGAGATGTAAGGAAAAGTGCCTGAGGTCTCTACAACCTCTTGCCCAACTGTTGGCCTCAGCCATCCTAGCTGCCGTCCGTGGGGCTGGCCAGGCCTTGGCCAAAGCCACACTGGGAGGTTGAATAAGCCCCAGGAGGAAACTGGGGTTGTTCATGACAGGTGAGAAGGATTTTAGTCCTGAATTGTTCTAAGGCCTTTGGAGGAGGCCACACTTTGGTTAGGACTTGAATCAAGATTCTAGCTCTTCCTCTGATGGCCATGGTACTCTCACTGGGTCTCCTGGCTTCTCTGGGCCTCGGTTTCTCCTTCTGTAAAGTAGCAACGATGACCATAATACCTGTTACCACACTTTGATCTGGGGATAGAGGACAAATAAATCCTTGTCCCAGCCTGTAGGGTCTGGCCTCTGCTGAACTCAATGATTTCCTCTCATGCCAACCTGTCCTTTGGTCTCAGGACTCAAGCCTCTTGGATTTTTTCTCAGTCTTCCAAGCATGCTGGAGTTTTCCTGCCACTGGATGTTTGTCTATACTGTTCCTTTTGGTCACAATGCTCTTTGGATCACCTTCTCTTTAACTGCTTGTCTACCTAATGGCTGTTTAAACTTCAGATCTTAACTCAAGAATGACCTCAGAGAACACTCTCTGGGCCCCCGGATGATTCTAGGCTCCCTGTTACATCACAATGCATCTCTGTTTCAGTGCATCTGTCTCAGTGCTTCATTACACTCTCACTGGTGTGGTTATCTGATTTTTGTCTGCTTTGTGCATTAGACTATAAGCTCCATGAGGGTATTCTTGGCACTTAGCATCAGACCTAGCAGATAGAAGCTGCACAATACATATTTTCCTGAGGTTTAAATGTTAAAAGTCCTTTTGAAATATAATTGTTCATCTAATCCTGTGGGTCACCTTGTGAGGGAGGGATTATTACTGCACCTTTTGACAGAGACGGTATTGCTAACCAAAGATTCCATTTGTTTTCTTATATTTCTTGGCTCCTTTGGAGTTAGGCAGAGCCAGGTGACTAGTTCTGGCCAATAAAGTATGAGTGGGAGTCGTGCATGTCACTTCTGAGGTAGTAATTGAGTTCTTCCCTTGCCGTATGAGTGCAGATGCCCATGTTCTGGGTGGTTCAGCTATAAGATGACAGGGCCTCTGTCAGTCTGTGTGACTGAGTTGAGCAGAGGTCCTCACTGTCATACCTTGGATATTACGAACAAGAAATAAATTTTTTGGTGTAAAGGCATTGATTTTTGAGCTTTGTTTCTTACGCAGCAAAGCTTCATGGATCATGACTAATACACTCCCATTTTTTTCAGGTAAGAAAACTGAGCCTCAGAGAGGGGAGGTGACATGCTCAAAGTCACTGGAGCTACTGTCAGAGCTGGGATTCCGCCCCCCTGTGGTCTTGTGGGGTCATGCAGATGAAGGTAAAAGTCCATTGAAAACTGTAAACTGCTGTATAAGAAGAGATTTCTATGGGGTTTTTCCAAAGGTCTGGCCTTGGGGTTCCATGGCCCGCATTGCAGGGTGGAATTTAGGAAAGAGGGATGCTACCAGGACCTGCTGGTCTGGAGAATCTTGTGCTGCCTTCTGAGTCTGAGGTTCTTGCTTCATAGAGACTCGTGAGTGATAGTTGATAGCTTTGGACATTTAGGGTGAACACTGGGCTACTTCCCAGCCCTCCTTCCTGTCCCCACCATGGGGCTTTTTTGTCCCAAATGCCATAAGATCCAAGTTTTTTGGATCAGTTAGTTCAGCTCTTTACTAGCCATTATGTCCCCTGGACCTGATGCTCAGTCAGTGGTCACCCAGTCTACGTGGGAGCACATTCTGTGTTTCCAAACCAGACCAGAGGTGAATCAGATTGCCCAAACTGGACCTCACTCCCCTTTTTCTCCATTCCCTCCTTGCTCCCGGCTATTGCAATATAGATGCCAGTCCAACCAAAAGCCTCTCAAAAGACGAGATGTGCATTCTAGGCAGAGGAGATTATCAGAGGACTTGGCGTAGCAGAGACATCAGTTATGAGCCAGTATTGTTCACTTTCCTAGATTCTATAGGGAAGAATTCTGGCCTGCTCAGTCAGCTCCTGAGCTCACCTTTGTTGTTTAGAATCCAGGTAAAGTAGGAAATGGACAGAAGGCACCAAAGCTGCGAGAGGGTTAAGGTGGTCGACTCAATAAAGTGCCAATATGGGACAGATAGAAAACCTCATGGTCTGGAAGTTGAGAGTGAACGAAGGAGAGTGAGTGAGTTTCAGGGACATGCTATGTGAGAGATACTGAAAGCAGCAGTAAAGAGGAGATTTTAAAGATGTTTGTTATGTATTAAGAATACATGTCTCCCTTTGAAATTCTTGGAGAGGCTGAGCAAATACTTATTTGAAGTACTTTACATTACTTTTTGGTGGCTGGACTGTTTCTTTCAATAGAACACTGTTGAGACTGGACCAGATGGCCCACATCCACACTTGGGTTACATGACACGTGGGTTTGGACCTGTGAGCAGCCAGTGTCAGGCTCATGGTCGAGGGTGGTGCTCAGGGCAGAGAATATCAGTATGGGAAGCTGCAGGGGATGATAAGAGTCTTAGGAGCAGCGCTGAACTTATTTGTATTCCCGAGGCCCCCTAGGTCACCCAGGTCCTGCCTGCTGCTGTGTTCTTTACCATTGTATATGGGGGGTCATAGTAATAATATTTACTCACGTTTTTCATGAACTTACCACATACCCGGAAGATTTCTAGAAGCTTTACCCATATTTTCTTCTTAATCCTCACAACTACCCAATGAAGCAGGTATTATTATCATCCGCATTTTATAAATGAAGGAATCGAAGCATGGAGAGGCTAAGTGATTTACCCAAGGTTGCGCCACTTGGCATTAGTGGAGTCTGTGTTTGAGTCCAGGTAGTTTAACTCTTAATAATTATGATAAGGTTCAAAGCAATTGTTTTTAAATGGTGGGAGGCTTTGGAAATCTCTGCAACATTTCCCCTATCCTTTATCCTGTTTCTTCCTCTCCCCTCCCCTCTCTCTTTTGTAAAGGACTTCCCATAGCATTATGTGAATTTGTTGGATTTATAATATGGTTTACAGAGGCAACAGTTTTAGTTAAAGAAAATTGGCTTCCTTTTCAAAATGTCATGTTTCTCATTTTCTCTCAGCATCTTGGGCTTTTTTCAAGCTCCCCTCAGCTCCTAAGTCATTCAGAAGCATGCTTCACAATTAGAATGCTAGAAACCCTCAACCGGCCAATTTAGGTTTTGTGATTTGTTCAATAGGACACTTTAAATAAACCCAGGAGTTGATTGTGAAGGAGAGGAATGAGTGGGAGCTGGCAGGGAGAAGAAGAGAAGCAAGTGTGAGGTAGTTGGGTGTCCACAGAGATGAGGGCCTCCATTCTTCGTCCATAAATGATTCAGCCATCTGTTTACATACCCTTCCAAAGGTACAGACATCCTCATTTATCTCTCTATCCATCTGTCCATCCCTCCATCCGTCCATCCAGTCAGATCCCTGTATATTCTTCATCTGCCCATCTTGGCTTCGGGCTCATTCTGTAGCACCTCAGTGGAGTGATGCTTATCTAGTTCTCAGGAATCTATCTGGAATGGCTGATCCATTACCATTTGTTGAACATCCTCCACATGCTGAGAATTGTCCTAGAGAATTTAGAAGCATGAAGGTGTGTTTGTGTTCCCCAAATTCCCAACAACCCTACAGAAGTGAAGCTCAGAAGAATTAAATATTTTTCACAAGATCACATAGCTAATGAGAATCAAAACAGAAACAGGGAAGGTGGAGAGGGGAGGACCGGGAACTGTCCCAAAATTTGCTTCTGACATGGGCTGGGTTTTGGGGAACTGACTTGGAGAACAGGAAGGACTTAGGGACACAGGAGGTTCAGTCAAGTGGGGCATGTGCTAGTTTCCCCAGGTATGTTGGTCAGCTATTGCTGCATAAAAAACCACCCCCAAATTCTCACTCCTGTCTCCCAGGAAATTTTAAGGACTTGGAGTTTATCTTCTAGGACCCAGGAACAAAGGCCAGGATCTCTCCTTGGGCAAAGCTAAATTCTTTACCATATGAGACTGAAGTTTGAGATGTTGTATAGGAAGAAGGATGGAAGAGACGTGGAGTCTTGTTGATTTGATCCTTGGACGTCTTTTTCTTTGGGCACGTTCAGGAAGAGATGGCATATTAACAGCTTCTCTATCCATGGTTGTTAAACTTTCTCCCTCCTGCTCCTTATTCTCCTCCTCCAAAGCAGAGCTCCTAGACTTGTTCTTTGCTATGTTCTTTACTCCTCCCCACCAACAGTCAGGTGAGACCTATGGACCTCTGCTCAGTAAGAAAGTTAAATGCATACCAAATATAGGATTCCAAAGGAAACCTGTTATACTGAAAGATAGTTATCTAGGGGCACCTGGGTGGCTCAGTCAGTTAGGTGTCTGACTCTTGATCTCAGTTCAGGTCATGATCTCAGGGCTGTAAATTTGAGCCCCGCATTAAGCTCCACCATGCTGGTGGGTGTGGAGCCTACTCAGAAAGAAAGAAAGAAAGAAAAGAAAGGAAGAAAGTTAATTATTAAGAAAACAATTTTGTGATAAACATTCTTCTCTATTAACACTTTACGTATGAATCTAGTGGAGAGCTTAAAGTACTGTTGGATATAAATATTTTAAAATATCTGAAATATATAGCAACTGTTAGGTGATATGAAGAAATCCATGGGTTTAATTGGTGAAATCCCACGTCCTTCTAATACTACTGTGGCTTGTTGCCTATATTCATAATGGAAGAAAATATTAAACTTCAGAGATTAGCGGGGAAAAAAACGAGTTCATAAATCACTGAATTCTCTCCATAGATCTGTAGAACCCAGGCAAAGAATTCCTGCTTCAAAGTTTTGCATGATACAAGCTTATTTTTACTTGGATACTGAAGGAAAATTCAATTTGTCTTGAGAAACTTTTGAGAAGTTTGCAAGAGTCATTGAGATGATTAGAGGCACCCTGGAGTTGTGCACAACTTGAACACAAGTTGTGGTGTACTGGTGCCTGGTGGAGTTATGGGTAAGTGGGCCTATCTTCCCCTCTTCTGGAAAGCTATATTGTGTGGCATGGCTCAAAGGTGGGCATGATTTTCCTGTTACCAGTAATGACATTTAAATTTATTCAACCCCAAAGCACTGGCCCAATGCCAGGGTGAGGATGGAAGAAAAATAAATGAAAATTAAGAAAAGCTGAAAGAAAACCAACTGTGCACAGCCTTTGGGAAATCCATTTGTAGCCGCCCAGAGTCCGTGAGTCCATCTGGACAAAGCCGAAATTTCCACACTTTTCAAGACAGAAAAAGAATGGATGAGACCCAAGAGCAAGACTAATGTTTTAAGAAAAGGCATTGCCAGCATGACCCACAAAGATTTTGATTGTGTTAATCATTTTTGCATAATTTTCACTGGCCCTGTCAAACCTTCCACTCACAGAAGGGCTTTCCTCTGTGTTCCTTTTTAAGGGACAGGAAGGCAAACGTTGACTGTCGGATGCATACCAGTGCTGTCAGAGCAGAGCGTTTCCTCAGGAGCTCAGGGGCCAGGAACCCTTTCAGTATTTTTATGTAATTGGCACCAACCCCTGTCCTGCAGGTGACCGACAGGCTCTACATGGATCCCCTTAGGGATCCAGTCAGGATGGAAGCCTAGTGGTGAGGTTAGGGAACGTTCTTAGCAGGACCACTGGAATTGTCAGAAGTTTGACAATGCAAAGGTGAGAGGGAGAGACCTTCTTCTCTCTGCCTAGGCTAACTTGCTGCCCACCTTGTTGCCTGTCTGATAGCCTGCATACTAACATTTGAGTCACTGGAGGCTTCCTGAAAACCCAGGGAACGGATGGCAGGGACCCCTCTGGGGCATCAAGCCAACGTACGCTGCCCTGGTGTAGGGCTGAGCCCACCACCCAGAGCCCCAGGAAGAGATAGTATCAGCACTGGAGGGGAACTGAAAGTGCGTGTTACCCTTCGAAGGTTGGGTTGTTCCTTAAATGCATTGTGTCCAAGATGGAACTCAACCCCATGAATATTCCATCAGTGCATCCTGTCAATTTTTTCTCTTAATCATCTTTGAAATCTGTCTGTTTCTCTCTATGTCCACTAACCGCTCCCTAATTCCAGCCACCATCATCCGTCTCCAAGTATCTAGGATCTAAGTAACTGCAGTGAGCTCGTCACTGATCTCTGTCCCACTCTGCCCATTGTGTTGGTTTTCCTGTGACACTTTATAAGCAAAGGGGAGAAGAATGCATTGTTGAGTAACCACTACAGTTTAATTCTTTAATTAATCAATTCATTTAATATTTGTTGAGTACCTTCGATGTCCTATAAGCTCTTTTTGGAGCCTGTCCACCTGGGACGTATGGTCACCCTGTCTCTGGTGGCATTAAGCATTAACCTGCAACCATCGCGAAGCTCAGTGCCTCCGTTCTTAGTAAAGGGTGATTATCAAGGCTTAAATCATTTTACTTTCTCAGTGTAGTGATGAAATATTTAAAACAGAATGAGGAAGGGCACCTGGGTGGCTCAGTGGGTTAAAGCCTCTGCCTTCGGCTCGGGTCATGATCTCAGGGTCCTGGGATCGAGCCCCGCATCGGGCTCTCTGCTCAGTGGGGAGCCTGCTTCCCCCTCTCTCTCTGCCTGCCCCTCTGCCTACTTGTGATCTCTCTCTGTCAAATAAATAAATAAAATCGTAAAAAAAAATTCAAACATTAGAGGTGTCTGGGTAGCTCAGTCAGTTAAACATCTGCTTTCAGCTCAGATCATGATCTTAGGGTCCTGGGACTGATGTCCCAGCCATGGCGGGCTGCCTGCTCAGTGGGGAGTCTGCTTCTCCCTCTTCCTCTCCCCCTCCCCTTGCTTGTGCTCTGGCTCTCAAATGAATACATACAATCTTTAAAAAATTTGAACATTTAGTTTTAGAAATTGATCCATGCTGAGGACATAGATCAAGTGCATACATTTTAACGGCCCTGTGATATTCCAGCCTGTGACTCCGTCCCACTTACCTCTGTGTTTCTCTACTGAGGGATATTGAGGTTGTCCATACTTTTGTTTCTGAGGACAAACAGTCTGCAGTAAACATCTCTACACCTCTCCCCTTGAGCACAGACACAGGATATTTCTGTCTTCAGTCTTTACCAGATACTGACAAATGGCTTTCTAAAAAGACTATCTTGTCATGTGTCAGGGAAGTGCTAGGATTGGGAATCAGGTGAACCTAGTTCTAGTCTAATTCTGGCATCCACTCACAGTGTGACCTCCAGCTGCCCTCCTTGGCCTCAGTTTCCCCCTCATTAAGATGAAGGTCTGGACTAGTGGATTTCTACAGTTCCTTCTCCTGAGCTGGTTAAGAAAGATGTTTTGTGGAAATATCTGCTCTCCTGGAAGCAAAGAAATGTCCTAGAGGTGGGTTTGCTAGAAGCCCCAGAGAGGAGGGGGAATGATCAGAACTAGACTCAAACCCAGGACTGCGGGATTCCAGAGTCTGAGTTCTGCTTTTGCTCTGCCACAGGGAAAGTTCCTTCCCAACACCCTTGTCTGGGTTGTTGGAATGGTGTTCTTCTTGGGAGTCAATGGGCAGGCCATCGATGGCAAGGGGCCCCAGCCTTGGACCCTGCCCCAGGAATGTAGAGCTGAGCCTTGTAGATGTGAGGAGGGTGTAAGAAAGAGCCCTCCTTTGGAGGGAAGCAGCAAGTGGGAGTGAGCCAGAGGCTGAGGACACCACGAAAGCATGAACTCTGAAGGCATTTATCCTCTGGCCACAGCCAACGAGGCAGTGAGGAACAGGCATCAATAAGAAGCAAATTAACCACCAGCTCCAGTTAATTAGTAAGCACAGCTGCTTGCTTTCCTGCATTCAATTTCAGACTCACATTATGAATTGCCTCCCTGGAGAAACCAACCCCTCCTTCCCCAAAAAAGGCCTTGATCCAATAAACCAACTTTTAACGGAGCAGCATCTTTCAATCAAAGGACGATGGCAACTTATCTCTGGGTCCTAGCTCTGTGGTGACACGAATTCTCCAAGCTGCCCAATCTCACTCAAGGTTAGCAATTAAGGCATAATTGAAATGAAATTAATGGCAATAAATGTGTAATTAGCATAGCCATTGATTAAGGGCATTTGAAATACAGTCAGTGCATGAGACATTGATTGCCATGCTTTTTTTTTTTTTTGATAAATATAATTGCAATGATATCTTTTGTCACTCCAGAAGGTCTTTTTTGTGTAATGAATTTCCACAGGAAAGACTGGCCTTGAAGCCATCTGACTTCCTGAAATTCAGAGATATATAGAGATTATTCCAGGCCCCAGATGTGTTGAATACAATCTCTTTTACCCAGATTTTGTATAGGATCTGTTTCAGGTTGGCCCCTGGCCCATAGGCATCTTTGTTCAAATTATAGATAGGTACTCCTTACTTTGTGTAGACCCAGCTCATGCTCACCCATGCTTGGCCAGTAGAGCCTGGGCTGGATTTCAGTGCTCACTGTTCCATCCAGCTGGGCACCTTTGTGCAGTGAACAACTTTCGCATCCATATATATCAGACTTGGTATCCTTCTCCATGTAGAGGGAGATGATAAGGCAGAACCATATCTTATTGGCTTGAAGCTTGTCTTGTGAGCAAAGCCTACAGATGCCTTCCTCTCCCAAGCCACCTTAACTGGTTAAATGTTATGCAGAAATTACCATCTGAAGTGCTGGGACTCTTACAGTAGCCATGAGGAAAGATAGTGAGACTGGGCTAGATGAAGTCCGAGCGTGGGGCGGGGTATCATTGGCCATAGGACTGAGTTGTGGGCAGGTGGCAGCAGTCCTGGGTAGCCTTTCCTAACTACACTGTTGGAGGAGACATGCTGATTTGAGGACAATCAGGCTGGACAGTGCAGGGGTCAGATGTGGCAGAGGGATGGACAGGACCTGCCAGAGGAGTTGGTGGGCAGTAGGACTGGGGTGCCCTGAGGTCCCACACTGAGTCTGGGACGGTGGGGTCCAGGTCTGAGTTAGCTGGGGGAGAATATAGTATATTAAGGCAGCTGATCTACTCCAGGCCCTGCCCTTGGGTGGGGCTGAACCTAGGCTGGGTGACAAGGGGCTGATGGTCATGTCTGCTGCTCAGTGATGGCCATTCCTCCCCAGCTTTCTGGGTCTGAAGGGTAATGGCTGATCTTGAATGATCCTAAGGCCTTCCCTCTGTGAGCGAGTGTCTGCTCTTCACATGGAGGAGTTTACTCATTCATTCAACTTTACTTTTTCATTTATACCCCTGTAAATACTTAGTGGGTGACTTCTATGTGCATGTGTTCTGCTAGCTGCTAGGAATATAGTTGTGACCTAGTGCCTCTTGGAGTTCAAGGTTGAATGGGACAGTCAAGCTTTCAATGGTCAAACAGATACGCACATCCCCCTAAGTATAAGGTGAAACCAGGTGTGCTGGATGCTTTCCGTTTGCCTCGCCAGATTCACACTCCATCTTCCTCCCTCTGCGCTCCTCTGAGCCCCGGAGGCTGATCATTGCAGACTGCATCAGTGACTCTTCTGTTCTCTGCTTTTAGAGGCTAGGCCAATAGGGGCCTGGCCAGAGACTGGAGGGAGAGGGGGAGGGAAATGGGCTATTTATTCCCCCAGATCTCCGGGACTTGGCTGTGTCATTACTGAATGGCACAGCTCTCCACCCACCTCTCAGGTTCTGGTCCAGCTTCCTCCCCAGGATGCTCCACTTGGGGTGCCTGGATGGCTCAGTGGGTTAAAGCCTCTGCCTTCGTCTTGGGTCATGATCTCAGGGTCCTGGGATTGAGCCCCCATCGGGCTCTCTGCTCAGAGCCTGCTTCCTCCCATCCCCACCCCCTGCCTGCCTCTCTGCCTACTTGTGATCTCTCTCTCTCTGTCAAATAAATAAAAATCTTAAAAAAAAACGATCCTCCACTGTTTCTAGATCTGTAACACTGCATGAGCCTCTGTGTTTCCCTTCCCCTTGACCTATCTTTGTCAACGGTCTCTTTAAAATCTTGGGTTACCCAGTCTGGCTGTGCCATGTTTCTCCTTAGGGACCGACTGGGATGGTAGAAGTACAGGGGAATATGAGAAGGGACTGAAGGGAGCACTGGCTTGATCCGGGGTGTGTGTGTGCATGTGTACATGAGTGCATGTGTGCACATGTATGTGAAGGAATGCTTCTTTGCAATTAAAACTGAGATCGGAAAGAGGAATAAGGGTTAGGCAGATGTAAGAAAGTGGGAGATAAGAGGATTTCCCTGTAGAGGGAGAGCAGGTACAAAGGCCCTGAGGTGAGAGGGGAGAATGAAATGTCCTTGAGGTCTGGGAGGATGCTGAGTTCCTGTTGGCATTTGTTGCCTCTTCTGGCCAAGATCAGGGGCAGCTGTGATCCCTGAAGCTTGCAACAGCCTTCCAGAAGCCAGAGGCCTTTTGGACCCAAGCATCTTTCACTTTCAGGGCTATATTCCTCATCTGGGGCTTGACCTAAGTCCTGGTGGCATGGCCTCAAGGTCTTTCAGCCATTTCCTCCAGCAAGAGAGTCTCTCCTGAAGTTTACATACACCTTTTGACGTGCCTCTTGGATAGGAGAGGAGCTTTCTGCCTCCCTAAGTTCATTGCCTCCTGCAATGAACTATGTATAGTTGACCTCCTGGAACCAAACTTCCCTAGAAATGAATCCTCTCTACTTGACCTGCTGCAAGGTAGATATTTTGCACCTCATTTTCTCACCTGTAACACGAGGTTAATAAAACCTGATTAAACAAGGCATCTCTCAGCTCTCCTCCTCCCTTCTGGCCCAGTTCAGGACTTCAGAACCTGGGTGTCTCTTAGCCCAGTATCTCCCACCTTCAGTGTTTATCTAGCATGACTCCCTCCTCCAGTTTTCAGCCAGGTTACTCCTTCTGAAATGTAGATTTGATCTCATAACACCCCTAATCATAATCCCTCAGTGTCTCCCTGGGATTCCCAGCAGTGGGCCATCAGATACACTGGGAAAATTTTTATTTTTTTAAAATTGTGGTAAAAACACATAAAATAAAATTTACCATCTTAACCATTTTTAAGTGTACAGTTCCATAATATTAATCATATTTACATTGTTGTGCAATATAAATACAGAACTTTCTCATCCTGAGAAACCAAAACTGTGCCCATTAAACAACTCCCTCGTCCCCCTCCCCAGACCCAGCAGCCACCTTCTGCTTTCTGTCTCTGTGAATCTGATTACTTTAGCTACCTCATATAAGTGGTAACATACCATATTTGTGTTTCTGTGACTGGCTTATTTTACTAAGTATGTTATTTATTTAATAGTTTTACTAAGTATGTCACCTACTTTAACATCCTATCCTCCAGATGGACATTTTCATCCACGCTGGAGCCTGTGTCAGAATTTCCTTCCTTTTTAAGGCTGAATAATATTCCATTGTGTGTATAGATCATGTTGTCTTGATGTCCTGCCATTTATTAGTGGACATTTAGGTGGCTTCTACTTCTTGTCTGTTGTGAATAGTGCTGCTATGAGCATGGGTGTGTAAATGCCTCTTTGAGACCCTGCTTTCAATTGTTTGGGATATATACCCACAAGGAGGATTGTTGGATCACATGGTAGTTCTGTTTCTAATTTTTTGAGGGACTACCATACTGTTGGAAAGGCCTTAAGAAATGTGGATGCCTGGGTCCACCCTGGGAGCTGCTGGCTCAAAAGGTCTAGAGGTGATATGGGATGGGGAGGGGGGAGGGGTGGTTTGAGAATCAAGTCTAAATTCCTGAACTTGGCATACAAAATCCTTGATGGTCTATCTCCCCAGCCTCTGCCACTGTCTGCTCTTGATTTGTATGCCCGAGAAATACCCATCTGCTTATTTCCTGGACACAGCAAAGCACTTCATTCCCCCAGGCCTTTGCACATGATCTACCTTCCAACCAGAGTTCACTCTCTTTCTCTTCTGTGCCTGGAACACCTCAGATCATCTGGCAAAATTCAGCTCAGATGTTGGTCACCTCCATTAGGAAAGCCCTTCCCCTCCTGGTCTTGACTCCTCTTGGCTGACAACCGAGCTAAGTCCCACAAAGGAGGGAGCAGAACCAGCTTGGTCCTGTAAGGTCCACACAAAGAGCCATTTCTTTATCCTCATCAGCAGATTTGGAACAAAGCTTGAAACATACACATATGCCATGGTTGCCATGGTTACTGTAAAGGCATTCTAAATGTAGAGGATTACATAATCAGCTGGAATAACTCTTTTGGGAAATAAAAGTTCTGACCCTCCTCTTGCAATGAACCCAAAAACTGTGGGTGGTGACTCTACATAGAGTCCCTGTGGAATGATGCATTTGAGCTGTGGGCAACAGGAAGACTTGCCTTCAGAGTGCCCCATGCCACCATCCAGGATGAAGCTTTCATTCTGTAGATGGCAAAATTGAGGTCCAGAGAGGAGAAGTGACTTTCTTGCAGTTCCCCAGAGAGCTGGAACCTGAGCCAGGAGCAGCTCCAGGTCACCAGGGGCTAGTGCCATAGGGGCAGGAGTCCTGACTGAACTTGATATGAGGCAGACTTGAATATAAACCATGGTTCTTGGAGCCTCAGTTTTTAAACTTGGGCTATTACTTGTATTAGTCAGTGTAACTAATGCTGGTTGCTATAACGAACAACTAAAAAATCTCAGTGACTTTTTTTTCCCCCAAATATGTTTATTTTAATTTTTCAGTGTTACAAGATTAATTGTTCATGCACCACACACAGTGCTCCATGCAGTACGTGCCCTTCTCAATACCCACCACCAGGCTTG
>CM052811.1:106701056-106726085 GCA_028533885.1 Nasua narica | reverse complement strand
GTCCCGTCCATGTTGATACAAAAGTTGGATATTCATCCTTTCTGATGGAGGCATAATATTCCATTGTATAGATGTACCACATCTTCCTTATCCACTCATCTGTTGAAGGGCATTTTGGTTCTTTCCACAGTTTGGCTTTTTAATGGTAAAAGTTTTGTTTTTTGCTTATGACACAGAGCAGTTGGGTATTTGATAGGTGAGATCCCATGCGATGATTGAGGAATCCAGGCTCCTTTCATCTCTTGGCTTTACCATCTCCAGGGATCATGAAGAACAGATGACAAAGGGCCTCCTTCTGCTAGGTGGACACATGGTGATAAGCATGGTGGATCCGTAGGAAGGGACAAGGGAACAAGCTAGCCTCTAGCCAGGATTGACACATCCATCTGAGGTCTATTTATTACTTCAGCCAAACTTAGCCTGGTCGAATATGAAGACTGATGATCTCTGGAGCAGAGCAAGGAGATTATTACCAATGACCTGTTAAAAGCCTTCCACTTCCACGTGGCTCCATGTCCAGAGGCTGTGTTGGAATGCATCTTTTACGGAGACCATAAGTTAGAGGGAAAGATCAGAAACCTTGAAATCACACTGTAACTGAATTTTATCTTTGTCTCATGTTTTCTTTGTCTCATGTGGGATCTCGGGCAAGTTATTTACCTTCTCAGTGCCTCTGTTTCTTTTTTAATTAATGAATGAATTTTTGAAAGTAGGCTCCATGACCAGTGTGGAGCCCAATGCAGGGCTTGAACTCAGGACCCTGAGATTGAGACCTAGGCTGAGATGAAGAGTCGGCTGCTTAACCAGCTGAGTCATCCTGGCGCCCCTCCAAGCTTCTGTTACTGTATGAGAACAGGGAATAATTAATAAAGATTCAAAAATTAAATGGGCTATGTAGAGAACAGTATTTACCTATAGTAGGTGCTCAATAAACATGGTCTTTATTAGAATCTAGTGGCCCTTCAAAACTGTGACTACTTATTCCTCCATACTGTGTTTTCATGTCTTGCATCTTCACCATTTCTTACCCTCATCCTGATAGATGTGGCTTGACCATATTCCATAAGAGAAGTCCCACCTTCTGAGCATCTGCCAGCACTCCAAGCTCTATTCTAGAATGCTGTCAACCCAAACAGGACAGAGTTGGGTAGGCTGGTGGACAACTCTTAGGATCCACACAGCCAAATCATGGCAGTGTGTTGGAGGCATGAGGTGGCTGAATTTTATCCTAAGTGCAATCCACTGAAGGATGTTACAACCGGAAAGAAGAATGTCTTAACTTACATTTTAAAAGATGTGCTTGTGGTTTTGTTTTTGTTTTTCCCCTGCTCCTTAGAGAATAAATTGTAGAAGTACAGGACTAGAAGCAGAGAGATCTGATAGTGTGGGAGTAGTTGGGATGGAGAAAGGTAGACAGATTGAAGAAATATTTAGGGGAGGGAATCAGTGAACCTTGAGGCTGGGAAGCCTCCCAGAACACAAGGAGCTGAAATTGATCAGAGGGCCTATGAAGGATATGGAGGGTATGAAAGAGAGATTGGAAACATGGAACACTGTTATTTTTCAGCAAGACACACAGTATCTAAAGGTACAGTTACAGAAAACTCCACTGAGCTAAAGGGAGATTTAAATCTACAGATAGAAAGCCTTCCTATATAAGTAAGAAAAAGAAGCCATCCCATAGTCACTGCCAGGAGAGATTTT
The DNA here is from genome assembly GCA_028533885.1 of Nasua narica. Classification (NCBI taxonomy): domain Eukaryota; kingdom Metazoa; phylum Chordata; class Mammalia; order Carnivora; family Procyonidae; genus Nasua; species Nasua narica. The sequence goes on along the minus strand of CM052811.1, from coordinate 106,724,381 downwards.
AAATTTCAAGGATAAAGAAACAACCTTACAAGCATACTTGAAGGTAAACATTTTAAAAAGAAGCAAAGGGAGAAAAATCAGACTGACTTGACTGCAAATTTCTTCACAGCGGTATATGCAGGAGAAAAGAATCAGAGTCAGGACTTTGAAGAAGTTACCCCAAAATTCTGTGCCTGGGCAAGAGATAATTTATATTAGATGACAATTTAAAAATACTGTTAGGTATGCAGAGACAGAGATTATACCACTTGTATATTTCTTTTCTGGAGGAAAAAAAGGCTGGAAATGCATTTCAGAATTGCAAGGTATGAAGCAAACACCGTAAGAATGGAAAATTCAACAACTAGTAACGGGGCGCCTGAGTGGCTCAGTCGGTTCAGTGTCTGGCTTCAGCTCAGGTCATGATCCCAGGGTACTAGGATTGAGCCCCACATCAGACACCCTAAGTGGGGAGCCTGCTTCTCTTTCTCCCTCTGCCTGCTCCTTTGCCTACTTGTGCTATCTCTCTGTCAAATAAATAAAGTCTTAAAAAAAAAATGAAAGAATGGAAAATTCAAGCTATCAATGGTGGGCAGTAGGAATTGAAAGTTTAAACCTAGCATAAATCTAAGTATACCTTTTAACAAAGATTTATTTGAGAGAGAGAGAATGAGTGAGAGCAGCGGGAGAGGGAGAAGCAGACTCTGAGCTGAGTGCAGAACCTGATGAGGGATTTGATCCCACGAGCCTGAGATCATGACCGGAGCCTAAATCAAGAGTGGGGTGCTCAACTGACTAAGCCACCCAGGAGCCACTAGATATATCTTTAAATGAAAAGCAAATGTCATAAAGAACTCTAGAAAGAATGAAAATAATAATAGCTAATGGTTAGTGACCACTTCCTATATGGCAGGCACTAAATGCTCTACCCATATTAATTCATTTAATTCTCGTATCTTCACAAGATGATCATTTTTAGAAACTCTATTTCAAAAATGAGGAGCCTGAACATAGAGAAATTAAGTAATTCTCCCAAGTTTATATACACAAGAACCCAGGAAACCTGACCCCAGAGCTTGTGTGACCAATTATACTCCTTCCTGTATATACTGGAGGGAGAGGGTAATCAAATTAAAAGTAGCTATGGGGTGAATCTTGCAGATCTGTGTAAATAAAGATTTGTATAAGAGGAATTTCAGGTAGAAGTTCAATCAAATTATTTCCTACAACAAACACATAATAGTTTTGAAGGAAAAAAAATTTTTTTAAAGTTTGTATTATTTGACCTAGGAGTTCTGCCTCTATAATTGTGTCCTAAGAAATAATCAGTAATATTCCCAAAGGATATTTTGTACAAGGGTATTTACTGCAGTGGTATTTGATACAAAGAAAAGTTTGAAAGCAACACAAATGACCCAACAATTTATAATTAGTTCAATCCAGTAGCTTTTGTTTTAATTCAATAAATCTTGATGCTGAACATTCATATGGTAGAAAAACATACAGCCATTTAAACTATACTGTGGAGGAAGTACATGTCTAGAGACATGTGCTAGCATATAGATTCAGACCCAGATTAACAATGAATTAAATAAGATGGAAGTTTCTCCTTCGTGTAGTGGTCTGGAGATGGTTAGTCCAGGTCTTGCAGTGCCTCTGCTCCATGAGGTCACTAAAGGGACCCAGCCTCCTTCTGTCCTGTTGCTCTGCCCTCTGTAGAGCATGTTCCAAGGCGGTCCACACGTCTTCCTTATTCTCTGAGAAGTAGCTACAAATGACAAAAGAAAGCAATGGCGGGCATGTCCCTTTCTGTGCGACATTTGGGAATAGTATATGCATCCCTTCCATTGGCTAGAACTCAGTCACATGGGTACATCTAGCAGCAAGGGAGTCTGGAATATGTAGTTAAAAAAAAATTACTGACCATCAGGGGCACCTGGGTAGCTTAGTCTGTTAAGCATCTGTCTTTGGCTCAGGTCATGATCCCAGGTCCGGGGATTGAGCCTTATGTTGGGAGGGGGGTCTCTGCTCAGCAGGGAGCCTGCTTTTCCCTCTGCCTGCTGCCCCCCCCCCCACGTGTGCTTGCTCTCTCTGTCAAGTAAATAAATAAAAACTTAAAACAAATTAAAAAGCTGGGGGAAAAAAAAGGGAGCGCCTGGCTGGCTCAGTTGGAGGAGCATGTGACTCTTGATCTCTCGGGGTCATGAGTTTGAGCCCATGTTGGGTGTGAGATTCCTTAAATAAAAATAAAACTTAAAAAAAAAGTTTGGAGGATTCTGTGCGTAAAGGGAGAATGGGAGAGTGGATACTGAAGAACCCATAGAACCCTTTGACTCAGCACAGAAAACATTTTTACAACATACAAAAGGAGAAAGCAGGAAACAAAACAGGATCAGTGTACCCATACAAACAATTCTTTTTTCCCCCTACGTAAACAGTGGTTATCTTTGAGAGCTTGGATTGTAGATGATTTAAATTTTCTTCTTTGTGCTTTTATTGTGTTCTCCCAATTTTCTACGAATTAACTTTTCCCCCCCATAATCAGAAAAGCTCCCTATGTATACATTAGAAGAAGTAATTTAGTAGACAAAGCAGCGTGTGTTTTGTGTCTGCAACCACCTCTCCTTTCTTCTCTGACTTCCCTCTGCTGGGCCTCTTTTGTTGGTGGATTTCTCATTTCTCAGGCAGAGGGATGGCGTTGTCTATTCTGTGCCTCACACAGGAAAGCCCAGAGTGGGTTGTCAGTGAGTTTATTTTAGTGTAATGCGGGCAGCTTTCTGCCAGGAATACAGCCAGCCTCCAACATGGCCTTCTCCTTCAGGGGGATAACGAAGAGCCCTTCTCTGGTTCTCAGGAAGCAAGGTTTCCTGCACGGAGATGGGCAAGAAAGGGACTGTTCCGCACAGAATGGCTCTGGAGGATGGGGCACGAACCAGGAAGTAGGAAGCGCTAGGAGGCTTCACGGTCCTCCTGCTTCCTGGAGCCTGCGACGTGAGGGGTTTGGACAGGCCTGCTTCTCCCTGGGGTCTGGCTTCATGCCTGACCTTCCCCAGAGTGGGGACAGTCCTGAGTCCTCCTCAAAGCTTTGTTGGATTGGTCGTCAGCTTGGCCTTTGGTCTTGACGGTGTCTCAAGACTCCACAAAACCCAGGGAGGGCCTCCGGTGTGCCAGGCTTTGTTCAGGCTGCCTTTTATGAACTAGGGATTGCAGCCCCATGCTTCGGCTTCCTCACCTGCAAAGCGGGACAGTACAACCTCTCCCTCACAGGATGGATAAGAGGATTAATTGAGCTGAGGCTGAGGAAGTGCCTAGCCTGTGTCTAGTGTGGATGAAGACACGGGATTAGTTTGCTGGGGCTGCCCTAAGAAAGTACCATGGCCGGGGTGGCTTAAACGTCAGCATGTCTCATAGCTCTGGGGGCTGGAAACCTGAGATCAAGGTGTCGGCAGGGTTGGTTTCTTCTGAGTCTGGGAGCAGGAATCTGTTCCAGGTCTGTCTCCCTTGGTGTGAAAATGGCGGCCTTCTCCCTGTGGCTCTTCTGATTGTCGGCCCTCTGTGCCTGTCCGTGTCCAGATGGCCCCTTCTTAGAAGGACACCAGTACTGTTGGTTTGAGACCCAGCTGAAAGCCTTCATCTCACCTGGATTACTTCTGCGAAGATGCTATCTCTAAGTAAGTCTGAGGTAGTGGGGGCTTAGGACTTTGACTGTGAGTTCTGGAGGGAGGACAGGTTCAGTCTGAAACAGGCACCTCGAGCACCTACAGCAGGATCCTGGAAATCCTGGTCATTATTATGGCCAGGATCTTTGTGAGCTTTGACATGTCATCCTGCCCCAGGCCATCTCCAGTTGCCATGGCACTGTTGCCCCGGAAGGGGGACAGCAAGGTCTTTCTTGTCTGAGCCACGGTGGTGACATTCCTGTCTGTCTCTCTGGGCTCTATCCCAGACATGTCAGTGTGCCAGCAGTCTCTGCGGTGCCGGCCAGCTTCTCCCCTACAGGGCCGCTCTCGTTCATCTCCTCCTCCCTCCTTCTAAGAGTTTGAAAAATTCATTTAGTAGATTCATTTATTTAGGAATCACTACTATTATGCTTGTGATGTGTCAGACATTACTCTGAGCATTTTACAAATATTAACTCATTTAATCCCCCTAACAACCTATTATTACCTTCTAGATGAGGAAACAGAGGCTCAGAGACGTTACATAACTTGCCTGAGATTTCATGATTAGCACGTGGTGGAGCTTGGTGGAGCTTCACCTGGGTGAAGTTGTGTTTTGAACAGCTGCACCGGGAAAAGGAAATAATGTGGCCAGACTATAACCTCCAGAGGGAGGTGAACTGGAATTCCAGCTAATGGGCAGTAGAAATTTCCACTGCTGCGTGTTCCATCTGTAACTTTTCTGAGAAGAACAGGCTCATCCCCCAGTTTTCTTGATCACATTTGGTCATGTCTTTCCAGGCCTCATTTGATCAGGCTGGGGTGGACATGTGACTTGAGGGTGCCCCATCTCTTGGCTGGGACCCAAGACTTGGATGGCCAGTCAGATTTCACTTTCAGACATTTGGCTAAGAGTCTTGAGCAGTGAGGATGGGAGCTGAAACCTTTGGTCAAAAGGCATTTTTGGGCTGGAATGGTCCTTTTAGTCATGTACACACCAGACTTAGAAGGCAGTAAAGGGCAATTATAGGCAAATGGAGGAATGCTTTCAGAGCTGGAGAGAAGGGAACAGGGCAAAGAGAAATACAGAGATGCCTCATACTAGAGTAGAGGTTGTCCCCAAGACAGGGAAGCACACAGGCGCGTGCACACACACACACACACACACACACACACAGTTGGTGTCTTTACATCGGGCAGGCACCCCATCCCTCAAGCTCCTGTGAGTGTTGGCTGCTAATACCTCCTAATTTTTCCTCCTCCAGAAAAACCCTTGACTTAATGGCTTGCCAGCCATGTTGGTTAGTTCCCTGCCCCCAGCCACCACCTGCCAATGACTGACTCACATGGGGTCAAAAAATCCAGCTCTTTACTCAAGAGGGAACCAACTTTGTGTTTCCATTCATGCTCTTGAGCTCCCTTGGAGATCGGGCTGAAGCCGGTCTCCACCTGAGATGACATCCTTGCTTAGCTTTCTTTTTTCTTCTTCCCTGTCCTGCTTCCTTCTCCCTTTTTCTCCTGAGGGCCACCTCAACAAGTTACTTGCACAGGAATCCCCATCTCAAGGGCAAGGTGAATTCCTCCCAAGAAACAAAGACAGATACTCTAGCTCTCAACTCTTGTCCATAAGATTTGGTTTTGGTGTGTTTCCCATCCTAGCACGCTGGGTAATTTATAATAACCGCTCTATGCTTGAGTTAGCATGAGGTCTCTGCTTCTTGCAGCAAAACAAGTCCAAATTGCGTGAACTTGGTAAAGTTGCTCAACTATTCTCAATTTCACTCTATGAGGAAAAGGGTACCCATGATTCTTATGACTTCCTTGCCTGCTTTGGTGATATAATAAGAGAACGCATGTGGCAGCTGCCAACATTGTGATTGGCTCAGAGTGGGCACTCTGTTAATGACTTCCCTTTTCTTTCACAATGCTCTCTTCCTCCCTTGTTCATGTCAATTCAGGGGGAACACAAAGAGAAATGAAATCAGACAATATATATCTTATATCAGGATGACTTTCAAAGCAACATGGATATGTGGGAGTTCAGAGAGGTATGAGTTTAGAGTCCTGAAGACCCACATTCATCTCTTTAGCCCATTGCTTCTCAAATTATAACGAGATCAAAGTCCTGTGGGGATCTTGTTCGTACACAGACTCTGATTTAGGAGGTCTGGGCAGAGCCCAAGATGCTGCCTTGTGACAGCTCCAGGTAATGCCTGTGCTGCTGGGCTTTGGATACCACGACTTGAAGTAGCAGAACCCTAGTCAGTCCTTTGGTTCCAGAGTGATTTTTTTTTCCCCTCCTCAAACAGATTACCTGAATGGCAGGCTCTTCCTTTTTCATTTTTATTTCACACATCCCTTGAGATGTGGTTCCTGCCAATAAGGTCTCAGTGGTTGAGGCGGCCGGGAAAGCTGTCAGTTGTGAAGTAGAGCTAAGTGTAGGGCTTGTGGAGGCTGGCGAGGGGCACTCGTTTCTGGACAGGATGTCAGGGAAGGTTCCTTGGAAGAGATGAACTGTTAGTCTATCACTCTGTGTAGATACCTCCTGATTCCTACCTTCCTGCTCCTTTAAGCAAGGACTGCACTCTAGAATGCCAGCGCTGTTGTGACGTCTTACCTCCTGTTGCCTGCACTCTGGTCCAGGTGCTCTGCCTTCTGCACAAGCCTATCCACACCTGAGCCCCCCATAGCCCTTGGCCTCACCTTGGGCCTCCTACCTCCCTGTGTGTTAGAGATCCTAACCTGCGTGTCCCTGATCCAGAGCCCGTTTTGACACCGTGGCTGTAATGAGAGGTTCAGGTAGTTCGAGATACTAGAAAAAAAAATCTGTTATTTCCACAACATTTAATGCAATTCCTTCCTTCATTATAACCCTGGCCAAGTCCTTACATACATTCCCCTTTCCAAACTGAGATTGGATTTCCTTATTCATTAGCTGCCAGCAGCTTAGGTAGGTTTCCTCCATCTGTTCCTTTTTGCTTTGCCATTCCCCTTTCTTTACCCCTCTTTTTTCCTCAGGCTTCACGGAGTGAAGACGTTGTCTCAGGCTGCTGGTGGCCGGGATGGGAAAAGGGAAGTCTGCTAGTTGCTAAGGCATCTTGGGTTGGCATATCTGGGAGTTTTCACTTACAGTCTGGAAGTAACTAGACACAGAACAGGCCCTTAATTGATTAATCCTTTCCTTAACCTATGCTAAGAATGCATATGTGCCAGACCCTGTTCTAGGCGCCAGTGCACAGCAATAATCAGACGGGGATCCTAGTGCTAACCCGACAGTCTAGCTGGGCCTCTTACACTTTCCTTATCAATGGGAGCACTCAACACATACACATTCTGATCTTCAGCCTCCTGAGTGACCCAGTGGCCTCTGCCCCAGGCCCAAGGAAAGCAAAAGAAATTCCTAGAAACACACCTCACACCTATTAGCATGGCTATTATCAAAAAGATAAGAAACAACGAGTGTTGACAAGGATGTGGGAAGAAGGGAACCCTTGTATACTGTTGGTGGGAATGTAAATTGGTGCAGCCACCATGAAAAATAGGGAGGTTCCTCCAAAAAAAATTTTTTTCTAAAAAAATATAAGTAGAACTACCATATGATCCAGCAATCCCACTTCTGGGTATATATCCAGAGGAACTGAAATCAGGATCCCGAAGAGATATTTGCACTCCCAAATTCATTGTATTATTATTCACAGTAGCCAAGATAGGGAGACAGTCTAATGTCTGCCAGAGGCTGAATGGATAAAGATGTGAGATCTCTCTCTCTCTCTCTCTCTCTCTCTCTCTCTGTATACACATTTGTATGTATTAATAGTGTGTGTGCATACATATATATTTTTTCAGCCTTAAAAAGGAAGAAATTCATCAAGAAAACTGAAATATTGCCATTTACAACAATGTGGATGGAACTATAGGGTATTATGCTAAATAAAATAAGTCAATCAGAGAAAGATATGTATCATATGATTTCACTGATATGAGGAATTTGAGAAAGAAAACGGAGGATCATAGGGGAAGGGAGGGAAAAATGAAACAAGATGAAACCAGAGAGGGAGACAAACCAGAAGAGACTCAATCTCAGGAAACAAACTGAGGGTTCCTGGAGGGGAGGGGGGTTGGAGAGATGGGGTGGCTGGGTGATGGGGAGGGTATGTACTATGGTGAGTGCTGTGAATTGTGTAAGACTGGTGAATCACAGACCTGTACCCCTCAAACAAATAATACATTTACATGTTAATTAAAGGAAAAAAGATTTAAGATTTTTTTTTTTAAAGGAAGGAAATCCTGCCATTTTTGACAACATGGATGAGCCTGGAGGATATTATGATAAGTGAAATAAGCAAGACAGAGAAAGAAATATTGTATGATCTTATTTATAATTGGAATATAAAATAGTCAAACTCTTTTTTTTTTTTTTTTAAAGATTTTATTTATTCACTTAACAGAGAGAGAACACAAGCAGGCAGAGAGGCAGGCAGAAGCAGAGAGAGGAGCAGGCTCCCTGCGGAGCAAGGAGCCCGATGCGGGACTCAATCCCAAGACGCCGGGATCATGACCCGAGCCAAAGGCAGTTGCCCAACCAACTGAGCCACCCAGGCGTCCCAAAATAGTCAAACTCTTAGAAGTAAAAAGTAGAATGCGGGTTGCCAAGGGTTGGGAAAGGAGGAAATGGGGAGATGTTAGTCAAAGGGTACAAAACTTTAGTTATGCAGGATGAGTAAGTTCTGGAGATCTAATGTACAATAGTATGGCAACACTATATTGTGTACTTGACACTTGTTAAGTAGGTCTTAAGTGGTCTCACCACACCCCCAAAGAGAAGAAAATGATAATCCTGTGAAGTGATGGGTATGTGAATTAGCTTGAATGTGGGGCTGTTTCACAATGTATACGTGTACCAACATAATCAAATTGTACACCTTAAATATATACAATTTTAATTTGTCAATTATACCTCAGTAAACCTGTTTAAAAAAAGAGCTAACCCACTTTGGAAATTTTTTGATCTGGGGCATTTTTAAAAAAAATATTTATTTGAGAGAGAGAGCGTAAGCACAAGTGAGGGGAAAGGGGCAGAGGGAGAGGGAGAGAGAAGCAATCTCCCTGCTGAGACAACCCTCCCCTCCCTCAGGCTTGGTGCCAAGACCCTGGGATCATTACCTGAGCTGAAGGCAGACGCTTAACCCACTGAGCCTCCCAGGCATCCCAATCTGGGGGCATTTTGAGCACAAGTAAAGTGGGAACCACAGGAAGGGTTTAGTACCATTGGTCAAAGAAGCCCAAATGCCGGGGACTTATTTGATGGGGGAGAGGGGACAAGTGTCTTCTGGAGGATCTGGCCCCTCGGAGGATGAGGGCCCTCGATAGGTGGCAGTGAGTTAGATCTGGGCAGGGCGTGCTTGTCGATAGAATTCCATGCACAGCAAGGAGAGGCTCTTGCCTGCAAGCTGATGGTGAATACAGACAATGCTCCAATCCCTGTGGAAAATGACTGCACTCAGCTCCCTAAATTCTGTGTTTCTCCATATTTATATATGCTGTTACCCAGTGAATACCTGATTAAGGAATGCAGCTGCCAAATGAATACATTTGTTGCTCATCAAATGGCGCCATAAAGCCAGCAATGATGGGGCTTATTAAAAACCTTCTTTCACTCAGTGAAAAATCCCCCACATGTCCCAGCCAGTCTCAATATCGCAGCTAATGAAATGGGTAACCAATACACAAAGAGATGTATTCAAGAGCAAATTAACTGCCTCAGGAATATGCATCATAAAGATTGCAGCCTGGAAAATAAATAGACAGTGTATTGGACAAATTGGCCTCGTGTTTAAGTGTTGATGGGTTGGAAATATTGGTTTAGCTTCTTGATAGAAGCAGGCAGTATGGGATCCTGGAAGGCAAGCATTAGCAGTGAAAAATTAGGCTGGGGACCTTCTAATTAGCTAGAACTGGGAAAGGCGTGAGGAGTGAGAAACATTTATTGAGCCATTCCTGAGAGCCAGCCAGGCCCCGTGCTGGCCCTTTATGTATGTTGCCAGTTAGTCCTTTTGTCGCCCACAAAGGTAGGAGGCCTGTATTTTTGGCTTACCTACCTGTGACCATATAATGAGATTACACAAAGCGATTTTGTTTTCGCTGTCTGTGCAAACTATTAGCACAAGCTTCTATCAGGTTCTTTAAAAACACCCCCTTTAAATTGCCCCTGGATATTCCCAGCTTCCTGAGCCTTTGCTTATGATTAAAAAAAAAAAAAAAAATTTCCCTTTGTTTCTTCTGCTCCAAATTCTGGTCCTGCTATTCCACTGTCTACTCTGCCTTGATTCTTCTCTGGGAAGCTTCCAGACCAAAGGGAAGCAGCAACCTGAAGGCTGAATGACCATTCCTACTGTGACTTCTCTAGGACTGGAGGTTGGGTCTTAACGCTCTCATCTCAGTCTATGGATGCAGGAAACACACACACACACACACACACACAGCCTGAGGAGAAGGCAGTAGTGTGGGTTTCGAGTCACGTGGACTTGGGTCACGTGATCAGGGACAGGTCCCCTGACTGCCTTGAGCCCCTGTTGCCCCACAGGAGAGGTAGATGATACTGGTAGATGATATCAGTTGGAGGAGCTGATGAAACAATGTACAGAAGATTCTAGAGTCCTCATCTGCTGCATGATTTTCATAGGCCTTTCTTCTTTTAAGAAGAAACAGCCCAAGAGTGAGTTGAAGGGAAGGTCACTGCAGCTGTGGGGCCTGGCTACAAGGGACTGAATGAGCTGAATTAATGTGCAGGGAGACCACGAGGACACAACATCGGTAGTGCCCACTACTGGAACTCTCACCCTCTGCACTTGCTTAGGCAGCGTGTTCGTGATTATGGTTATTATTTTATATTAGTATGTTTAATATTATTATAGTTCATTAATTTAAGCCTGATTTTTATGTTTGGTTTTTTTTTTATGTTTTTTTATTTATTTGAGAGAGAATGAGAGCACAGGGGGAGTGACAAAGGGAGAGGGAGAATCTGACTCCCTGCTGAGCAGGAAGCTGGCTGACGGAGGGAATAAGTGATTGAAGACTTGAAAATACAACAGGACGGAGATTACAGACTCAAATGCCTCTAAGAGCCTGGAGTTCGTGAGTCTGAGAGGCAAATATAGATCCTGCTTCTGAGGGGCTCGCAGCCCAGAGGAGGCTGACCCTACTCCATGACAACACAAATGCTGGGGATCAGTGGCATTCCTTTACTTCCTGGGCATGGAGCTTGACCACATTTCCCAGACTCCCTTGAAATTAGGCAAGATCATGTGACTGAGTTCTGACCAATGGATTGTGGGCAGAAGCCATATAGGACCAGTTCCCAGCATGGTTCATAAAAATTTCCTGTGCAGTTCTCAGCATTCTCTCTCTTTCACCATCCACTGGATAAATGGGGAGAACTCTAAGTACTGAGGGGAGAGTGGAGTCACAAGGGGGAAGGAGCCTGGGTCGCCGAATGACTGTTCAGAGGAGAAACTTTCACAACTCCCAACTGACCTGTCTTGTATTCTGATGTCACTGACACTGGGGTTGTTTTTTACATCATTCCCTGGTCTGACTGACACAGTGCCCTGAGGGGAGATGTTGGCCAGAATGCCTTGGGAACACCTCAGCCTTCTCAGAGGACGGCTCTCTGCTGGGTGCAGGGCCAGATTCCTACTCAGAGCTCCTTAAGGAAGCTGTAGGCTCTCTACCAGGGCAAGAGAAGTATAGAGCTGGGGAACTGGGCAGATCTGCTTCCACAGAGGCTAAATTAAACTCAGTCAAATGGGTTTTGTGATGTTTCTTGAGGAGGACAGAAAAAACTTCAGACAGCAATATTTGTCCCAAATTGTTGGTAAGGGTTGCATTTCCCATCGTCCAGGGATTGTCAGTATGATATATCCTAACAGCATAGGGTCGGTTCTATTCCTTCTGGGGTAACTAAAGACCATGAGGTACCATGAGGTAGCAAATGATTCTACTTCTGAGGGTGGCTTTTCTTGCTCACTGTGTGAACAGTTGACAGTGGCACTGAACTTCACAAGGCAGGCAAAGATCACTGAGTTTTCAGCTCCACCATCAACTTCTCTCCTGCCCTGGGAGACCTGGGACAGAGAGTGTCTATTCTCCTCTTGGTGCGTGTCTGCTGCTGAAGGAAAGGGGAAGTGGCTCAGTCCCCAGCACTTAAGGCAAATGTGTCCAACCGCTTCGCTGGATGTTTACATCATCTCTAAGTAGGGAAACCTAGAGGAGAATTCAGAGAATATGGTCCTGCTTTCCCCAAGGATCGTATGACAAGATTCAGAATCCAAGTGGGGCTCACTCTCATAAAATGACAGCTCTCCGAGCCCCACACATGCATGGGGACTGGAGAACAGGTATGGGCATCAAGGCAATTCCCGAGGGTAGGAGGCTGACTCACTGTAAGGTGGGATGGACCCCTGTAATTTTATAGTTTCTCTGTCCCTCTGTTCAAGATTTAAATTCCGTTGGGGAAATCCAGTTACAGAAAGCATGAGATAGCACCGAGCACTCCCAGAGACATTTAGTCTCGTAGGGCCCCTAAAATTTCTTAAGGAGATGCACAGTTTTTGTTGATGCTACTGCTAGATGAGAGAAGGTAGTTTTTGCCATTTTCACGAATGGTGTTATAGTCTCCAGGGGTGCTCCTCAACCCCCTGATTATTCTGGACACTCTGGCAACAGACCAGTCAAGTAACAGCTGTAGTACCCTTCTGAGCGATCGCTGTGACCCTGGGAGACCCAGAGGCGAAGTTTCTAGACATAGTGTCACTCAGTGGTCCAGGCCTTAATGTTGCCTGAGCTCTGTTCCTGGGTGGGAGCTGACTTAGTCCTGTTTGCTTCTTCCCCCGGCAGGCAAATGGTCCGTTCTTTAGGGCCTTGCAGATTGTTGTAGCTCCTTGGCCAGGCACCTCAGTGTCTCCTAAAATTAAGTAATCCCTAAAAATAATAAAAAATAAAAATAAAGGGGTACCTGGGTGGCTCAGTGGGTTAAAGCCTCTGCCTTCAGCTCAAGTCGTGATCTCAGGGTCCTGGGATCGAGCCCTGCATTGAGCTCTCAGCTCAGCGGGGAGCCTGCTTCCTCCTCTCTCTCTGCCTTCCTCTCTGCTACTTGTGATCTCTCTCTCTGTCAAATAAATAAATAAAATCTTAAAAAAAATTTTAAAAAAATGAAGTGATCCCAAGGCAGTATTTGAGCCTAGATGTGAGAGCGGTCTGGGCAGCGGTGGCTCCTGGCCACGGTGGGAAAGGGGGAGATTTGCAGGGATGTGGGTGAGCAGATGATTCTCAGAGGAAGCCCCCTATCTGGAATCTCCAAATAATTAGGGACAAGAATTTCAGAAGAGCAGTCAAAACCAAACTCTGAACAAAGAGGCACTGGATTAGGTTGCTCAATGCATCAAAAACAAAGTTTCAAGATCTTAATTTTTCACCAGGGCCTTCTCACACTTCACTGATGGTTATCTGGGCTGTGCCATCAGGAGGCAGCCACCTCTTTGTAAACAGATTAATTTCTGCATATGAGTTAGGGTGGAGCTTTCGGAACAGAGAAAATCAAATCAGAGCGTAGATCACCATGGGAGGGAGAAGAAGGTTTTAAAAGGTGGTGTTTTGCCCCCTCTTTAAATGTTCATTAGCGTGACATCCAAAGGCTATTTAGCTCTTAAGGCATTTATAAAGTATTTTCAGTGTGTAAGGCATTGGAGGGGTGGATGAAAACACAAATAAGTTATGAGCTTTCCTTTTGAAGGAGTTATAAACTAGAGAGAGTAATAATAGGTAATATTCATAGGGTGCTGTACAGTTTTCAAGGCTTTTTTGGGTGAATATTGTGGCATTGATTACAGGTGGTATTCAACATTTGGTATTTTTCCTTTTTTCACGAAATCAAAGCTCAGAGAGGTTAACAACCTGACCAAGATCATAGTTTACACTGCTTGTCAGAGAAGAGACTAAATTTGAACTTAGATCCTTAGTCTAAATCTCTTGACTAGCCAAAGAGAGAGACTTGCATGGTCAAGTGATATGAAGGATCATATGAATCTTAGAGAGAAAGGAGTCTCAAAGATGCAGGAATGTTTAAAGACAGGGGAGGTGTACTGGTCTGCTTGGGATTCTCAAGCAATGACAAAATTGTAGTTAAACTGCTCTACATGGGAAAATGAGAAAGATTTTTTTTTTTAGATCTTTGAGGAGGAAACAAGCAGGCAGGAGGAGGAGGAGGCCAAGGAGGGGGAGGTGTAGGAGAGAGAAGCTTTCAAGATGGTTTTTGGCTAGGGTCCATTTGGGGTGATAGGATAACTGCACTGGTCTTTAGAATCAGCTCTGCCGCAATGGAGTTTCAGTTGTTTGCTGTTTTGTAATATGTGTCTTCTGGCCATGGCCTTCCAACATCTTTGGCAAACTGTTCCACATTCTTGGATTTATCAGTGGGATTTTGGAAATCAAGAGTGGGATTGGTTTTACCTGTGGATTCACTTGGTATAGAACAAAGATGGCATGTACTGAAGCAGGAATCCAGAGGCTGAAGTGAGCATCCATTCATTTATTCACCCATCTTATCCATCCATCCATCCATTCATCCACCATCCATCACCCGTCCATTCATCCATTACTCATCCATCCATAATCATCCATCACCCGTCCATCCATCCATCCATCTATCCATCCACTCATCCACTAACTTTTTTATTCAACAAATATTCATTGAGCATCTACCATGTACTTGGCTTTGCTCCAGGTACTGGGCATATTGTAATAAACTACACAGACAGATACCCTGCTCCTAGGAGCATCCAGTCAGTATGAAAGGCCATAGCAAAGTACCTGAATAGATTACCAAGATAATTTCAGACTGTGATAAACACTATGAAGACCATAAAACAGGGTGATGTTATAGAACAATGGTTCCCAAAGCATTGCTCCTAGACTAATAGCATTAACACACCCTGAGAACTTGCGAGAAGTATAAATTCTCAGGACCCACTCAAACCCATTGAATTAGCAACTCTGGGGAATGGGGCACCACCATCTGTATTTCAAGCCCTCCAGGCGAGTTTGATGCATCCTCAAGTTTGAGATCCACTGGTATAGAGAGTGACTGTGGTTACCTGAGGTAGGGTAGTCATAGAAGGCTTCTCAGAGGAGGTAACATTTGAGTTGAGATCCCAGCAACAAGACTTTTAGCCATATAGGCTTAGAGATGTGTGTTCCAGGTGGGGAGAATAACAACTGAAAAGGCCCTGAAATAGGAACAAGGCTGGGGGCCTCAAGGGACTGGGGGCGGGGGGGGAAGCCAGTATGGTTGGAGTGTGGTGTACAATCATGCAAATTAATGATGACAGACAGTGCTAGGAACGTTCTGGTTGCCCTTTGGATATTCATTCTCTTTTTTATAGAAATGTGTTCTTTTAACATTTGCATAGGAAGATACATGTTGGGATTCTTTTTTGAAGTAAAAAAATTAATTTAAATCTTACTAGTAATACATATATAAAATTTCCTTATAAATGGATTTCTTGGTTTCTTATGAAGCTGCAGGTTGTCTTGGGAAGATCACTGTGGGGCTTGCAATCTAATTCTGTCACACTGTTCACTGCTCCTCTCTGAGTCTCATTCTCCCACCTAAGGTCAGAAAGGAGAGCTGGTCTGTCTCCTGCGTCAGAAGACTGCTGACATTTCCTTGAGGGGAAGTCTGGTTCTTCTGCAGCTCCCCAGCC
The DNA here is from genome assembly GCA_028533885.1 of Nasua narica. Taxonomy (NCBI): domain Eukaryota; kingdom Metazoa; phylum Chordata; class Mammalia; order Carnivora; family Procyonidae; genus Nasua; species Nasua narica. The sequence continues at coordinate 106,708,984 of CM052811.1, read as the reverse complement.
TCCTTTCCTCTTCCTGATTTGACCTTGGACGTATGTGCCCGGGGCAGGGCAGGAGGAAAGAGACAAATGGATTCCCTTGGAATTACCATCTACATCAAATGATGTTTTGAAATCTGCTTTGAATATACAGTAATGCTGGGAGCTGAAGTCCATGCTCTTCATGGCAGTTTCCTTTATACCTATTGCTCTGCTGCGGAATCCAACAGTTTTATTTCTTGCAAACAGACATCTTTTGAAAAGAATAGTAAACAGAGCTGCAAAATCAGGAGCATGGCATTCGGACTTGACTCTGCAAGACTGGGGAAAGAGGGAAGGGAGCTGACCTGGGCCTTCTCCAAGGAGGCTGTGAATTGCAATGGGAAGACAATAGGGTGAAACTTCTAACTTAGGTGCATAATCAGGTCTCTCTGTGCCTCTGTTTCTCCATCTGCAAAATGAGGATGATGCCTTTTATAGTGTATTAAGTAAGATGACATTGCTGAATGTCTGGCACACAGTAGGTGCTAAATAAATGTCTGTGCTTGTCTTCCATCCCTCCCCTGGGAGTGGGGAAATGTCCCTCCTCCCTAGGCAGCAGGCAGGCCCCGCCCCTCTTGGCCTCCAACTCTCTGGGTTTGTTTGCTTGTGGAGTAATTAGGCACAGCAGCTGAGAGTATCCAAACCTGCAGTGTTATCTTTCAGTTGATAGAGGGTTTGGAGGTAGATGACAGCTTGTTTATCCAGGGAGGCTGCAAAATATTCTGTCAAGCGAACACACAGAAAAGCTCATTTGTCTTGTTTTTTGTCTCCACAGCTACATAGTTCGGGAGGGACTCTCTCCCCCTGCCTTACTGGCTGCTTGCTCCTCTGAGCATCTCACAGACCTTCTGCCCATCCTGGGCCCTCCCTCTCACCATGTTGCCTCCGTGAGAGTAGCCACTATGGTGGCTCTGTTGACCATTCCCAACTTGGACCTGAGCTTTACACTGGGCACCCCCAGCTGGATGGCCACAGGCCTGACCGTTCCCTTCCCACCACCTCCTGGATGGCCACAGGCCTGACCGTTCCCTTCCCACCACCTCCCCTCCCATACTTGCTCCTTTCTCTAGATCTCAGCACTGCCACCCTCTCCCTGAACCTGAAACCTGGGAGTCCATGGTGGACATCTCGTTCTTTCTTGCTGCCACTTCCCTACACCCATCAGGTACTGCCCAGATTCTCTCTCAGATCTCTCTCCTGACCATCCTTGCGCTCAGCCCCAGCCACCACGCTGTTGAGGGCTCTCCTCCTTCCGCACGGCTGCAGTCCGGGGTCTGCTTCCGGAGCACACACTGGACTGTGTCAGCCCTCGCTCCCGGGCCTGCAGTCCTGAGGACAGGTGGGGGGAGGCATTTGTGGTCATCCCCAGAGGCCGTGGGGAGGGAGCAGAAAATGAGGTCAGGTTTTCCAGAAAAGCAAATGAACCAAACCCAACATTTTGGCCTTCAATTCTGGTGCCAGCACATATTAGCTGTGTGGTTTCTGACTGTGTTTAAAATCTCTTTGGAGCCCAACTTCTTCATTTATGAAAAGGGGCCAATCGTTCCTACCTCAGTTGTTAGGAAGTTTAGATGAAACTGTGTATGTGGTAGACGGAACAGGTCTGATGAGTGTCCGGCTCTTCTCCCTGTCCTTCATTTTGAACAGTACTTTGTAGTTCTCAGAAGGCTTTCTTAGATCGTTCATTCATTCATTCATTCATTCATTTGTTCATTCCATACATTGGTTATGTACCCACTGTGATCTGGGACAGTGCTAGGTGCTGGGGTGTAATGGAGACAAGACAGGCTTAGTCCCACCTTCCCTGGCATTTACATGTTTGGTGGGGGAGACAGACAAAACCAGTAACAAACAAGTAATACAATATCAGGCAGTGTTAAGGGCATGATGAAAAATCAAGCAAGGTAAGATAGAAGTGATGGGGACTGGAAAGTCCCTAGAGCTGAGATCTGTTGGAAAGAATCAATAAACAAGCCAAAGAATAATTAAAATAATGTACTGACCGGGAGAAGTGCTGTGAGGAAGTGAACATGGTTATGTGAAGCCACAGGCAGGTCGACAGAATTAAATACTAGAAGTGGATAGGAAGTGACTTGTAAGATGGTAAGTGCAACTCGATGACCCTTTCCCCCAATAGCTCTTTTTCCTGTACGTTTAATTTCCTCCTCCAGTGGGTCCTTTGCACCAGCATATACATACATGAAGTCCCTTTGTGCTTAGAACATGCCTCTCTGCCTTAAATTTCACACCTTCCTTCAGCTATGATCCTACCTCATCCCCTCCAGAGAAAACCTTTCTAAAGAGTTGTCTACACTTCCAATCTCCACGTCCACCTACTCAGTGAATCCTTTTACTGTATCAGTTTCCAGAAACCGCTTTCTCTGAAGAGTCACTGATGGCCTCTGTGGTCACTGTATCCTTCGAGTTCTGACATCCTGTCTCTTGGCCATATTCAGTATTATTCTCTCTCTAGCTCCCAGTACATATGTCACCTCTTCAATTTGTTTTCCTTACCTCTCCTTCTCCGTCTCAGACTTCTTTGCTGACTTCTTTTCCTCTGCTGGTTCCTTAAATGTTGGGCTGTCCCAAGACTCCATCCTGGGTCCCCTTCTCTTCTCTCCCTATGGGTTATCCCTGGGTAAGGGCTCAAGTCTCCCAAATTCCTGTCTTAGACATTTAAGACATCTAAGACATCTTACACATCTAAGACTGAGCCCTGACTGTGGTCATAGACTGAGCGAGGTTGCTCACCTGAACTTCTGGTCTATGTTCTTAATTCATTCTTAGATGCTTCCATTTGGAAGTCCCACGAGCATCTTGAACTCAACAATTCTAGATTGGAATTCACCATCATTTTTCTTCACCAACCCTGCTCTTCCAATATTCCCATGTCAATGGATTCCACTATTATACATCCATTACACAAGCTAGAGCCTTGGAATTCACCTGTGTCCCTTGAGCCCTCCCTCACCCCCATATCTGCTGGCTTGTGAATTCTGCCCACTGAATACTCTTAGAAGTATCCCTCTGCCACCACTTCCTCTGCCCCCTCCCTAGTCCAGGCCTCCAGCATCTCTTGTCCAGACCACCGCAAGGTCTCCTCCCTGTCTCCACCTCTGTCCCCTCTGATCCATCCTTCACATAGCAAGCACCCAGAGCTATCACTCTAGCATGCACCCTGATGGTGCTCACTCTCCCCTAAAACCCTTCAGGCTTCTCATTGCCTGCAGGATAAAAGCGAGACCCTTTTCCATTGCACCCAGGCCCTGTGGGCTTAGTCGCTACCTCTGTTTCTGCCTTCATCCCTGGTCTGTCCTCTCTGTACTCTGTCCAGTCACACTGAGCTCAGTCCGGGCCCTTAGACCTGCCGAGCTCACTCTCTTGCCTGGGCTTTGCAGGGCTCTTCCTTTGCAACCTCTCCCCATCTGGCTGAACCGAGGGGCCGTGGCAGATAAGCCACTCCAACTCCTCCTCTTGCAGGTGAGTGTCCTGAAGCCCACAGAGGAAGACTGATTCCCGGAAGGCCACCCAGCAAGTCCGGTGTGCTTCATACCAAGCAGAACGACTCCCTTCTTAGCCATGATCAGAAGGAAACTTGGCATCAGCATGGACCCTTCCCCAAAGATTCTGGCTCTTTCTGCTGCTGAAATCGGAAAGATGAATCAAGTGGTAAGTTTTTCTGGGAAAGGGTTGGAAATAACACAAGATCTTTTTGCCTTTGCCTTGGACTTCTGAGGCGGAGGCCCTGGTGTCACATTCCTTTTTCTGCTACCATTCCAGGCCCATTACTGTGCTGCCTCAGCTTTTCCCCATGCAGCCTGTGATACAGATCCTCACCTGCAGACACTCCTGTCTGCTTTCTTTCACTGGAAGTAGCTTGAATATCTCAGTGGCTGTTGGCACAACCTGGCTGGGAGTAGGTCTGGCTAATATTTGAGATTGGGAGTATGCAGATAAGGCGTCAAATCCTTGAATGCTGGCTGAGCTGAGGTTGATGGCAGGCCAAGGTCTGTGAGCCCTTGGCCACAGCCTGCGCTATTAATCAGGTCATAGACTCAGCCCTGACCTTGGCAACAGACTGAACCCTGATCTTGGCTGCAGACTGGATCCTGTCCCTGGTCTCAGACACAGCTCTGACCCTGCTTGCAGACTTAGCTTTGATTCTGGTAATAGACCGAGCACTGATCCTCATCTAAGACTGAGCCCTGACTGTGGTCATAGACTGAGCCTTGATCCTGGTCCCAGACTGAGCCTGGCCCTACTTCTAGACCGAGCCCTGATTCTGGTCCCGGGCTAAGCCCTGATCTGGCTCAGACTAGACCTGCAGCTAGAGGTTCATGCTGAGAGTGTAGCAAACATGTCCCTTTAGAGGAAGGGACAGGAATGTCTTTTTCCCGGGAAGAACGGAACAGGCTCAGGCTTTGATGTTGTTATACTCATGGATTTTGAAGGGTCACAAGCCACAAAGGAGCCAGACTCAAAGTGCTGCTGCAGAATCACATCTGGCAGAGCTTCCCAGCCAGTTTAGCTCCCAAATAATGGAGAGATTATTCCTGCAGATATCCATCAGGCTGAGATTGAGAGCATTTCAATGAGAAGGTGCTTTAATGACTCTTCAAGGATTTGGGGCCTAATGAAGCACACACATCAGAGGACGATTTAATCTTTCCCTCATAAAACCCTCACAATAAGATCAACTTCAGAATCCAAATTCATCCTGACATAAAAATGTGAGATCAAGACAGTCCCGGATCACTGATAATTGTCTGGGGCTAATTGCTGTGGTCTTGGGGGAGTGGTGAGGGCTTGGGAGAAGCCAAGGGAGGGTGGGTGTGGTAGAGGGCATCCAGGGACATGTTGGGCTGTCTCCTGCGAGGCTGCTGGAAGGAGGACAGTGATACTGGAAGATAAGAGAGAATAGGTAAGTGTTGGGCAGTAGATGATCTTGCTTCCTGTGGTCCTGCAAAGTGGGTCCTTTCTCCCCAAATCCCTCTCGAAGGGGGCTGGTGGTCAGCAGATATCCCACAACCACCTGACCGAAGGAGTCAGGAAACCCCTGCTTCCAAGCCACAAGTGTAACAAATAGAGCTTATGAGAGCTGCTAGGGAGAAAGCCAATAGGAGGCTGTGATGGAGTGATCCAGGCATGTGCGGAATGGTTCATCATCCTCAGAACTGGCTTTAACTTGCTGAGGGTAGAAGCAGGGCACTCTGAGCATAGGCTCGTCTTCTTCCTTCGCATACCTTGCTGCTAGCTGGGGTCTCTCACATCATCTCAGGCCCAGCCCACCATGGAAGCAATATCACTTTCTTCTCTCAAGTGTGGAATTTTGCCCATGTCTTCAGTTGCAGCGATTTTCTTTCAGAAGTGGACTTTGACTTGAATAAATAGAGCCCAGTCATTGATTTCAAAACATTTTGTAATACAGAAATATATTCTATAACAGCTCGGTGTTAAAAAAAAAACAACTAGAAGTTATGACAAGCAAACTCAATCAAGGCCTGGTCAGTGCATAATATAATCATTTATACTAAATTTATGTCCCTAATGTACTGTGGAGCCAGAAAAAGTATGACATAAAGTAATGGCACCCTCCTCTCATTTTCTCTTTCTGCTAAAAGAAGAAAGCATTCTAGGGGTGCCTGAGTGGCTTAGTTAACCGTGTGCCTTTGGCTCAGGTCATGATCCCAGCGTCCTGGGATCAAGCCCAGTGTTGGGCTCTTTGCTCAGTGGGGAGTCTGCTTCTCCTCCCTCTGCCCCTCCCCTAGTTCTTGCGCTCACTCTCTCAAATAAATAAAATCTTAAAAAATTAAAAATAGCATTCTTAAGTAAGACATAGGTGCCTTAATGGAAAAAATGAACAGATTTTACTATACAATTTTTTTTTAAACTTAGAAGTCTTCTATATGGTGAAACACAGAATCAGCTTTAAAAGAAAACAAAGAATAGGAGGGAGTACTCGTAGCATATTCAACCAAGAACTGCTATACCAAACATATGAAGACTTTCTGCAGATCCGTAATGAAGACACAAAGATACCATGGAAAATCAGGCCAACAGTATGGCCAGGAAACTTCTAGAAGGATGACTCCAGTGGTGGCCTTGGAGGTGGGGTTGGTGAATCTCCCTTCAAGAGAACTTCCGATGGGGGAGAAAAGGCTAACCAATAGCCACAAGCTAGAGCATCTTTGGATCCACCATCGTGGTCATGCCGGGCCTTGCTTCCCCAAGGGTGTTCCCAGCCAGTGACAGAGCACGGTCCTGGGGTCCTTGACCCAGGCCACCTTGAAACTCAAGCCACTGGTCTGCTTGAGACTTTCTCAGAGCAGCATTTTGATCTGAGAGTCATCCCGCATGATCCTCCTTCCCCCTTTCCTTTCACAAGTGGGATACCTGTATGTGGGTCTGAAGGCTCTCCTGTCTCCTCCTGCTCCCCACCTCCCTCTGTCCTACCGCGGCATTTCCCCCAGCAAGGCCCTTCCTTGTTCCATCCTGTCTTGGCATCTGCTTCTCAGAGGACCCCAACTTACACAACGATAGACCCACATGTAAAGAATTTTTGAATCATTGTATCGTATGCCCAAACCTAATAGAACATTGCATACTAGATATACTGGAATTTAAAAAAAAATCAATTCAGCCTTATAATTAAAGTAGCACAGATTGCGATGTGATACTATTTGGCACATATCAAACTGAGGAATATTTTTATTTTTTATTATTTTTAAAAGATCTGTTTGTTTTAGAGAGAGAATGAGAGCACCAGTGAGAGCAGGGGGTGGGGGCAGAGCGAGAGGGAGAGAGAGAGAGAAAATCTTCAAGCAGACTCCTTGCTGAGCACGGAACCCAGTGTGGGGCTCAATCCCAGGACCCCAAGATCATGACCTGAACCAAAATCAAGAGCCAGGTGCCCCTATTTTTTATGTTTTTTAAAGTAATCTTTACACCCAGCATGGGGCTCAAACTCATGACCCTGATACTGGGAGGTGGATGGTCTACTGACTGAGCCAGCCAGGCACCCCTGACAAATATATTTAAGAGCTCATGAATTCCTTATTTCATGAGGGGGGAACCAAATGAAGCTCTTTCTCATACTGCGCTGGTGCCGGAATATCAAGTATATTCACTGATTCAGCATTTCACCTCTAGGGATCGCCCCTGTAGGACATATGTGTATATATACAAAAATGTACACATGGCTGGTGGCATTATTTACGTTAGTCAGAAACTGGAAAATAACCTAAAAGCACATTAATTAGGAACATTTACATCAGTTATGCGGCACCCACACAATATAATTTCCAGCCTTTTGAAAGAAAGTGGTCAAGTATATGACATGAAAGAAAAGATGCTTGTGATGCCAAGTTCGGTAGAGAAAAAACAGAACTGAAGAATATATTGTGTAATGCCCTTTGAATAGAAAAACCCTTCATTAAATGAGTTTGTATGCATACAAATTGGTGAATCGGTGCAAACATCTGGAAAAGTAGGCACTGAATTGCTACGATCATTTGTCTTTAGGGAGGAGGGTGGGATTGGGTTTAGCTATAAAGGGGGCCCTCAATTTTTTTGCTCCATTTCCTTCTTTATTGTTTACATGTTTCAGAGTGAGCATGGATTATTATTTTTTAATTAAAGTGAGCAATACATAAGAAAAAGAAGACCCAGGGTGTAACTGCCAAAATGAGGATTGACCCCTTTCGGAGGCTGTGTCCGTGTTCTAGTCAGTCTGTTCACGGCACTTGCACCCTCCTGGGAATGGCCTTCGGTGGCTGTTAGCGGGGTCAGAATTTTGCCCTCCTTCCCGTCTTTATCCTTTAAGGTTACTTTTACAAAACCGTTAGCAGGAAGTGGGCTGGCTCATCTCGGTCCTCGCCCGATGAACCACACCTGACTCCTTTTTTTTTTTT
>CM052811.1:106667863-106700556 GCA_028533885.1 Nasua narica | reverse complement strand
CCTGACTTGCTAATTTTAGCCATTCTGACTGGTGTGAGGTGGTATCTCACTGTGGTTTTGATTTGTATTTCTCTGATGCCGAGTGATGTTGAGCATTTTTTCATGTGTCTGTTGGCCATTTGGATATCCTCTTTGCTGAAATGTCTGTTCATATCTTCTGCCCATTTCTTGATTCACACCTGACTCTTAAGTGTCTTCTTACTCTTTTTAAGAACCCCTTCCTTCCCCCCACCCGTTGAATCCGCCGACCCGGAGGCCAAACGGGCTATTGCTAAAGATATTATCGGGACACATCCAAGCTCTCTGGCCTTAGTTTCCCCCACCTGTTGGAAAACCTTGGACTAAATGGCCTCGGTGTCAGGCTAATGTTTTAGGTTTTGGAGGCGCTGGCACAGGGCTGCCATCCTTGGCACACTCTGGACGGCTGAGCTGTTGGAGAAGCCCAGTCCCCATCCTCAGTCTGACCTTCCCCCAGCTCTTCCAGCCTCCCCTCCCAGCCCCCATCACCCACTGTTAGCCCCTTGGCTGGGTGAATGTGTCCCTCTGTCTGTGCTCCCCACCCCTTCCAGTTGCCCAGACTGCCTACCCGTTAAGGTCCCATACTGGTTCTTTTATGGTCTCCTCCAATCAACTCATTTGGATTCCCATTACATTTTTTTCCTATAGGTTGTATGGTCTTCAGAAGCTAAAATAGCCACTTTTTCCTGGCTTCCAAAAGATCAAGCCCTTCATATCCATTGGGGAAAAAGACCCTGAACCAACACAGTTATAGACTCATAAACCCTGAGACAAACCCAAAATGTTAGGGTCTCCCAAGTGATACATCCTTGAATATTTCCCTTACTTCTGGACTCTCTGACAAAGACGGTTTTGTCCTTGGCTCCTGCTGTCATGATCTGTGAAGATACTTTTGTGAGTGTGATAATCAAGTGAGAAAGTTGCCTTTTTCACGTCATGCATAAACTAATGCAGACCCAGTGGGCTAGGTGATTTTTGCAATCATCTTCCTTGAAATAATTGCTGTGTTTTGTATTCGGTGGGCCAGTCCTTCTGATGCCTGACTCTCTTGCACTCTTTGCAAGAAAAAAAAATTCCCCCCCCCCCACAAGAAAAATTTTTTTTCCTTTTCTAAATACTTCCATTTCTGAGCCTTCCTTTGACAGATGGGATAACTTAATACATTCGTTTGTGTTGTGTTCTTGCATCCCCTATTCTAAGGTGAAGAGGGTTTTGTCTTTCCTGCTGAGGAAGGCTTGTGTAGTAGGATGAAGGAAGTTGCCCGAAGAAGGGCCTCTTTCCTGATTTTGTAAGCCTAAACCGAGGCTTACTGAGTACAGGGGTTGTGCCAAGTGGGGAGGGACAGAAGCTTTTGCTGGAGATAAAGTAGAACCAAGTGGACAGAACTAAGGGTGGGTGGGTAGAGAGAGAGACCGGAAGAGAGAGGGAAAATTCCCAAAGAGCAGGAAAGACATGGTGTTTGGGATTCTGTGAAGAGAAGGGAATTCCTGGAGGTAACATGATCAAGAGGGGATGACTATGCGGGGATTTTAAGAAGGCTGGGTCCCTGGCATTGGGGGTTCCAGTCTGGGCAGTTTCTTGAGCCCTGCACGGCGTGGAGGCAGCATTGCTATTTGTCAACAAGGAACCCCAAGGACTTGGACAATATCCCTAACGAAGGCAGCCAATGTGGACCTATGACCACTGGACATCCCCAGAGTTGGCTCTATATAAGATCTTTGGGGCCTTCACAGGATCCTAGGGGACAAGAAAGGAACCCCAGGTATGACTTTCTTGCCAGCTCTTTAAGCCGAGACCTGAGATCAGTTTAGAGAAAATAAAATTATTGACATTTGCTGCCTTTCTGAGCTTAACACCCACTACCACCTCTAGTGTTTAGCACCATCTGTCTTGTATTGGCCCCCAACCGGTGCTTTGCTCTCCCCCCAGTTCTTGCCCTCCTCACACTCTGCCACCTTCAGGACACCCCTTTGTTTGTGTATCCTACTCCTGATAGCAGGACCTGCCTTCACATTCCAATTGTCTACCCTGGGGCCTTGTACTCAGTAGATGCTCAAGAAATGTGGATTAAATTTAACCAAGTTGCACTGAGTTGTATGTGATTCCTCCCCCCCCCCCCCCGGCCCCGTCTTCCAGCCCTACTACCTGCTTTGTCTGGTTCACGTTCAACATGTTTGCAGAACGGATGAAGATGAGTGGGGTGTTCCAAGGTGACCACTTTGGAGGACATAACATGTACCCGAATGTGTAAGTTCGGGTGTGTTTGTTCAATAGCATGTTAGTGACCTGGTTTAGTCACAGGAGACTGGCGAGCAAGGGGCCTGTGCATTTGTGAAACGAGCCATTTTACGCCAGCCCTTGCCTTGGAGCCCGTGCTGCTTGATCAATTAACCCCACGCCCTTGTCTTCCATCTGTGCTTGGATAGGGATGCGCAGCTCTGCTGTGAACGCAGAAGGTAATATCCATCCTTCGAATGGGCTGCATGTGGATGGGTAATTGATGGGTTTCTGGGATCCAGAGAGAGGGAGAGAAAGTGGGAGAGAGATCTGAAATCAATTGCTTGCTGTCTGCACAAAGTGGTCAGCCCCACCCACTGCTTGGGAGGAGAGGGGGCATCAGCTGCGGCCTCTCGCGAGGGACGCCAGCCGGCCAGACGGATTGGGCCTGCCAAGGGCTGTTGGGAGGGCTTGTCCTCTATCCTCAGCCTCTGCTCCCCCCTCCTGGCAAAGAAATGAGTCCTGATTTGTGCCTAGGGCCACCCAGACACCTGTCGAGTGGTAAAAACAAGCTGTTTTAAAAGATGCTGTCTGGCTAGCATGAGTGTGCCAGCCTCCATCTGAATTATTTTTTAAACTTGTTTTTAAATAAATGAGGTTTTTGGCTGCCTGCGTCCATCGTCCTAGGACACATCACTGGGCATCCTTAAGGGTAGTCTCTGGAATACACCGCCTGGGCTCATACCCTGGCTCCCCCACTTGTCAACTGTGAGCCCTTGGGCTTACTTAGTCTCTCTGGGACTCAGTTTCTCCATCTATAAACTGGGAATAATATTAATTCTTAACACATAGACCTTGTAGAGGGTGAACTGAGATCTTCCATGGGATGATGTTCGCTCAGTGCTGATTACTCTGTTAGATCCAGTGGGGATGTTGGCGTGTTGAGTAGATGATTCTGGAAATGGTTGGTCTCTGATGATTTACTGTCTGTCTCCTTCCCTAGACTAACAGCTCCATGAGGGTTATCACTGTGGCCATGTTGTTTACTACTGGAGCCTCAGACTTTGGCATTGGGCAGGATTCAGAGAGGGCACTCAATAAATATCTGTTGCAGGGAGAAGAGAAGAAAGATGATGTGGTTATGAGCCAGGGACCCAGGGAGGGCCGGGACAGCCCTGAGGGTTTGGGGCGGTAGGAGCTGGGTGGACGTGTCTGGCCGTGGCTGTGCTGAAGTGAAACCCTGGAACGGGGTTCAAGGAGCTGGTCAGGGGCATGGTGTGTCGACAGGTGATCTGGAAGCTTTCTCACTATGGGAACCCTGACTTGAATGTGTGGGCAATAGGCCCAGGTCAGTTCAGCTAAGCGTCTGGCTGGGCAGAGCGTCTGCACCAGTGGACGCCATCGCGGGCGGGTCTATGGCAGACAGGGGACAGTACCAGCCGCAGGAGGCACCAACTCCCACGATGACCAGCGAGGGCTTTGGGAAACTCTCACCAGCTTTGGAGTCATACGAATATGGGTGGAGATCCCCTTCTCACCGTTGTGCCCAGGGCCAGTTATTTAACTCCTCAGCCTCAGTCTCCTCATCTGTAAGAGGGGAACTGTAAGGCCAGTCCCACAAAGATGGGCAAACGAAGTGAAGAAATGCACACAAAATGTCGAGTGCAGTGCACAGTAGGTGCTTAATAAACCCTGGTACCCCCCCCCCCCACTTTTGGAGATCATTTGAAAAGGCAGTGACTCCGTTTTTTTGGTTCCATTTGAAAGAAACAAAGTACTTCGCAGACGTCTTTATTTGGTGAGTGATGGACCCACAAATTCGCTGTGGGAATTCAGTGATTATTTTTGAATATGTGGAGTTTTTAGGTTCCTGTAGCTTCTTTGACTAGAAAGTAAAGCCGACACGGGCTTCTGACAGTCCCTGTAATTACCTTGCAGTGAATCAAGCTGAGGTTTGTCTTTGTGCCCGAGCTTGGTGGGGGCTTCACTGCCCGTCACCCTCCACACCCACATTGGAAGGTGGCAGCTAATTATGTTTTATGGCGCTGTGTGCGTGAAGCTGGCCTGCCTGCTCGGGGTGGGGTGGTATAGGCGGCCCCCTTCCCTGTCAGACAGCAGTTGGGACATTCCGAGATGGCATGGCCCCCATTATCGAAGGGCCCAGCAACTTTATTATTAAAAATAAATAAAGTCGAGGGATCTGCACTAATGCTGGGCGGCTGACAACCTATAATTCTCATGGCAGTGGCAAGATGTATTTTTCTTTCAGAGTTTTGTTAAGAAGTGATTTTTAAAGGGGGTGTTCTGTACACCGGGGCTGTGAATCAGAGATATCTTTTTTACTCTGTGGGGGCAGAGGATGGAGTCCAGACAGGCTCTATAACTAATGGGGCTGTGTGGGTCCTGAGGTTGTTAACCCTTCTCAGACTAACGGGATTCTAAATACCAGCGCCCTGACCTCCAAGAGACAGTGCCCATCCATCCATCTATTGAACCATTGATCTGTCCATTCATTGATCCATCTACCCATCCATTCATCCACTATGATTCCACCAAGTATTTATCAAACACCTTTTACAAGATTCTGGAGATAATGGTAACAAGAACAGCAACAGCAGCAGCTAATGGACTCGGGGCGGATTAATATGGCATGCTAACTAGAGGCCAGGCTCTGGGCTATGCACCTCATTTGATATTCTCAACAGCTTTTTGAGTTAGAGACTACTATTACCATTTTACAGATGAGGAAAAAGTCATAAAGGTTACGTGACTTAGCCTTCATTTCAGTCTCACCCATGGTGGATCCAGGAGTAAAATGCAGTGAAGTTGATTCCAGAGTCCTTGCTCTTACCCACAGAATCCCATTGCCTCCCAGTGTCTCCCTTTGGTCTGGGCTACATCTCACGAGTCAGCATGTGTGGAATGGGTTCATAGACGTCGCCACAGTTTGTCACTGGAGACTCCCATCTCCGTTTTGGGCTCCTTTTGATCAATTCAGTGGGCTTCAGAGACTGGGGTTTCTTTAGCATTCTCTCATTCTGCAGTAAAAACATTAATAGTAATAATGATAGTAACCATAATGATAGTGAACATGCATCGGGTTATTGCCTTTTTATAGGCAAGCTCTTGTCTAAGTGCTTTACGAGTAGTAACTACTTTCATCCTCACATCAACCCTATGATGTGTCTTCCTCAAATCTCCATGATTAGTCTTATTTTATAGATGAGGAAACTGAGGCATAGGAAGGTTAAGCAATTTGCCATCTTTCTGGAAATCTTCCTGTAACACTTGGGAATGCACTTGGCTGCCAATAATGGAAAATCTATCCCTTGCTTGAAGGATTATTATTATGTGTGTTTTTTTTTTTTTTAAATCTCACATAACAAAGTCCAAAGGTAGAGAGAGTCCAGGGCTAGTGTGGCAGACCTATGGTGCCATCAAGGACTCAGGTCTGAATTTCCATCCCTCTATTCTTAACATGTTGGTACTTTGGTTGTTGAGCTTGTTAACCTGTGGTTGCAAGATGACTGTTCTGTTTCTAGTCTCATCCCTGAGTTCTCAGGCAGAAAGAAAAGGGAGATATGAAAGCAAAACTTTCCCAGAAATTCTCAGTAAGTTTCCATCTATATTTCATTGGCTAGAACTGTGTCACAGGTCCCCTCGAGCTACAAAAGAGACTGGGAAGTTGAGTCACCCCCACTCCTTTCCAGGCTTTATAGCAGAGGAAGGTGGGAAAGAAAGGGTTGGGGTTGGGTATTGGGTGACTTAACCTCCAGTGTCCACCACGTTCCCTCACCGATTTTTGTTGTTGTTGTTGTGTCTCCTTATTCTCTTTTATTCTGCAACTTTTCCCTTCTATTTTTTGATTTTTCATGACATTGATGTTTTGAAGAGGCCAGGATAGTTGCCTTATAAAACATTTCACATTGTTTCCTCTTGCTCAAACTTTTAAAAGGAAATGGAGATATAATCCACATACCATAGAATTCACTGTTTAAAAAAAATGTATGATTCAGGAAAACATTATGGAAGTTCCTCAAAAAATTAAACATTCAATAAACATGTGACCCAGAATTCTCGCTTCTGAGTATATATCCCAGACTACTGAAAGTAAAGACTTGGACAGATATTTGTACAAAAATATTCGTAGCATTATTCACAATAACCAAGATGTGGAAACAACCCAAAATTCCATTGATGGATGACTAGATAAACAAAATGTAGTATAGCCACACAATGGAATATTATTCAGCCTTAAAAAGGGAGGAAATTCTGACACTTATTACAACATGGATAAACCTTGAAGACATGATGTTAAGTGGGATAAACGAGATACAAAAAGACAAATACTGTATGATTACAGTCATACAGGGTACCTAGAGTAGTCAAGTTCATAGAGACACAAAGTAAAATGGCGGTTGTTGGGGCAACTTTTAAGAACCAGGATTTTTTTTTATCAACAAACTCTGAATTTCTCATTTTTCTTTAAAAACTGGAAGATCCAACCTTGCTGGGTGAACATTCCCATGGAGAACAAGGGGCTGGAGGTAAGTAGTGACTGTTTCCTTTAGTCAGGGCACTTGCTTTCCAGTTTACCACAGTCCTCGCCACTTTGTATTGTGAACCCCGCTTGCTTCGCACATTTATATCACCTGTGGGCATCTGAGTTTGCAACATCAGGTTTGGCTCAAGTGTTGACATTAGTAGACTGTTGAGTTTCAGAGGCTGGAAGCATGAAGACCACATGAGTTATTGTTAAATGGTCCAACGGCTCAGACTTGGGTTGAGGCTGTGGGGGTGGAGAGGAAAGGGTAGATAGGAGGGAGCCTCCAATCATAAAAAGTCATCTTCTGGAAACCAATAGATCTAAGGGCTCACAGGATGAGCCCCAAAACTTCTAAGCGTTGCAGCCTGGAGAGGGAGTGTGATGGGATTGGCGGGGGGGGGGGGGCAGGCATTGGAAGGCAGGAAAACTGGAAGGGTGTGAGGAGACATGGCATCGGGACCTAATCCTCATCCCCCATCCTCACTCCAAAGAAAACCCGCTCCAAGGCTGCCTGAGCTCTGTCCCTTTTCCACAGCGGTGCAGCCATGCTCAGTAGGATTCCTTTACGTTGTCCTCAGGTATCCTGGACTTTTGTAAATGCTTAGGTCACCGGGAGTGATACCAGGAATCTTGGACTTTTCCACAGCTTCGGTTGTTGTGTTGCAACCCAGACAAGTCAGTGCGCCTCGAATTTCTTCTCTGCCACGTCCACCTGGAAGATGCCAAGAGGCTCAGGTGTGGCTTGGGCGCTGAGCGTTGGCACCTGTCCACAGCACCGCTCGCTGCAGGTTTCCCGCCAGCACTGCCTTACCGTCCCCGGGAGCCGGTCCATTGCTTACAGTTGAGGGAATTTTCCTTCTGTTATTTCCTTCATTATTGCCTCTCCTCCATCTGTCCTGTTCACTCTTTCTAGAATTCCAAATGGGAGCTTATGGAGCCTCCAGGACTCGTTCTATATTTCTCCTCTCTTGTCTCATCATATTTATCTTTTCGTCCCTTTCTTCTGAGTTTGGGGGAAACTGCTCACACTGATCTTCCAAATGACTAATCTGGATTTTGGCAGTATCCATACCATTGTTTGGCCTCCACTACATTTAGATATTTTGATGATCATATTTGCTTTGCCTGCCGAAAGTACTTCCTGATTTCAGAGCTTTTGTTTCATGGATGCAGTCTTTGTTTTGTTTAGTATTACCTTGTTTTTGTTTTATTTTGGAACAGTCTTAGATTTATAGTCAAGGTGCAAAGCGTTCCCACAGACCCTTCACCCAGATTTTCCTCAGTACTGACACCTTTGATGTGTTTTTCATCTTATTACATCTGTTTAAGAGAGATTTCCTAAAGGTTTCTCAAATGCAGATGCAGGAAAACATTTTCAGAGACTCTGCAGAATTGGGATATTGTTTTTTCCCCACAAAATATTTTCTTATGGTAGGTGATATTTCTTTATTTTCTTACTCTGAGAGATTTATGTTTGCCTAAGACTGAGATGAATTCTGTCAGATATTGTAAGGGTCTCTCTCTCCTCAAATATTTTCCAAAGAGACGCGGTCTAGTTACGAGCCTGTGTGTGTGTGTGTGTGTGTGTGTGTGGTAGGGTGGAAGCATTTGAAGGGGTGCCCTCCCAGCTGGGTGGATCCTTCCCCGTGTTCATATTAGTTTGCCATTGGCTGAGACAACCGCCCTCATCCGTGATGGGCTCTGCTGCCTCCTCTCACACCCCACTGTGGCAGTGGCCCCACTCTGGCCCACCAGCTACACGTTCAGAATGTTTGGGTTAACTCTGCTTAGTTTGGGTCGCCCCAGATCCTGGGAGAATAATTTAAGTGCAACCAGTTTCCTAGAGAGATGATTGCAGACAGCTCAGACACAGCGAGTGAGGAAGCGAGTGAGGGAAGCAAAGGCAGCCGGTACAAGGTGCAGCCTCGGGCAGGTTGCCTCCAGGGACGCCTTCGGCTCCTCCCCAGCAGGGAACTCTGGGGACCAGGGGAGAGCGGGTGCCTCAGGTTTCTCCTGCCTGAGATGTCGGGGAGCTGGGGTGTTTTTATAAAGCCTACTTCCCAGGGCTTGTAGCTTCCGGTTAGCTTCACACAGAGTTGGCTGTGTGGTCACAGAGTCCTCAAGACAAAGCTTTGTGGGTGCTGGCGGCTGGAGGTCAGACTGCGTCCAGAAAGTAAGTAAGTGCCGAGAGGCTCTGGGCCTGAGAGCACCTGCGCTCGGTGCCTCCTCGACACTTGTGGCTGTCCCCACACCTCTGACGAAGTTAAGATTTGCCCCGTGCCAAATGTCTCACATCTCGCCTTTTTTTCCCCCCGGCCCCTCACTCTCCGAGCTTTACTTTTTTTGGGTGGGAGGGTAAAGCAGGCCCCTGGTCTGGCAGAGATCTGTACTGCCTATTTTCTGGATGGGCTCTTTCCTTGCTTATTTTGAATTGTGAGTGGGCCAGTGTTCTCCTCAGTCCTCAATCTGCTGCCACCTACACCACATCCCATGGGCATGCCACATGACTTTGGCTTGTTGAGAATACCCGTCCTTGCTTTCTAACATGGAGATAGAGTCTTCCCTTTTATCAAACTTCTGGACTTCTTTCCTCATTTCTGTTGGTAGGAAGGAGGAAAGAGATTTAAATATGTAGGCTCAGATTGGCATTTCAAAATGCAAGTATGACTCTCCCAAAAGGTATTCCGAAATGCATTATCTTGGGGGCATTTGAACTTATGTGTATTTAATTTAATAACAGTTGTAAAAAATGGCAGGAAGAAGCAGCTGCATTATTCACTCGGTTCAAAGACCATTTGTGTTTCCCCAACATTAACTTCCTGTACTTAAACTGACAAACCCTAGATAAATGCAATAATTTCTTCACATTTCACCACTATCAGCTCTTTACTTCTAATAGCAACAATTGTATTTCTCATTAACTTGTCCATTGCTGATCCTTGGAGTGTTTGAATCTTAAAAAAAAAATTGTAAGAAACTGTCATAGCTCTGGTAAGAGACTGAAGAAGTAAAGAAATAAGCTATTGTGGTTTTCTCCTGGAGATTAGGATGCTTCTTGCGTCTGGAGCCAAAATTTCATCCTGTCTCCCTTCTCTGTCGTTGGTTCTAAATCTCACATAAGCTATTTGTAGTTGATGTTGCTCAGGCATGCGATGGGCAGACGAGGGAAGGCTTTAGTGGGAAGCTTAAGAGAAGATTGTGGGTTCTAGAAGGTCTGGAGTGCAAAGAAGGAAGCTGGGATTTAAAATCAAGAGTTCTTGAATGACTTTGTATGATTTCACGTGACTTGAGCATCATTGGCAGAGTTGAGGTCAGATTGAGATTCCAACATTTCTCTAGTTTTCTACCAGAGTGGAAAATTGCTGCTTCTCAAATGTTTTCAGAAGTGGCTGGCTATTGGCCAAGCCCATTTCCTCTTCTTTCTGGACACATAGCTAGGTCATGTTTCCCAACTTCTCTAGTAGGCGGGGGTGGCCCTAAACTTCTTCTAGTGGATGGAATGTGGTTGGAGTGATGGGTGTCACTTCCAGGATAGGCCCCTACATGCCTCCCAGTTGTATCCTCCGTACTCGCTCCATGTGTGCCATATGGGAAGCGCGGAAGTCTTGGAAGCTATGTGATGGAGACGGCTCCTCTCCACAAGAGAAAAGGAGCCTGGGTTCCTGAATCATCCCGGGGAGGAGAGCCATCTGCTGATCCCAGACACCTCCTTAATTGTAGTGTGAAAAGAAATAAATTTATATTAGGTCTGAGCTACTAGGTATAAATGTTTTACAGCAGCTAATATTATCTTGACTAATATACCCAGGGTCTGGAGGCAGACCAGAGAGCACTGGGATTAGGGCTGTGCCCTCCTCTCCATCTGAGTCTGCTTCTTCAGACGCCCAAACTGGGACAGCTGGTGTGAGGAGTGGTCTGACCAAGCCAGCGTTAGGGTGAGACTTTGGAGCCGGATTCCTTGCCACCCAGCTGGCCATGAGGATCGCCAGGTAGGGTTGGTGGGAGGTCAAGTACAGAGAGCTCCTGACACGGCAGCAGAGCAAACGTGGAACATCTCACCAGTGGTGAGCTGGGATCGTGCTCTGAGGACTGGGCAGCACGAGGTATCGGGCACTCCAGAAGTGCAGGCACAAGTCTCTATAAACTCACAGGAGTGGGACAGCTATTGCTAAGCTCAGTTAACACATTGGAAAAAGAAGGAAAGACTGTGAGTGGTTAATGGACATTAAAAATGAAGTGTGAAAGCCAGAGGCCCTCGTCATAAGGGAAGGAGCTTTCATCTTCTAACGGCTGAAGGCAGAGAAAGCCGAGGCCGGGCCCTGGACTTCATCTTGAGAGTAAAAGAGGACATATTTCCAACCGAGTTCTGTCTACTAGGCTGTGGTGAGTTCTGTCTACTAGGCTCTCATCTTGAGAGTAAAAGAGGACGTATTTCCAACCTAGTTCTGTCTACTAGGCCCTGGTTAGGGGAGAATGGGACCGTGAGGCATGCGACAGGAACGTTGGATTTGGTGCTCCCCTAATCTCGAGTCCCAGATTCCCTGAATCATCTGAGTGTGCACAAGTGGCCGCCAGCCCTGCTCCTGTGTCTGGCAGGGATGCAGCCCTCCTCCTGCTGCTGCTCCAGGGATCTGCCCCTCCCTCCCTCTTGGCCAGAGGTGACAACAGGGTTAGGTCTCAACAGGCCTGGTGAGGGAGGGAATGGGATGTACCCCAGAGGCGCTACAGGACCTGGTCGCCCCTGCTGGTGGGAGCCCTGCCAGTTCCCCGGGGGACCGAGACCTAGTAGGCTGAGTCCTGGGAGAGAACTGCAGGGCTGGGGATCAGGGGCGCACCAGTTGGGAGCACTCTGCTGGGACATGGGATCTAGCGCCACGGCGTGGGCCCTGAGAACTGTGCAGGCAGGCTCCCGGCAGGGCTTCTGGAGATACGGGAAAAGCCCGTGGGCTGTGGAGGGTGCTCTGGCGTGCTGTCCAGATCCCCACGCAGGACCGAAGGACTTCCTTCCTGGGGTGCTGCTGGCTCTCAGCCCTCCGCTCTTGGTCCTCTGCGGCACCGCGTGGGCTGACGGGAGCCTCGTCTCTCTAGCTCACGTCTCCTGCCGGGGCAGCCGCACTGTCGTGCGTACATGGAAGCCAGCCCCCTTCCCCTGCTTGGCTTGGGCCAGTTCTGAAGTGCCCACTTTGGGTGGAGTGCCCCATGGAGTCGGCGTCGCTTTGGTCACAGGGCAGCTTCTCCTCCACCCAATCCTGCTGCCTTCTTTGAGGAGAAATCCCAGGAGCGTTTGCTGGTCTCCATCTGAGTCTGCTTCCTGGGGCTCCACTTGCTCTAACTTCTGGGGAAGGCCTCTCAGTGTAGACCCACATCAGGCTTCTGGGTCAGTCGAACACTAGTGCTGGTCACTGGTGCAAGGGCCTTGCATGAAGAAACACATATCCTGAAACCCTGGGATCCCCATCCGTGCGGAGAGATGTCCACACCTTGGAAGGCTCCAGGGGACCCAAGCCAAGCCAGGGAATGGCAGATTCATACCAACACATGCCCATTCTGGAGCCTCTGCTTACTGGGTGGCAGGTTGCCGGAGGTGGTCCGAAGTCATGCCGAAGCGGATCACAGAGCGAGCAATCTTCTGTCCGTGCATCCCTGCACGCACGCGTGCCCCCCTGTGTCCATCTGTGGCTCCGTGTCCTGGTGAGCGCTGTGCACGAGGCTCAGTGCTCGGCCCTGGGGGTCAGGAGATGACTGGGACTGAGAGCCTGTCTCCAGAGATGTCACTGTCGGGGAGGAGACAGGCATAGTCACAGGGCCAGGGTGGCTTGATAAAGATAATTTGGGGCGCTCTAGGAGCCTGGAAGACAGAGGGACCACACTGCCTGTGTCTTCCCAGAGGAAGGGATGGCTAAGCCTGTCTTTGAAGGGTGAATAGGAGTTTTATAGGCTGGGAAATGGAAGGTCGGAGGAGACGACACCTTCAAAAGCTAAAGAAGAAAGATGGGTTGCCTGGCATGAGATTAGGACACGGTGAGGCAGGCAGGTGGCTGGGAGGGTGGCAGGAGAGTGTCAGGCTGGGCTGTTAGGATTTTATCACAGGGGGACCGAGGTCACAGGGGGACCGAGGTGACCTTTGGAGGATGGGACACGGGATTTCAATGCATTATAAAGAATGGACAGTGAGAAGTTGAGGAGCAGGTAGGAGGCTCCTGGGGCTGGTGAGGTAAGGGAAGGATGGGCAGGAAAGAGAGGGAAGACAGTGGATGTGTTCAGGAGGCAGAACTGACAGCTTGATTATGCCACACGTGGCTGGTGAGGGAGAGGGTCGAGGCTGGGGTCCTTTCGTTGTTTCTTTCTTGGGAGTCTGAGGACACGATGACATGAGAAGTGGAGAGGTGGTCACAGAGGACACAGGTACATTTGCTGGAGAGAGTGAGGGGCTAAGCCCTCTGGAAAGACTCTGGCGTGCTCCTCTTGGAGGGCAGTGCGGAATGGACTCAGCAGGCTTCTGGGACTTTGTGGGAGCTGGGCCCTCCCACCTGTCTTGTCTTAGCACTGTGTGTGTGTGTTTATGTGGCCCGGCATAAAATTAGACACTTTGGATGTTCCCGGTGTGCTGTGGATCCATTTTAACGTCGCAGCTTGTTTGAACCCGTGTGGGATTCGTACTTCTCCTTTGTGAATTCCACTGTTAGATTTGGCCCACCACCCCAACGTGGCGAGATCTTCCTAAAGCCTGATTCTGTCATTCAGCGAGTGTGGGAGAAGATTAATCCCAGCAGTTCAAGGCTGAATCCTCGGATCTTGAGCAAGTCTTCATCCCCTTTTAGAACAGTTTGACTGCTCAAGGTTGGGGTGGGTGGGGAGCACACAGGGGACCACTGAGGTAAATGTCTTGTTCTGTAACAGTTCTGTGAAAAGTTGGATTTTTACGTGTGTGTGATATAGAACCAAAGCCTAACAAAGAAGACAGAGAAGAAGAGAGAGAGGAGAAGAGAGAAAGAGAGGGGGAAAGAAAGGAGGAGAGAGGGGAAGGGAAGAAGAGAAAGGAAGAGAGAGAGAGGGAGAGAGAGAGGGAAAAATATGAAGCAGGTCGGGTAAGATGTCCAGCCTCCAGTCAGTGTTCACTCATCATTTATCTCAAGTTCTGAGCAAAGATTCAGGTCAGTGGCCATTTTCCAGACCAGTTCTTGTTGCCTCAGCCTCCGTGGGGCCTGTTCCCCGTTCATCCGAGCCAACACTCACTGCTGTTTCCACCTTAGAGGCTCTGTGCTGGACCTCGGGCTCCCAGTGAACCCAGCTGCCGCCTGCCCTCTCAGAGCTCCCGGGCAGGCGGGAGAGGTGCCTAATGACTCAGAGCCCTGGCTTGCCACCCGCTGCTGTGTGACAGGAGCCCAGCCCCCGTAGACCGCGGGGTCCAGGGATAAGCTGGGCACACCGGGCACTGACCTCCTGCGGACCTCTTGTTCTTTGAGCCCCAGTTTCACCAGCAATGAAATGCACATATCCGTGTTTCAGGTATGCAGGAGGATTAAACAATATACTGGAGATAAGCCAGCGAGCGCCCAGATGTATGTGTCCAGAGGATGGGGGTGGGTGGCAGGCAGAGAGGCCTGCCAGGGTCCTAGCAACACAAGGGTTCTAGGAGCCCCTGGGGAGATGTGTTCCAGATCCACAGGTCTGGCTTGGAGGTGATGGACCAAACCAGAAGGGAGCTTCTGAGCCCAACACAGTGTCTGTCACTAAGCAGGTCCCTGGTCCCACGCATGGGCCATTCCAAAGCTTTCTGGAAAGGTCTCTGTACTAAGACCACTAGGAAATCCTGTGTGTTGTAGCTTTCCTGCCCTCAGCTCCTACAGGGAAAGGAGATGATCCTCTCCACAGATGCCAGCCCCCTGTCCATGTCAGGTGTCCCCCAGGGCCAGGCGGAGCTGCGGGCATGACTGCAGCCAGCCTGCTACCAGAAGAGGGGATTGGGCAGAAATGGCGGGACAGCCAAGAACACCATCCAGGGATGCTCAGAAAGGTTCTGGAGAAAGTCGAGGTGTGTGGAGCTCTCCAGGGGCTGGCCGGGGAGTCAGGGCAAGATGGAAGACTTGATATTCTTTTTGAGATCTGTGGTTTTTTTTTTTTATAATAAAATATGTCTAAAACTGATCATTTTAAAGTGTACGAATTGGTGGCATTAAGTACATACACAATGGTGTACCACAACACCACTATCTAGTTCCAAGACCTTTTCATCATCCCGAATGGAAACCCCATTAGCAGTCACTTCCCCCTCCCACCCCCAGCCCCCGGCAACCACTGATCTGCTCTCTGTCTCCAGGGCTTTGTCTCTTCTGGACATTTCGTATCAGTGTGATCTTACATACACGGACTTTGTGTCTCGCTTCTTCCGTTTAGCGCCGTGTTTCCGGGGCTAGCATGAATCAGGACTTCCTTCCTCTTTCATCTCCGGCCGCACAGAGCCCCCTACGCCAGACAGATAGAAGTCCGTCCCACTCCCTTCCCCCTTTCCCAAATTTACATCCTCCTGTTGGAGCTCCAGGCTCCTCGCAGAGTGAAGGGGAGTGCCCCTGGGCCAGGGCTGGCGCCTGGTGGGTGCCCAGGAGTTGGGCGGTGGCGTTGCGGGCGGAGGGCGTGTGGAATTTGGGTCCCTGGGCTGCCACTAGCCGCCAGCGCTGCCAGGGGGCAGCATGTGTCCGAGGAGCTGCCGTTCTGAGTCCGCCTGGCTCCCAGCACCCTCACCACGTTTCCAGCACGCCTGTTTCAGATGTTCTGCTCCAGCCAAACAAATGGTCTGAGCTTAATTTCCGAGAAATCATTGTCAAGAATTGCTGAACCAGTTTAATTCTAAAGCACATATTTATACGGGGCTTCAAAATTCACATCCCTGTGCACCCTTACAAACGGAAGGGAGAGCAAGTTTAATCAGGAATAAGATTAGGTCTGAGCAGGGAGGGTGGCGGAGAGAGCGGCGGGGTAGCTAAAGCAGGAAGGCGTGTGGTTAGTGAACATCCCGTGGGCAGCCAGGGCCGAGGGTCGGGACTCCCCGAGGGCTCAGATCCACGGACCAGCTAGTTCGAGAAAAGGATGTAGAAGCGGAGCCCAGGGCTGTGTGTCTCATGGGACATCCGGGGCTTCAAGGTGAAGTGGCCTGTTTTGTGTCTGCTGACTGGCCCCCGCCACAGGGGAAGCCAGCCTGCCACCTTCTCCCGCTGCTCCCCGGTGGGGGTTGCCCTGTCCCGGCCTCCCCCGGCCCCACTCGGGCACCTGCCCTCAGCTCAGGTTGAAGGGCGCAGGTAAGGTTGGTCACGTGGCAGGAGGCACTTGGAGCCTCTACCCTAGAAGAAGTCGGGGAGATGCTTGCTCATGGAGGCCCCCGGCCCCACTGTACTGGCTTAACTTCCTATCGTCTGTGTGTGCAGCATCTCCCCGGGGAGGTAAGGACACACCTTATAGCGGGGCCCAGGGGAGACAGGGCCACTCAGCCCCTGATTCAGGATGGAGGGCACGGGATGAAGGGGAGGAAGCTTGGGCTTAGAGACAGCAGAGCTTCTCGCCAGACTCACTGTGGGACCTTGTTCTCATCTGTAAAATGAGTGTGTTGCACCCATTCAGATTCAGAGACAAACATGACTGGGCAGCTTTTAGACGCTAGACCCTTTGCTAAGTTCTCATGCTTTTACAGTGTTTTTTTAACTTTTAAGACAGACCCCCAGGGAGGCGTTATGGTTCTCATTTTACAAACGAGGGTTTAAGGGCTTAGGGAGGGATGTCACGGGAGTGGCAGGAACTGTGGGCCTCACGTGCCCATCCGCGGTCCCGAGGCAGCTTGGCTTGGACCCCGAGGCCCCCAAGCATAGACCATATAGGGGGCCACCAGTATGTACCCTACCTGGGGACCCCAGAGTGAAGCAGGTTTGGGCCATGGAGTCTCTGGGCACTGTGACTTCCAAAGGGTCATCTCAGAAGGAAATCTTTACTACGAGTCACTTTTATTCACAGTGCCTGGTACAAAGTTATCAAACTTCTAAGGAAAAGAAAGAATAAATCCACATGATATTCCTTGATGCACGAAGCAGTAGAGCTTCACGAATACAGGCTTTTGGATTCAGAGAAGCCTCTGTTAAAATCTCAGCTCTGCCGCTTACCGGCAGTGTGGCCTTGAGCACATTGTGCAACCTCTCTGTGCTGGAGAGTTGTCCTTTGTGAAACGGAGATGGTAATGACGATTTCACCACTTCATAGGAATTTGGTGGGATAGTGTCCATAAACTGTCACTTTACTGCACGTAACACCGAATGGGAAGTCTGATGTTTGTACCTGACCCCAAATGAAATCCACAACACACCTTAAAACCTTGTCACACTTGTAGCAGGCCATCTTGAAGACAGCAGAACTGGAAGTGCTGGGGATGGAGAGGTGTGGAGTTTGGGGTGTGTGTAATTCATTCTGGACTTTTCAAGGCATTGGCCATAGGAATGAAGAGTGGGCTCCTTCGTTGTGCTCAGCAACCTTCAACTTTATTTATTAAGCCTGGCTTTGTGTTTAATCTTTCTTTTTGTGGCGACACAGCAAAACACCATAATTTTCTAATACTGTACGGTGCCAACATCTTGGAGGATTTCAGGATAGATCCTAATAGCTAGCAGTCTCTGCACTGTAACAGTCAGATGCAAGAATCCTTGAAAGGCATGCAGCTCTCCAAAGCTGAGAACTGAAGCGGTTTTTCTCTAAACATTTATTACAAATACAAGCATTATTTGTATTCAGCACAGACCAAATAGAGACTAAGCAGTTGGTCCTTTTTATTGCAGTTGAAATCTGGCCTGATCTGGCAACCCTTTTCAGAATCACACACTGAATAAAGTTCCCAAGATGTGTGGGGAAGTGTGACAGTTTCTGTTTGTGGCACGGGTTTGTGGGGTGTGGGGGTGTCTGCCTGCATGGGCTAGGCACATGGGTGTCCAGGGAACCAGCAGGCTGCAAGTATACCTCACTCTGGGTTGATGATGAAGGTGAGATTGAGAATAAGGAGTGCTACATGAATGTTTCTTTTTCACTAAATTAAAAGGTTGCCAAGGTCAATACAACTGTCAGAGACTCAATTCCAAACACCTTTTTTTTTTTTTTTAAGTAAATTTGTGGGCTCTTGGAGCTAGAAGTCCATGGTCTGGCTTCAGGCATGGCTTGATCTGGAGGAGTCTCAGGTTGGATACCCTAGAAGCAGAGACTGCAATGGGGATTCTTGTACATTTTATTTATTGAGGGAATACCCTCAGGACGGAGTGAATCTGTAAGCAAGACATGAGCCAATGAAGAATGTGGTTTCAGCTGGAGTCTGGCTGTAGCCTGATCCCATGGAGAGTTTTGGAGTATGAATATCATCACAGAATGGTCTCATTCTCAGGCAAGATGCTTGGCCTTTTATACTTCCCTATTAGGCAGGCATTGGCTCTGGGCCTATTTCTGGAATAGGAAGCATAACCTCCTCAGAATTTCTTGGCAAAATGAGTCTCTTTGGCTAAGGGCAGTGCTATAAAAGAAAGGTTCAAGTATGAGCTGTTAGCAATACCTACGATTTTAGACACTGGTCTGGCAGAGGGGCTCTGACCAGCAGACAATAGCACAGGGTCTTATCTCTCACCCCATTTCTGAGGTCTGCTTCTTGGCTCCATTCTCAAATAGGGTGGGGACAAGATGATCGCAGAAGGCCCAAAGCTCTGTCTTCCAGGCAGCTTATAAAGGAAAAGAGGCCTGATCTCTGTGGGTATAAAACATTAAGTTTTCTGGATTAGCCCTGCATAATTTCTTGTTTGCCTGTCTGGTGGGAAAGGTGGTGGAGTTGGCTGTAATTAACCTTATGGTAAGGCTCCCTGCCATGGGTTTATATTTCTAGAAAAGAAAGGGATTCTGAGTAGGCAAAAACCCAGCAGTGATCCCTGGCCAGGCTCTGAAATCCATTTTAAGTCAGAAGGGCACTTGAGATGGTGGGGACAGCATTGCACGGCTGCAGGGTGCTACGTAGTACCACACATTGGGAGGAGCAGAGGTGAGCTAGGTTGATGGGAGGAGGCAGGTTGGGATCCAGCAGATGGGGAGGACTGAGATGAGTGGGTGGGCCGCATGGATGAATAGAGGAATACAAACTTTATCTTGAAAATTATGGGTTTGGTTTCAGGCTTCTCAAAGTCTATACTGGACTCTTCCTCTTAGGCTATTCTTCACCCCCAGGACCTGGTATCAAGCCACCAGTAAGGCTAGAGATTGTAGGCTCAAACCCAGCCAGTACCAATATCAGGGATTCATTCCAGGAGCAAAATTCAGTAGCAGCACTGCTAGGCGTGGTCACATGAATTGGGAGGTAGGTGGGCATCACCTATGACATGAGGCCATAGTCCATTTTGAACATGTCTCAGTCCAGAGATGGGGTGGGAGGATGTTGGCCAAGTCTGAGGAGCTGGTCCCAAATGGACTGGGATCAAAGTCAGCTTGGTCTTAAGGGGAATCTGTTGTTCTATTCAGGGAAACTGAGGCAGGAACTCAGTTGTGATGTCAAGCCAGCATACAACAAGGAGCAGTTGAAGATTACAGCTGTCCTCAGGGAGCAAAGATTCCAGCCCTTCTTCCATGGGGACCCGAAGTTGCCAGGTGTCAGGATGAGAGATACAGTAGTTCAGCTTATTTTCACTGCTATAACAAATAACTCTAATCATTTTAGTGACTAGGTAGTGACTAGTACTACACCTAGTACAAGTGTTTTCTCCTTAGGGATACTCTGGTTCCTTCCGCCTTGTGGCTCCACCATCCCCCAGGATCTGCATCCAGGGGAGAAAGCCCATCTCTTTCTTAACTGCCTGGCCTAGTGAGAGACGTAATTCACTTCTGCTCATCCTCCACTGGTGAGAACTGGTCGCAGGACCTCACTGAGCTGCAAGGGTAACTGGGAAATGTAGTTCCTGGTTGGGCCGCACAGAAGGAGAGAGTGCATTTTGATGAACAGCAGGTGGTCCCTGCCCTACAGACCCACCAGACACTGCATTCTCGAGAGGCCTCCCTGAGTGCGGCTGGCAGTGAGATCGTGGCTTTGCCTGCCCACAGGCATTTGTCCCTGTTCCAAGTCAGCCCCTAAAATGGTCTGAATGGATCCGAACTTTTGCCGACCCAACAGTCTGTAGGATTGGACCAAGGAGATGAGGACTCAGAGTGACTCATGGAGACTTGCGAAGTATACAGGAAAAATCAACCAAAGCACGACATGGCAATTTCCTGAGTGAGACTTGGGTTCCGAGAACAGCTTCTGAGTACACAGGGTTGGAGATAAAGCTGGTTTCTTCCTTGTAGCCTCCATTCGCGGTTGGGCTGTGTTTGATCATCTCGATTTCTGCTTGGAATCAAGGACCTTCTCCCACCCATTTATCCCTGGCCTTCTCCTGGATCCACAGTGAATGTGTGTGTAAGGCCGAATTCACAGCCTGAGGACATTCTCTCAGCAGCTCCTTATAATGATCTAAATACAGACACCTCACCTCTGGCGCAGAGCAAGGAGAGAGACAGCTCTGCGGACTCCTTGCTGCCACGTCCTCGGTTGGGGTGGAGGACAGGGTTTGAGGCCTGGCCCCTGCGCTTACTCTGTGTGGCCCCGCTGAATCACAGGACCTTTAGTGCCTTCCTCCGTCTGTAAAACGGGAACAGCTGCTGTCGCCATGGCAGAATCAGATAAGTCCAGAGGAGTTTTGCAAACTGTAAGGTGCTGCAATAACCGTAGGGTTTGTGACCGGGGTCCCTGGGCAGGTTAAAGCCCAGGTTCTGGAGCCAGGCTGTCGGAATTCACATCCTGACTCTGCCACTTCCTGCGACTTGGGCAAGTGCCTGCACGTCTCTGGCACGCGGTTTTGCATTTATAAAATGAGATAATAGTTTCTGCCTTGTGAGGGCATTGTGGGGTCAAGTGAGCTAAGGGATGTAAAGCTCTCAGCCCATGTCTGGCCTCTCGCTCCTGCTCAGTAAGTGCTGGTGGCTCTTCCCGCTCCGCAGGCGGCTCTGATTTTCCACCCACCGGATCTTTGCTCCTGTTTCATCTGGCCGCAGTGCCTTTCCCCTTCTCTGCGAGTGTGGTTCCTACTCACCCATTGCTCAGCAGCAATGCCTGCTCTGGGGATCCTGCCCTGATCCCAGAGTGACAGGTGGCACCGATCCAGCGAGGGCTGGTGCTTCCCGCATTCTGCGACGTGGGGGAACAGCCAGCTGCCACCATGAGAAACTGTCCTACAGTGTTTGAAACTCCTGTCCCTCATGTATCCGCTAGGAGGCTTGGGTACACGTCTCCTCTCTCTTACTAGACAGGGAGCTTGTTATGGGCCCGGTGGGCGGGTTTGAGTTATGCCTCCTGCTATAACAAATAAGTCCCAATATTGTAGCAGCTTAACACATCACAAGTTTATCATCCCAGACAAGCACAGGGCATTTGATAGAGGGCCGCAAGATGTTTCGAAGGAATGAAAAGAATGAACAAATGGATGACCAAAGGCATCCTTAGGAGAGAAGACCATTTTGGAACTTTGTAATGCCCATGGAAAAGAGATTTACTGAGCAACAGCTATGAGCTCAGAGTCAGGAGGGTGGGAATAAGGACAGAGGCCAGGAGGGTCCTGGCTCCCAGGGTAGCAAGGTGACAGGGAAAAAGAAAGGAGTCTGTCATGGGCCACCTGCATCACAGGCCTTAGCTTATGGCTTTCTTATTCGTTCTGCAGTTGTTAAAGGCTGCAGCAGTCACTTTGGGGCCCTGTGTCCCATCCCCGTGGCTCCCCTTGGACTTCAGCCCCGGGCACAGACATTCCCATGCACACTGACAGTGCCCCAGCCCCACACCACCTGCTTGCCTTGCCCCTCTTCTGCTTCAGCCGTACGATCCCTCGGTCCACGTACAGGTGCGGTCCTGAGTGTGGGGGTCTCAGCTGGTGAGGATCG
Organism: Nasua narica; assembly: GCA_028533885.1. Taxonomy (NCBI): domain Eukaryota; kingdom Metazoa; phylum Chordata; class Mammalia; order Carnivora; family Procyonidae; genus Nasua; species Nasua narica. The sequence goes on along the minus strand of CM052811.1, from coordinate 106,678,808 downwards.
GAAACTGGTGGATGAACGCCTGACATTCTTCCTCTGGACAGTTCTGGGAGGCATCCCGCACCTTTCCTAGACTCTCTCACAAAGCTGAGCCCTATGGCCTCCGGCACCAACCTGGAAACATGCCCTTTATTGGCCTCCTCTCCTCTGTGTCTTGCTGTCCCGATCCCCAGGATTGCCTCTCCAGTGAACACTTGTACCTGTGTCCTTGCATCAAGCTCTGGTTTCAGGGGCCCAGACAGGTCACCTACATTTTCCAGATGAGCAGACCAGGGCTCTAGGAGGTTCTTTACCCAGGACCACACACTGGTGAGAGGCTGAGCCAGGATGGAAATCCAGGTGTGTTTGATCCAAATCTGGGTGCTTCCTCTCCCCTACAAGACTAATCGCAGAAATAATTGTGTGTGCGAACGTTGGGAGTAATGTGCTAACATAAGAGGTAAAACTGAAATTGCTGTTTCGAAAATGTTTCTGCTTCCTCCCGTAGGCACACGTGTGCTGCAGAGATAAGGGGGAGGGGGGGAGGAGGGGGGAAGGTGGGAGGGAGAAAGGGGGAGGAAGGGGGAAGGGGAAAAAGGGGAGAGGGAGAGAGGGAAGGAAGGGCGAGAGTGGAGAAGGGGGAGGGAGAGAGCTGCAGATCAAGAGAGCATGAAAAAAGCACAGAGAGTCAGCAAGAGGTCTTGTCCATTTACAAACCTCTCCCACCTCTACTAATCTTCATTTTTCGAAGCAAATAAAATGCAAGACAAGTAAAACGAGCAGTTACTTCAGCAGGTCTGTTATGTTGGTTCATTCCTACTTCTCAAACATACGTTTGTTTCTAGAGATTCTATGACCGTGCTTCTTTGGGGGGGGCAGGGTGGAGATACAGAGAATAGAATTGAGTATTCCCCAAGTTGGGTAGGAGTGCCATCACAGCCTATTTATTTATTTAATATGTTTTATTTTATTTTTTTAAATTTTATTTTATTTTTTTCACTGTTCCAAGATTCATTGTTCATGCACCACACCCAGTGCTCCATGCAATCCGTGCCCTCCTCACTATCCACCACCAGGCTCACCCAACCCCCTACTCCCGTCCCCTCCAAAACCCTCAGTTTGTTGCTCAGAGTCCACAGTCTCTCATGTTTCATCTCCCCCTCCGATTTCCCCCAATTCACCCTTCCTTTCCTTCTCCCAATGTCCTCCATGTTTTTCCTTATGCCTTTTTAAAAACTACTTATTATAGAAAAATTTACACAGAACATGAAAAAAAAACCCCATGAAAATAATAGTAAAATAGTACCCTCATCAACCCATCACTGAGTTTCACAATTACTGAGCAGAGAAAAGTCTGCCTGTAACAACTCAACTGCCCTAACAATCTTATCTTCTGGGTACTTTTGTACCCCCATTTGGCAGATGAAGAAGCTGAGCCCCGAGAGGTTAAGGCGCTTTCCTAGAGTTATCCAGGCACCTAGACTCCAGAGTCCATGCTCTTAACTTCCAGGCTACCTGAGGCTAGCTCTCTAGACATACTGTGCCTTTCACCCACCTGGGCGGGCTGCTGATCATTCAGGACCCCGAGTAATAAGTGACAGATCTGTGCCTTTGCTCCAAATAGAATCTAGACGCCGATCCTCAAAAGTACAATCCTCAGGCTACTAGTTGAGGCATCGCCTGGGACAAATACAGAATCTCAGGCCCAGCCCAGACCTCCTGAGTCACACTCTCTGGGGGCGGAGTCCTGCACACAGTCTGTGTTTCCACCAGCCCTCCCTGAGATTCTGCTGCAAATTTGTCTCCAAGATTTTTGCTTCCTTCCAGAGGGCTCTGTGGATGCATCCTGCTTTGAGAGCCAGCCTGGGAATGGCTTCTCTCTCTCCTCCCTCCCTCTCCCAGCTGCACGCTCCAGGTTTATTTAGGCACTCCACGCCTGGAGTCCCGCAGACGACACTAATCCCCTAAAACACCATCTTTATGATCACACAATAGCTGCCCTGCGTCCAGTAAACTGTCCGCACGCCAGTGCTCCGTGTAGATGCTGCCCGCATGTACTGCAGGCTTCTAGAGGCCGTGAGTATTGCGAGTCTCAGAATGCAGGTTTCTGGGGGTCTTCCTGGCCTGCCACCTCACGCCGCTGTGATTTACCTACGCAGGTGTGAGGGGCAGCACCTGTTAGAAATAGACACAGGGCAGGTTTTACTTCTGCACCATAAAAATGGATAAATCGGCCACCATAAAGGCTTATTTATTGCTAAGAATTCATTATACATGCATGAAAAACCAACTAAGCAGTAACTTCCTGCCTGGGGCTGGATTCAGGATTAGAATTCAGGTTTAGGTGGCGGCCGCTGAGATGAGCCCAAGAGGTGGAACCCACAGCCAGTGCCAAGGGTCTGGAGGTCCAGGGCTGGGCTGCAAGCCTGGCCTGATGTGGCAAGTGGCAATTAGCCTCTAGTTGCCTATGGGCAACTCTAGCCTCTCAACCCATTTCTCATCTGTAAAATGGGGATACTCATATCTACTGCCTGAAATTCGCTTGGCAATTAAAATAATACCATATTCCATCAAACCAAAGCTACTGACCATTAACTGCAAGTTGCATTTTTGTTTTACACATTATGAAGACAGAAAAAAATACTGCCAACTGATCCAGATTCCATTAGAATTTTTGTTTTATGCATATTGAAAGATCTCTTTTAAACTCATACATAGATTTCATATGTCACATGTTTGTATACATTAAAAGGAAAATACAAGCAAATTAAATGAGTGAAGCTGTTCCTAAAACTTTTCCACCTTTAGAGTTCAATTTCTCTGAATCGCTTTTTGACTCAGTCTTTGATGTCTTTATTTTTCCATATAATCTTGTCCTCTGTGCTACCCAAGAGGGTTCATGATGCCGTGATTCTTGGAAGAGTGCTTTCAACTCTGCCCCCAGGACTTTTTTTCCCTCAAGCCGCCCATCCTGCAAATTTCGATGCTAGGATTTTTAGAATTTACCAGGAGGGAAGGTTTGCAGACAAGAGCTAGGACTTCCTTGGTCCTCAAATGGCTGTGTATTCATCATGGTTCTCTAGAGAAACAAAACAAATAGGATATCTCTGTCTAAATAGTTAGATTTATTATAGGAACTGGCTTGAGTGGTTGTGGAGGCAGAGAAGTCCCAACATCTGTCATTTGTAAGCTGGAGAAGCAGGAATTCAGTCCAATTCCCGAGGCAAAACTTGGAGGACCAAGATCTAAGTCCCACTCTGTATCTAGAAGCTGGAGAACCAGGAGCACCCATGTCCGAGGGCAGGAGAAGATGGACATCTTGGCCCAAGCAGAAAGCAAATTCTCCTCCTCCCGCCTTTTGTTCTTAGTCAAGCCCTCAGTGGATTGGGGGCTGAGCCCCTGCCCTGGGTGGTGTCATGGTGCCTTCCTAGCCTGGCTGCCAGAGGCTGCCAGACACAGCCCCCTTTCAGAGACATCAGGCTGGGACAAGAAGGCCTGTCTAGAAAAAGTCAGATGTGATAGATGAGGCGCACTTGGCAGTGAGTGTGGCGTGGAGGAATGGAGAAGAAATTAACATGCCCTCTGCGTGCCAGGCTATATCGGTTCACTTGGGCTGACATAACAAAATGCCACAGACTGCGGGGGCTCAGACAACACAAAGTGCTTTTCTTACTGTTCTGGAGACTAGAGCTCCGGGTATGGGCAAGACCGGTTCCTTGGAGGCCTCTCCTTTCAGCCTGCAGACCGCTGTTTTCTCCCCGTGCCTTCACATGCCCTTTCTTCACAAGCCCCTGTGCGCCGGTGCCCTAACGACTTCTTAGAGACAGACCGGTCGTTCTGGGTGAAGGTGCACACTCGTGACCTCATTTTACCTTAATTACTGCTTTAAAAACCTTACCTTCACATAGAGTCACAGTCTGAGGTCCTGGGGCTCAGGATATTGACATAGGAATTGTATGTATGTGCGTGTGTGCGTGTGTGTGTCTGTGTGTATGTGCATGTGTGTGCACAATTCAGCCCCTACCACAGGCCCAGCGTGGGTGTGTTGCAAAAACAAGGTCTCCTTTCAGCTGGGTAGTGATCAGATTGAGTAGGTGGTTTGTCTGGCTTTTGCGGATTAGGAAACTGAGGCCTTAAGAGATGAAGGCTGGAAGTTAGGAGTAGGGAGAGCTGACTTTCAAATCCAGGAGAGGCCTGTACTGGGCCTTCCTTCTACTTTCTCAAGTGGGACAGTGCTTTATGGAGCCAGAGGGGAGGTCAGGCATGCCAAGCTTGCGGGTTAGGGGGGTGCGGAGAGGAAGAGGGGGCCTGATTTCCTGCTCATCCCCTCCCCCATCGCATTAATTGCAGTTCTTCCAATAGCTGATTGAGCTCCTTGTACATTTTAATTTGAAGAAAAGGTGGCTGAACAGAGAAGTTTGAACAGGCCTGTATCACATAGTGTATTGGTTTCCCAGGCTGTCGTATAAATTACCACATACTGGGTGGCTTAACACAGAAATTTATTTGCTCATGACTTTGGAGCCTGGAAGTCTGAAGTCAAGGTGTTGGCAGGAGTCTGTTCTCTCGGAAAGCTCTAGGGAAGCGCCCTTCCTTGCCTTCTCCTGGCTTCTGGCGGTTGTCAGTGTGCCATGGTTTGTAGACACGTCCTTCCAGTGTGTGTCTCTGTCGTCACTTACCCTTCTCCCAGAGTGTGTGTGTGTGTGTGTCTTCTTCTCTCCGATAAGACCACTATTCATATTGACTTTAGGGTCCCCATAATCCAATGTGAACTTAAATCTTAACTAATTATAAATGCAAAGACCTTATTTCCAAATAAGGTCACATTCCCAGGTGCCTGGGGTTAATACTTTAACAGGTCTTTTTTGGGGACACAATGCAAACTAACACATGACTCAGTGAAGTGAGAACATGTATTATTGTGGAAACTCGTAGGACAGATGGAGGAGTGCTAGGCAGAGCCCAAAGATGATGGAAGGAAGCTGAGAATGGTCACAAGGTCAGGGATGATGTGGTGGGGTCCAACGGATAAACTGGGATGACTTTACTTTTTGGGGGGAACATGTAGAACCTGCCACTTGATGAGACAGTTGGGTCTGAGCTGCCCTCTCTCCATCTCTGGTTATTCCTCTGTACCATTCACTCACTCCCAAAGCCCTGAACCCAACATTTGACAAGGAGAAGGCAGGGTCGATGGCGGTAGGTAAACACGGGGCCACCCACCCACTTCCTCTTTCTGGTGAGGCAGAAGCCTTTGAAGACAGCAGGGGGCTTTGCTTTGAATCTGAGGCATCACAGAGTTTAATTCATTTATAGTCCTTGGTGGGGGGCTTCCAAAAATACCTTATCCTTAAGTGGTTTTCATTATGGATGTTAGTTCCTCAAACCTTGACTAATTCAGGTTAACTTAGATCCTGGCGGAGTTTGTCTTTTCTTTTTCTTTTTCCTCCTGGCATCCTCTGAAGTCAGGCCAAATAGAAATTCACAAAGAGGATGTGTGCCCCACGCTTCTCCAGGCATTATGTCAGAACGGCCCTGGGAGTGTATTAATAGCCTGGAGTCATGGTACAAATGGTTATTTATATGTGGAGGTGATGGCTACACTACACCCTCCAGTAATTATTCACAATTAACAAGCACTTCAGTAAATGAACAAAATCTGTTCTTAATCCATCGAGGCCGCAATTCTTTATCCGAGACTCATGTACCCGAAACTTCTAGTTAACCAGCCCTCCCACACAGCTCCAGAACAAAGCTAATTAGAGATTATAATCATGACCTTCAGGCTCCTTCCAGAGCCTGAAGGGTACTTGAGTCATCGATAAAATATAATGTGCTCAGTAGAGTGTCGGTCGACAAGCATAATACAGTTGAGAATTGGGGACCTGTATGTACCTGTTAACTCTCGGTTCACTAGAAAAGTGAGGCGGCTTCTGTACCCCAAGCTTCCGCCGTGGAGAGTTGGGCTTTGGGGAGTCCCCAGGTGTCCTGGGGCAAACAGGAGGAACCAGGCTGCTCTTTCCCACTTGTCCATTCTAAGTTGTCCTCCTTGACTCGGGTTCCCTGTGTGAATGCAGTTCATGGGGAGTCTAGAACGCCTGAACTGGAAGAAACCTCCAAGAGGATCCCGTTAAATTCTTACATTTTACTTGAGGAAACTGAGCCCAGGGAGGTTGCCAGGGATGCTCGATTTTGCCCAGAGCCCGGGCTCCTAGACTTGTGTGTCTTCTCTCTGTTACATCACAGCGTATTTGACAGATAATTCAATTGCTGTATTGATCATCTTTGGGAGTGTGTGGATTGATTTTATGGCCAAAGACAGGATCCAAAAGACAGATCCTATCTTTTTTTTTTTATGACAAAGAACATTAATGACAACCTTATGTGTTCATTATATAGAAGTGTTGGCTGAGTCTGGATCCTTGAGGATAAATGTGCATTGTGTGAAATTTCTGCCCACCGGTACATTTCTACTACTCTTTCCTTTCCTTACTCCCCCCATTCAATCTGGTAGCAGTCCTGCCAGCACTACCTTTTGAATGTAGTCAAAAGGTATGTGACTTGAATGTCTGACTTCTGACCATTCCACAGCTAAAGCCCTGGTCCCAGCTTCTTCTCTCACTGGGATGACTTCCGCAGCCTCTTTATTAGAATCTCTGCTTCCATGTGTTTCATCACACTTAGGATGGAATATAACTCCTTACCAAGGCCTTGAGATCTGGCAGGACTTGACTTCTGTCCATCTCTCTGATCTCATCCCCTACCACTCCATACTCTCTCACTCTGTCCCTATCACCCTGGGCTTCCTAGGCTTCAAATGTGCCAAACTAATTACTGACACAGGACCTTTGCACAAGCTATTTTCTCCATCTAGAATGCTCTTCACCCAGATGGTTTCTTGGCTCATTCTTTAGTTTTATTCAGATGTGTCCAAATACCACTCCTTTAGAGAGGCTTTCCCAACTGCCATGTGTAAAAAAAATGCCCCCATCCTTTCATTTTATATTTCCTTATGCTGCTTTAGTTTGTAAAAAAACATTTAAGACTGCCTTATTATGAATAACAATACTATTTATAAACATTTACTTTTTCTCTGTTATTTGTCTACCTGACCTTCTAGAATTTGGGCTCTGTGAGGGCCAGAATTAAATTAGCTTTCCTTGTTTACAACAGTGCCTGGCACATGGTGGGGGCTCAGTAAATAACTGTTGAAGAATAAATAATGTGAAAATTTAAAACCAATAAGAGAGTTCAGTAAGGTGTTTGTTTATTAAAAAAATATTGGAAAAATAAAACAAACCCTAGGAATTTCTGTAAGTAGAAGGTGCAGTATTTACATGATATAAATGCCTGAACATCACAGGTGCATATGAAAGCCTACTTAAATAAATGGAGAGGTGGGATGCCTGGGTGGCTTAGTGGGTTAAGCCTCTGCCTTCGACTCAGATCATGATCCCGATGTCTGGGGATCAAGCCTGCATCAGGCTTCCTGCTCAGTGGGGAGTCTGCTTCTCCCTCTTCCTCTCCTAGTGCTCCTCTAGCCCCACTTGTGCACATGCACTCTCTCTTTCTCTCACTCTCAAGTAAATAAATAAGATCTTTAAAAAAATAAATGGAGAGGCATATTATGTTTTTGGATGGGAAGACTTACTATTGTAAGGAAAATAATTTCCCCCAAATTAGTTAATAAATTGAATGCAATTTCAACCCAGTGCCCTTAGGAATTTATTGTGTAACTTGACAAAATTATTTAAAAACTCACCTGGAAAGATAAATAAGGGGAAACAGTCAAGGAAGTTTTGGAAAAATAATAAAAATGACAAGGAGATTTCAATTCAGTGTCCAGATTCTAATATGTATTATAAAATTGGAATAATTAAGATAGTATAGTCCTGGAGCAGGAATACGCCAAACTATCAATGAAATAGAATAGCAATTCCAGAAAGAGAAAAAAAATGGTATATTAGAATTTATTGTAAGATTTGGATTCTAATCCATGGAATAAATACTAATGAGTCCATACAAATATAAATAATTGTACTTATTGAGGGTTAAGGGACAGCTCTTCCTTGTGGAAGAATGTCAGTTAATACACGTAGAAAGAATGATGGGAGCAGGAAATTGCCACTAGGCAAATAATGGCAGGAAAAATTACTCCAGGCAAGTGCCATTGATAGATGCTGAAATTAGCATCTATGGTGCAAAAGTATGGTCCAAAACAGGATATTTGCATGGCCCCACAGCACTTCCCCCACAAAATGCTCATTAATCACTAATAGAAAAAGTAGTTACATTACAATGAGGAAACCTGGCAGCACTAGCTTACCCAGGTGATCAGACTTACTACCTGTAATGACACACGTCAACATGTACCACCAGATGAGACGCACAATATCACTTCTGTGTCCCCAATGCTTAACCTCAACCCAATCATGAGAAAATATCAAGCAAACCCAAACTAAGAGACACTCCACAAAATAGCTGGATGGTATCCTTCAAAAATGTGAAGGTCCTTAGACAAAAAACCCCAAAGAACCCTCAGATTGAAGAACACTAAACACAACATAGGATCCTGGATTGGATCCTGGGCTAGAAAAAGGATAGTCATGGGAAAACTGGGGAAAATCAAATAAGGTCCAGAGAGTATTTAACAGTAGCCTATGAATGTTAATTTTTTTGGTTTCAATAATTACAGTATGGTAATGTAAATTCCTAACATTAGGGGAAACTCAGTGAAGGGTATATGGGAATTCTCAATTCGATTTTTGTTAATTTTCTGAAAGTTTAAAATTATTTCAAATTCAAAGCTAAAAAATCACTTACTATAGGGGTACCTGGGTGACTCGGTCCATTAAGCATCTGACTCTTGATTTTGGCTCAGGTCGTGATCTCAGGGTTGTGAGAATGAGCCCCACATGGAGCCCTGAGTTGAGCCCTGTGTTGGATTCCTCTCTCAGCAGGGAATCTGTGTGAAGACTTTCTCCCTCTGTCCCTCTTCCCCCATCAAATAAATAAATCTCTAAAAAAAAAATAGTTTAAGAAGAAAGTAGAGGACGTAATGGATTATTCAGACAATGATGGTGAGACAATTAGCTAACCATTTGGAGAGACTATTTTTATTATATACATATGTTTTATATTTATAACAATGTAATTCATGCCATATACCAAAATAAATCCCATGTCGATTAAACTAAGCAACAAATAAAGACAGAAGTTACATATTCATGGGGCACCTGGCTGGCTCAGCTGGAGGAGCATGAAACTCCTTTTTTTTTTAAAGATTATATTTATTTATTTGACACGGGGAGTAGGGGAGAAAGCAAGTACAAGCAGGGGGAGGGGCAGGCAGAGGGAGAAGCAGGCTCCTCGCTGAGCAAGGAACCCCACGTGGGGCTCAATCCCAGGACCCTGGGCTCAGTACCTGAGCCACAGGCAGACCCTTAACTGACTGAGCCACCCAGGCACCCTAGAGGAGCTTGCAACTCTTTTTTTTTTTTTTTTTATAATTTGTTATTTTTTTATTAACATATAATGTGTTATTTTCCCCAGGGTACATGTCGGTGAATCATCAGGCTTACACATTTCACAGCACTTACCATAGCACATACCTCCCTAATGTCCATAACCCAGCCACCCTATCCTTACCCCTGCTACCTCCCAGCCACCCTCAGTTTGTTTTATGAGTTTAGGATTCTCTTATGGTTTGTCTCCTTCCTGATCCCATCTTGTTTCATTTCCCTCCCCCACCCCCTATGACACCCCATCCTGCCTCTCAAATTCTTCATATCAGAGAGATCATATGATAATTGTCTTTCTCTGACTGACTTATTTCGCTTAGCATAATACCTTCTAGTTACATCCACTTTGTTGCAAAAGGAAAGATTTCGTTTCTCTCGATGGCTGCATAGTATTCCATTGTATATATATACCACATCTTCTTTATCCATTCATCTGTTGATGGACATCTAGGTTCTTTCCATAGTTTGGCTATTGTGGACATTGCTGCTATAAGCATTCAGGTGCACGTACCTCTTCGGATCACTACATTTTTATTTTTAGGGTAAATACCCAGCAGTGCGATTGCTGGGTCATAGGATAGCCCTATTTTCAACTTTTTGAGGAACCTTCATACTGTTTTACAGAGTGGCTGTTCCAGCTTGCATTCTCACCAACAGTGTAGAAGGGTTCCCCTTTCTCCGCATCCTCACCAACATCTGTCGTTCCCTGACTTGTTAATTTTAGCCATTCTGACTGGTGTGAGGTGGTATCTCACTGTGGTTTTGACTTGTATTTCTCTGATACTGAGTGATGTTAAGCACTTTTTCATGTGTCCTATTGGCCATTTGGATGTCCTCTTTGTAGAAATGTCTGTTCATATCTTCTGTCCATTTCTTGATTGGGTCATTTGTTCTTTGGGTGTTGAGTTTGAGAAGTTCTTTATAGATTTTGGATACTAGCCCTTTATCTGATATGTCATTTGCATTCTTCCATTCTGTCAGTTGTCTTTTGGTTTTGTTGACAGTTTCCATGGCTGTGCAAAAGCTTTTGATCTTGGCGAAGTCCCAATAGTTCATTTTTGCTTGTTTCCCTTGCCTTTGTTGATGTTTCTAGGAAGAAGTTGTTGCGACCTCTTTGACCTCAGCTGAGGTCAAAGAGGTTGCTGCTTGTGTTCTCCTCAAGGATATTGATGGAGCCTGTCTCACATTGAGGTCTTTCATCCATTTTGAGTCTGTTTTTGTGTGTGGTGTAAGGAAATGGTCCAGTTTCATTCTTCTACGTGTGGCTGTCCAGTTTTCCCAACACCATTTGTTGAAGAGACTGTCTTTTTTCCATTGGATATTCTTTCCTGCCTTGTCAAAGATTAGTTGATCATAGAGTTGGGGGTCCATTTCTCAGCTCTCTATTCTGTTCCATTGATCTATGTGTCTGTTTTTGTGCCAGTAGCACACTGTCTTGACGATTATAG
>CM052811.1:106649768-106667363 GCA_028533885.1 Nasua narica | reverse complement strand
TCTATGGTTAGACATCAGTTAATGAATTAGTTAATATTCGTTGAGTTACTACTATGTGCCAGTCATGGCACCGGGGTTTCCTAGTCTGTATAATGCTTTTAGTCTCAGTGAAATCACTCCTACACTGGAGATTACAGAGTCTGCCTCCTAAGGCTAATGAGAGGCAATAAGATGACATATGGAAGCTCTCAGAAGAAAGCCTGGTGTATTGTAGATGTTCACTTGATGTTCCTGCATCCGAAAGTTAGACACGACTTCGCTTGTAAAGAAGTGACCATGCACAATCACCTAAATCACAGAAATATCACATTGAATGGGATAATGTAGTGTTTAAGAGATCACAGGCTCAAGAATCAGGCTAGGTTCAGATTTTCTTCTACATAGCAGCTGTGTGACCCTGAGCCAGTTACTCAAGTGGTCTGTGCCCCAGTGTCCCATCTACAAGATGGGATAATAAGACGAATGTACCTCATGAGGGTGCCATGAAGATTCAATTAGCTAAGATTTGAAATGCATTTGGAAGAACACCTGACACCTATTAAGTGCCACATAAAAGTTTGCTAAGTCGAATACAAATTATACCTGGCCTTTCAAAATAGATCATGAGAGCAAAAATCATGTTATTCTCTGGGTTAAGATTGGGAAATGTGGTATCATTTTTAGCTCTGTTAAGCCCTGACTAGCCCCTGGGAATCAGCCTATACCCTTTGCCCTGGGCCTAGAGAACGAAAGCCTCATTCACACAGAAATTTTCCAAGCGATGCAATGGGCTGGAGAAGGAAGAGGGAGGGAAGGAGCAGAGGGCCCTGCAATCACATTAGAACTGAAGCAAATACAAGGAAGTGATTTCAGACGGATTTGCTAATGAATTATTAACCTTAGCGCTGTGACAGTATATCCGCGGAGTAAATCATGTTGGGCTAAATAACCCAAATTTACTTATAACTAAGAAGGAAACAAGAGACTACTCCTCAGTTGTAGAAAAACAATTCCCCATAGATCCTGAAGTCTTTCACAAAGACGGTAACAGATTGCTTTCCCGCGGAGAAGAGAGATTGCCCGGCAGCAAGAGAGCTCATGGGGACCTCTGGGGGCTGTCGGACACACGCGGTCCAGACTCGAGGTTTATATTCAGCGTGTTTCCCTGGTACAGCAAACCTCCTGGGGTCTGTTCTGATTGCTCCGGCCCATACCATATTTGCTATTTAATATTTTTAATATCCCTTCTGTTTGGGAACACGGTTACTTGATTGTGAGGCTGTTTCCATGCACTGGTAGTGAAATTCAAGAGAAACCAAAAATAAAAGTTGTTCACTTTGTCAGGTTCCCTTCCCAGAGCACTGGTTGCTAAGTGACCACTGGCTTCTGAACTTTGACCCAAGCTGATGACCGTTTCTTAACTTTCCTTTCTTTTTTGCACAGTTCATTCAGACAGGAATGCATGTTTAGCTTAATTCTGTAAGAAGTTAGGATAAATTGGTGCCTGGCCATTTCCTTAAGCAATAAAGACATTATAATGACTCTGCCTTTCTAAAAATTACAAATGGAAAAGTGCTAAACCACACAAAAGGGATCATCAAGATCCAGAATTTGGGGCGTATAGAGAAGGCAGTGTGAAGAATGAGCTAGCCCTCTTTGTGATTGTGAAGGGAACGTGAGGCATGAGCCGAGAGAGAGCCAGACCTTAAAATTTGAAGGGTATCAAGTGAAGGGAAATGGCAGGAAGAGCAAAAATGAAATCTGTGAAGAATCTTTGCTTTATGAACAGAGTGACTCTGGGAGATGTGTTGGAGGTCTCTGGAGTTGTCCTCCTAGTCTTCCATAAGACGTGATTAACTAAGGAGAGTTTAATAAAAAAAAAAATTGTTTACGAGGTGGGGGGCATAGTTCAGGGAAACCAGCAGGGGATAGTACAGCACTCATGAGCTAGCAACTGTGGGGACCCCTTCTCACCCCAGGCCTGAAGGAGCAAGGGGAGGAAGTGATTATTAGAACTTGGAGGAGTGATTTTGGTTGGTTCAGGCTGCATTTGGTTGGGCTTGGCTAACAACCCGCCCCCAGATTCAGTGACCAATGAAAATTGGGAAATGATGATAATTGGTAAATACCTCAGACCCTCCTCCCCCCACATGGGATGACTGAAACATGTTCTATACTGGTTTTCAGTGGAGCTTAAATCCATACAGCAGGTGATTTGATAACAAGCCCTTTATTAGTAGTCTATCACAAAAAGGGAAAGCAAGGCTTAAATCCTGGAGAGGGGTGCGCCCTGGGCAAGGCCGCCAGGCATGAGCTGTGGGCTTTAGTTAAGAGATGCAGCCAGGGGGTACCTGGGGGGCACAGTTGTTTAAGCATCCTACTTGATTTCAGCTCAGGTTATGATCTCAGGGTCATGAGATCAAGCCCTGTGTTGGGCTCTGGGCTCAGTGCAGAGTCTGCTTGTCCCTCTCCCTCTGCTCCTCTCCCCACTTGAATTCTTTCTCTCTTTCTGAAATAAAATAAAAATAAATCTTAAAAAAAAAAGAAAGATGCAGCCATTTCACAGTGTCTGCAGTGGGAGGGAGCTGGGGGGATAATGACAGAAGTAGCCCAGCTTCATCCTCCAGTGTCCGTATCTCTTCTCCCAAGCGGGTCCTCTGAAGCCAGAGAAGCCTTCTGTGCCCACAGGTAGGACACAGCCCTGGAGAATGAACCTTACTTACTGACTGGGTTGCTCCTGCTGATCTCCACCTCCTGGCACTCAGTCTTCTGTAAATCCCTCCTTGAGTTCTCAAGTGGGATTCAACTTACATATGGCAGAAGGCTTGGGCATCACCTCTGAGATTCAGCTATACCAAGACTGGTTTCCAGCTTGGGAATATCTTCTCTTGCTTTCTCACTCATTGGGAGAGAAGCCAGCTGCCATGTCGTGAGCTACCCTGTGGAGGGGTCCCCCTGGCAAGGAACCAAAGGAAACCCTGGCCAATAGCCAGGGAGGAACTGAGTCCTGCCAGCAACTGTGCAAAGGAGCTCAGAAGTAGATGCTTCCCCAGCTGTGTATTTCCAGGAGACCACAGCCCTGGCAGACAGCTTGGCTTACAACCTCATGAGACACCTCAAGCCAGGGGCACCTAATACACTGTGCTTGGATTTCTGATCCCCAGAAACTGTCAGATAATAAATGTTTATTATTTTTAAGCTGCTAAGTTTGGGGGCAATTTTGCATACCAAAATAGAGGACTAATACACTATTTCTCTTCCCTACTTTTCCTACTGGTATTTTCTCCTTTCCCCAAATGAACTACTTGCCCTCCGATCCTTGTCTCAGCTCTCTTTCTGGGGGCTGACCAAACCCAAGAAAACACACAAACGATGGAGAGAGGGCAAGAGGAAGGAACTTCCTGGAGTCCTGCTCTGGGCTAGTAACACTTGATTCTGGGTCTAGTGCTGAAAGCACTACTTGCCACGGGGGGAGTTACTGGGGGAAGCAGCAGAGTGAGTGCTGTGTTCGAAGACAGAGAACCTGGCTTTGAGCGTCCCCTCTACCAGTTCTGGAACGGTGGTGAAGGTATTTAGTACTTAAGGGACTAAGTTTTCTCACCTGAAGAGCTCTACCAACCAACCCCAGTAGATTGGAATTAAATGAGCTTAAAGTCAGTGACCAGGGCTTTGGAAACATGTGGCTTCCTGCAAATGAGTCTTCATTACAGGCAAAGTGGCCACGGGTACCCCAGTCACGAATCACATGACTGGCCATATGACCCTCAAATGGCCCATGACTTCTTTTTTTTTTTTTAAGATTTTATTTATTTATGTGACAGAGAGGGAGATTACCATGACTTTGAAGCTGAGTCACTGGGCTCCCAGGCCAGATGGACTTGGGGGCAAGTTCTCTTCTCTGCCTGGAATGACTGCTGAGTGCTCTTGGAAAGGAGCAGGCAGGAACGCGGCCCGCCCCAGCATGAGCCAGCTCCCTCAAACAGAATTGTGTCCCAAGGTCTTTTAAAAATAATCCTATTTTGAGATGTTTACATACAAACCAGGGAAAGAATGGGGGTATTATGCCCATAATGGAAAGTGCTCTTAAACAAAAAGGTGCCCTCTACGAACATTTCCAAGGACTCCAGGGATAGGCTGGAGCTGGGCTGAGTGCAGCCTGAGTCCATGGATGGACTTTGTGGGCGGGTTTTGTTTGGCCTGCCCGTCAGGCTTGAGGGGGCGGGGGCCGGGGGAGGAGCATGCTTTGTGCTGAGAGCTTCTCTGCTGCACTGCTTACCTCCCCCGTCCTTGGGACCTTGGGGCCTGGCTTTCTCTAGTAGATGGAAGATCCACTTTAAGAAAATCACTTTTTCTTTGTAATCAAAGCTTATGACACATTTCTTTGTATTCTTCAGCATCCCTTTTAATCTTTGTTAAGAGCCTGTGGGGCAGGGGTGGGGATGAGTTTGATCGCAGCACGTCACACACACACACACACACACACACAGGTCACCCTCAGTTATTGCCTGGGTGGATCTGTCACCATCTCATCATCTCAGGGCACACCTGTCTAGTATGCCCCCATTACTGCGGTAAGCACGTCCTAGGGAAGGCACTCTGAGAGGGCTGAAGAATGGATGTTTTTGAGGGCTGACCATGTACCAAGGACCTCTCTCTCTCTCTGTTATTTCCTTTGTCCCCACAACAGCCCTGAAAGGCAAGTACCATGATTATTTCCGTTTTGCGCAGGAGAAAACAGCTCAGGGAGATGGAGATAGTTGACCAAGTTTGCGGAGCTAAAAAGGGCTGGAAAAAGCGTTCAAACTGTTGTTTCCCATGCTATCGTTGTGCCTTCCGAACACGTGCATAGCTAGAGCAAATATTGCTAGAGAAACATGTTAACCGCTACTGCTATTACCCCTTCTGTGCCCTTCCCCCTACATACCCACAGTGATGCGTGATACACGGCAGAAGTGTGATTGTCGTTCAGCAAATATTCGCATCCCATGTGCCCCCCCACCCTGGGAGGCACACCGTTCTTGGCTCCGATGATTTGGACTTGGCCACGCACTTTGCTTTGGCCAATGTCATGTTAGGAGATGTAGTATCAGCAGAGGCTTGAGGTGTGCTTACCCAGGTGATCTTGCCCTTTCATGCTCCTACCTCTCACCCGGAAAGAATGTGCTGCGGGCAGTTGTTGGTCCAAGCAGGATGGGAAATGTATAAAGTGGGTTGGGGTTTAGCTCAAGCTTGGTGCTGAGCCTGGTGGAATGCCGCTTAAGTCAGCTGGCCCCGGCTGACGCAACAGACGAGTGAACCAGAGAAAAATGCCTATTGCTGTTTGCCTGATACTTGTGGTTATTTGTTATGGGGCAGAAGCTGACTAATACAAGAAGTGAAACGTGAGAAATCAAAAAACTTCTGAGTTCAGCTTCATAAGTGTATTCCTTTATGTTCGTCCATCCATCCAAGCATTTATTATGCAGGTGCTTATGACCATTGCCTGCATTAATTTCGACAGCTGCAGGAACGAATTACAACAAATTTAGCAGCTTAAAAGAACACACAGGTATGATCTCCCAGTCTAGTAGGTCAGAAGTCAGTTACAGCATGGCCCAGCTGGGTTCTCTGCTTAGAAAGAACAACAAGGCCAAAATCCAGATGTTAGCAGGACTGTGGTTCTTTTCTGGGGGCTCTGAGGATAAATCTAAGTTCCAGCTCAGTCGGGTTGTCCCTGAATTCAATTACTGGCAGCTGTAGGAGTTAGATCTTGTTTCCTTGCTGGCTGTCAGCTAAGTAAGGGTCGGTCTTAGCTCCTAGAAGCTGCTGCGTTCCTTCTCCTGTTTTCTCTGTGGATGCTCCAGCAAAGTTGCTTGAGTCCCTTTCCTGCTTTGAATCTCTCCAGCTTCCCGTCCTGCTGAATCTCTGCGGTGTGTGTGTCAGGGGGCTTAATAAGACTGATGTGCACTCTGCCTTCATGGAGCTGACGTTCTCTAGAAGAAGAGACAGACAATAGACCTCCCACGAAGAAGGATAATTACAGTTGTGCTGAGTGCTGGGAAGGAAATAGGGAAATGTGATAGAATCGAGGAAGGAGCTTCTGGAGGTAGGGACATTAACTCTGCTGGTCATCTTGAAGATTCTTTGAAATGTGAAGGGTAGGCTTGGTTAGGGCGTGGGTTCCGCTAACAGATGAAGAAACAGAGATTCCAATCTGGTCTTAGGGCTCCTCCTGCCATGCTTAGCTGTGTGTGTCTGCCATTAATTGCCAGTCCTAATCTGGGTGGTACAGCGTGTGGATATGACCCCTTCCCTGCCTACCTCCGAAGGTGCCTTGTGATGCTATAAATATGAGAAGAGCTAAGAAAAATGGAAAAACTGTCTACATGTTGTGTCTAACACTTTCCAAAGCAAGGTGACATTGGGAGAATACGTGGTTGAGCATACCTAGGAGATAATTGGACTTAGGGGACCGATTTCCTGCATCCCTGCTGGAGAGCAACTGGGGGACCCCCTTCTGTTGTCTGAAATATGATGCACAAGGGCATCTTGGGACCTGGGGGAGACTTTTCCTCCCCTAACAACTCAGGAGGACTTCTGCAACGCAGAATGGAGTTGGCATTCGTTAGCACAAAGGTCACTCCCCAACTCTGCTCATCTTTCCTCTCCAGGGTGGCCAAAACCCAGCCCCTATTATCACTCCAAACTGTAGGCTGGTGGCCTGAGTGGTATGTGGAAATAAGCTCAGGACTTGGAGCTAAAGGAGGCTGGAATGCTAGGAATTCGGAGGTGTCTACTTCCTCCTAGGTAGAGTCAAAAGAACACCAGCTAAGGAGTCCACAGGCCAAGAGACAGGGTCACATCATGCTCTAGACCATGGTCTCTGGAACTGGTTGCCTGGATTCAGCCCCGGCCTATCAGCTCTCTAAATTCTTTAATTTGGTTGGGTCTCAACTCTAAGATGGGCACAGTACTGGTGCCTGGCTCTTGGGCTGGCGAGGCAACCGTGGACGGTGCTGCAGCAGATATGCTGAGGCCCTTCTCTTGTCCCCTGCAGGTTTTCTGGGTGGTTCCAGCATGCCTGTGGCCTCCTTCCTCAAGCACCTGTGATCCTCTCCGCCCAAGGGCTTCTCAAGCTGCACGAGGGTGGTTAGCTCCAACACGGAGCATTGAGAAGTGCCAGAGAGTTTCTGTTTCAGGAGTGACTCTCAGCTAATGAGGAATTAGAGTTGGTGGATGAACCTCACTATCCAGTAGAATCATTCTCAGGTGTGGAACAAAGTGTCCCCCGTGTGGACCGAATCCTATGTGCCTTCAGAGGTGACGTACTGCCTGTTCAATTGGCTTTCCTCCTTTCCCTGTCTCTTTCCTTACTCTCTCACCGTGCTTCCTGGGATCACCTCCCAAATAAACTGCCTGCACTCAGATCCTTGACTCAGGGCCTGCTTTGGGCGAACCCAACCAAGACGGCTTCGTGCCGAGCCTGGCACTCAGCAAGTACGCTGCAGGCAGTACTTTTAGACTGTTACTACTCCTCTTACCACCCTGGACAGCATCCCTGTGACATCGAGGGGATGCCCTGTCCCCTCTCTCAGTCTAGGCCCAGCCCTGGAGAGCACGAGCTCTCACTGTGAGTTAGAGGGTGGCTGGCCGAGAGCATCACCCCCTTCCTGAGTTCAGCTGCAGCCCCGGCCCATCACCTCTCAGGGAGCTCAGCTGGCACTGGCAAGAGTATGTATTTCCTCTTGGAAAGGACATGGCTCAGACCCAGGACTAGGAGAATCTACCAGCTGCTTACGTGGCTGAACCGTAGTTTCTTCCTCTGTACGGTGGGGGTCAATGAGAGCCTAGGGTTGTCATCTTTGTTTGTTCAGGCTGGATGACCTGTAAATGACAGATACTTATTTCTTACTGTTCGGGAGCCTGGACGCCCAAGGTCAGCATGGGGCCAGTGCTGTCAGGTTCCGGTGAGGACCCTCCTCTGGTTGCAGACTTCTGACTTCTCGCTGTGTCCTCACGTGGTGGAAGGGGCAAGGGAGCTCTGGGGCGCCTCTTTTATAAGGGCCCTGCTCCCATTCATGAAGGCTCTACCCCCACGACCCAGGCACCTCTCAAAGGCCCTACCACCTAACCCTGTCAGCTGGCAGGTTAGCATTTCAATCTATGAATTTTGGGTAGATGCGAACACTCAGGTCATAGCAGTTGTTGAGGTGATTAAAGGAGGGAGTGACTTTGAAGTGTCCTGCACCGTGCCTGGTCTGGAGGGAGGACCCAAAAATGGGAGCCAGAGATTCTCTCTAGACCTGGTTCCCAGGGCATGCCCTAGAAAACTGAGGGTCAGAGAGTGACAGTCAGGATTTGAATATGCAGTCCCACCTGCCATGGGCTATAGGGTGGGCGGAGTGGAAGGATCTGGGTAGGGCCCAAATGACGGCTGGGCTCCTTGTCAAATTGCTGGCCGTGGCAGCATCCACTGATCAGATATTTATCAGACCCAACAGTGCGCCATAGCACTGTGCCAAGATGAAAACGACACACATCTGGCCCCAGGAGCTCACGGCCAAGCCTCGGGCAGCAAACCGAACAATGGTGCACATACGATGTGTGCCACGTGAAGGATGTTTTCGGAACTGAGGAAGGAGGAGATTTGGAAGGCTTCAGTTTAAAAGTATCTGCCTTCTCTTTTTGATAGCTACCTAATCATCGTAATCATTAACATTTGTTGATGGTTACACTGAGGCAGGCACAGTTTTAAGCACTTTACATGAATTAACTGAGTTGATTGTATCCTGGTATGGACCCTGTAAGTGTGGACTATTATTATTGCCCTGTTTCTTCTTTGATGAAAAAGGAAGAAACTGGGTCCCAGCGAGGCCATGGGGTTTGCCCAGAGTCACGCACTTGGTAAGTGAAGAGACTGGGGTTTGCACCTGGGTGACCCGGATCTGGAATCCTTGCTTTTAACCACCACTGCATATCCCAACCCACACTCACAGGAACATGGGGGATCAGATCATCTGAACTTCTAGAGGTCTCTCTGGGGGGTTCTGTGCAACTTTGGTTAATGATGCTTTGGTTGATTTTGGCTCCGTGGCTCCTTCCCGAGCTCTGGTAAGTTGCAAGTTCTGGGTTTGGGTAGCATTCCTTGGAAAGTTGAGTCAATTGGATGTGCAAGCCCAGAGGGCGGCAGTTGTGACCTGGTTTCTTGGCGGGGGAGGGGGGGGGCATCCTGGCTTCTAGGTGTGAGGATTTATCATGGCTTCCCAGGACATTACTGACCACCCAGCCACGCCATCCTATGGATAGAGAGTTCTGAATATTTTCGGGGTCACAGATTATGGTCGACACTGGGCACACCACCAACGTCCCTTGACTTACCCATTTCCCAGCTGCTGGGAGTGTTGGCTGCTAATAGCTTCAGCTGCCCCCTGCTCAAGGTTGCCATGTTTAGCAAACAAGAATATTTCATTTTATCTGGCAAACTGTACTTCTTCTCTAGACAATTGCCCTTGATTGATGGGAGCAACCTACAGCCAATGACTGATATGGGGTTCTGAAAGTCTTGCCCTTTGCCATAGGATGCGAATGACTTTCTGGTCCAGTTTGTGCTCCAGAGTCCCCTGTAGATCAGGCCAGAGCTCCTCATGACCTGAGGTCACAAGCTTGCTGGGCTCTTGTCCCTTGCCTCTCCTGAGAAATTTCCCTTTAGAATCAGTAATTCACCTGATTCTAAATCCTTGTTACAGGTTCTTTTCTAGGGAACCCCAATCCTCTTGAAAACATGACGAAAACCCTAGATCTTTTTGCTGAAAAGTAAAAGCACGGGGGCACCTACACACTAACAATGGCACGTGATTTTTGGAAATGACCTTGAAGGGGGCCCTCCACCTCCTGTGTATCCCAGACCTCTATCTCACCTTCTCAAAGCTGACTGCCAGTGACTGGCACCCACTGGTATAGGATGAGAGTTAGCATGAAGTTAGCACTAAAATTTATGAGCAAGTTTTTTTTAAGCCTATATAATTTCCATTATTTGGAGAAAGTCTTTGTGGAAATCATAACATGTCCAGGGAGAGGAAGTTGTCATCTGAATGTCATGATAAGAAATAATAGTCGAAAGGACATGAAAAAAACACAAGTCTGATCAAGTCATCTCCTTGTTTGAAACCATTCAAAGGCTTCCCACTGCTGTCCTGATAAAGACCAAAGTCCTTGACAAATGTCTCAAGGCTTTCCATGGACAGGTCCCTCCACCATGTCAGTTTCATTATAAATCACTCTCCCATTTGATCTCCATGCTCTAGGTAGTCTGGTCTCTTCTGTCCCTTCCAACTTATGTCCTTTCCTACCTCAGGGCCTTTGCACATGTCCCTGCTCTTCCCTGGGTTATTCTTCCCAGCTTTCTTGCTCCTCTATTACTTAATCACTTTTTAAGAGAAGCTCTTCCTGACTTCCCAGGTGGATATATACCCTCTACTTCATACTATGTACATCTTATACTTCTTTCATGTTTGTTACCTATTACTATGTAATAAATTACTCCAAATTTAGCAACTTAAAACAGAAAACATTTTTGTCTCATGGTTTCTATGTGTCAGGCATATGGGAGTAGCTTAGCTGGAGGTTTGGGCTTCGGGGTCTCCTGAGTTTATAGTCAGGTTGGCCAGGGCTGCAGTCATCTGAAGGCTCGAATGGAGATGAAGAATCTACTTCCAGGATCACTCACGTGGCTGCTTGGAAGGCTTCAATACCTCACCAAATGGGTACTCCCTCCATCAACTGGCTTCCCTCAGAACAAGTGATGGAGAAAGAGAGAGAGTGTGTGTGTGTGCACATGCTAGTGGGGATGGGGAGGGTCTGGGGAGAGGGAGAGAGAATCTTAAGCAGACTCCACACCAAGTGTGAAGCCCAACACGGGGCTCGATCACATAACCCTGAGATCATGATCTGAGCTGAAATCAAGAGTCAGATGCTTAACCAACTGAGCCATCTAGGGGCCCCTGCAGACATTATTTTATGTATGTATGTATGTATGTATGTATGTATTTAACAGTGAGAGAGAGAGAGAAAGAGAGAGAGAAATTACAAGTAGGCAGAGAGGCAGGCAGAGAGAGAAGGGGAAGCAGGCTCCCTGCTGAGCAGAGAGTCCAATGCGGAGCTTGATCCCAGGATGGTGAGATCATGACCTGAGCCGAAGGCGGAGGCTTTAACCCACTGAGCCACCCAGGTGCCCCTGCAGACATTATTTTTAAAACCACCTTAGTCACTTATCACAGTTGCAAATTTACCTTTAATTTGTGTCACTACTTAATCAATATTCTGTCTGGGCTGCACTACTCAAGAAGGAAGAGTCTTCCCACCCCTTCCCTTCATTTCTCATCCTATTCTAGTGCCCAAAGTAGAGGTGGCACTGAATGAATATTTATTTAATAATTGAATGACTTATTATTTTTTGTGCGTATACTTCAAGAAAAATCTCTGGCAAGAAAGCCATGATCAATGTTTAGTAGCATTTCACTGTGATTCAGAGCACACATGAAAATTCCTGCCGTTGGTCTTTCAATTTCAGTTTGAGGATAAGGCTTAGAGTCGGGAGCTCATGATGTTTTTACTCTTCGTTCATTTGGTAAACATTTATGAGCACTTACCATGTGCTAGAAAGAGTTCCAGGTACTCAGGGTGTGGAGATTAACAGGATGCAGGATGGTTTTATAAATTAAGATATCCATGTAATAATGTATAAAGCAGCCCAAGGCTTCTGAATAATCTTCCAACATGAAAGACAACAGGCAGCTGTATTAGAAACAGACCCCTTGATATTGTATTTGCAGAAGCTGTTTTATCAGCCCAGCATGTTCCCCAAGTGATGGAGTATTTACATTTAATTCCAAAGTGGTTGTGCCAACATTAGTCCTCTGGTTCTCCTACTTTTGGTCACTGTTTGCAAATGTACAAAAGGTTTTGTCAAAGGAGCTGGATAAAGATGGAAAGAGAATGGCATTATATATGACAAGCAGAGATCTCAGAGTGGCTGGTGCCGAGAAACAGTCAAGCCGAGGTCACAGGGGCGTTCGTGGAGAGCAAGGATAATGTGAAGAAACGGAATTGGGAAAAATGAAACAGCAGCAAAATGGGCTTTGGCTGAAATGAGTGCAGTGTGGCGAGAGGTCTGGTCTGTGGCATAGGAGACCTCAGTCTGGTCCCTGCTCTGCGTTGGGGAGCCGCACGCTCCCTTTTCTGGGCCTTTGTGTCCTTGTTGGTAAAATAGATGCATTGGACCAGACCTGAGGTTTTAAAACTTTTTTTTGTGTTAGCTTATTTCTGTTATTGCCCTTACAGCCCAATACCCAGATATCTAGAACAGGTAAGATGTAAGCCCTTCTTCTCAGACAAGTAGGAGTAGGTGGTTGGATCCCAGGCCATTGCTGCCTCCCTCATGTTCCCTTGCCCTCACAAGGTCAGTTCATTCCACTGGGTTCCAGCTGCCAGGCGCTTTCCCCTCCGCCCCCCAGGGCTTTTCCTGGCTGCTGGAGTCCCTTTGCCACCTAGCTGGTAAACTGGAAGTACTAGCAAATTAGCGCGCCCTACCAGCCGGCCTCAGCCCATGACTGTTGGGAGCTGGGGTATTTCTCTCCTAGGTCCCTGGTCCCTCACTCCTCAGGTGGGTGTGTGATGTGGACCGGCTCGCGGAGTTCCCAGGAGGCGCAAGCCTCTGGTGCCCACAGTGGTAACTGCATTGCTACTACCATGTTTTGGCTGCTTTCCCTTCTCTTTATCACTTCCTCACTCCCCTGCTGGCGATTCCTGGGATTGCCTCCAGAATAGAAGACTTGCACTTGGATCCTTGTCTCAGGCTCAGCTTCAGGGTAGAGGGGGACCCAAACTAAGACAGGGACACAGAGCAGGAGCAAACTCTTCCTCCCCACTTCCTGCCTGCCTCAGACACCCTTGCAGAGCTCCTAGGCCTCACAGCAGTTTGCAAACCAATGGACTTAAAAAGAGAATCTCTGTTTCCTTATGGCACTTGCCTTCGAAAAAGTACATGTCACTGCGTTAGTAGAATATGGTGTGTTAAAACCAACTGTATGCTAGCATTTTTGGGTGAAAAGAACCAGGAGATTCTTTATAATTCCAAAGTCAAATTGTGCTTTGACTTTGTAGAAGGGTTATTATGAGCTAGTTTTCTCTTTTGCTCACTTGCTTTGTGGAGTGAGGAAATGAAACTGCGCCAATTGGCAGATATGCCAGCCCTGAATAGGTAAGGGACAATGACGCTTGAGTGGTTTCTGGATTGATATAGTCCCCCTTTTGACTGGTGATTCTCTTTCTGACTCTTTTTCTAACCTTCACGCAGAGGAGAAAGCGGGGAAATCAGATCCCTAGGGGTGTTTCTCCTCCATAGCTAGGGAGGGGAGTAAGAAGCGCAGAGCACAGTGCTCACTGTGGTGTCCTGCACAAATCTCCCCCACACCATGTCAGGGGACAGTGGCCTGACTTCCAACGGTCTGCACCTGCATTTTGTTGTCTGCTGGCATTTTGCTGCCTTCCAGGGAATTCACACTCCTTGGGAGCAGCCCTCAGGCCAGGATTAATGGGAGTTGGGGTACAAATACCCCAGATACCTTGTTCCTGCAGTAGGAAAACCCAGGTGTGTGTCCTGCCTCATTTCCAGGAGCTTCCCTGAAATTCGGCTCCGGTTGCCCCCAGTGGTCATGTGCTTGATAACGCACCCTGTACTGGCTGCCTCGCCTTTCCTGTCTCACTTCCCCACGCCTCTACTGGTACTTTCTGCACCTCCCCAGTAAATTTCAGCTGCTCAAGTCCTGTCTGCATCTGCTTCTGGGAAAACCTAAACTAAAAAAAAAAGAAAAAGAAAAAGAAAAAATTTCCCGGGACAAGTGCCGGGTAGTTTCTGCTTAATCCCTTTTGTCCCTGGGAGCCTGTTTTATAGGTCACAGTATCAACTGATGAGAGGAAGTTGGTGGGTGCAGTTGAGTGCCTCTGGGATGGGGGCCAGGTTTTGTGAGAGCTGCCCCTGGGACAGCACTGTGAACTGGGAGGACAGCCTAAAGACCTTGTGTCCTCCCTCCATGACTACTTCCTTAATGGCCAGACTGGCTTCTCTTGCCTAAGTCCTACCCCCAAGGTAGTTCCCCTGGCCCCCGGTCATCTGTGGTCTCTGCCCACTGCTGTCTCTTCTGTCCTTTATGCTCCAGCAATAGAAGACCACTTGAAGATTCCCTACACCTCATTTCCCCATTCCTTTCATGCCTGCTAACTTTGGTTTAGTGTTCCCCTTGCTTATATTACGCTTCCCTACTTTTCTCTTAGCAGAATCCTGTTCCTCCTTTAAGATCCAGTCTAAGGGTCACCTCCTCGATGAAGCCTTCCTTGACTTGATTTTCATGCTTCCCCTGGGCCCCCCAGCATCTCTGTCTTATAGCCATCTTCATACACTGTTCTGAAATCATCAATGCAGACACCTGCTTCCCCATCAGATGGTGAGCTTTGACAACCCAGGCCATATCCTGTTCAAAGAGCTACACTACAGGTGCTGGACATAGGCTTGGCTCCCCAGAAGCAGACCCTGAGACAGGTATTTCTTTGGAAGTGATTTATTAAGGAACTGCTCCCAGGAGAAATCAGTAAGGGGGTAGGGGAAGTGGGCCAGGGAAGGGCCTAAGAGGTGATTGCAGGCAAAAGTCCACGGAGGGGAGCTTTCTTCCCAACCCCATAAAGAATGCTGGAGCAGAAGTCACACCTCTATAGTTATCCTGAAAACTGGGCTTTTCCTCTCCTCTACCAGCTGGTCACTGACTGAGCTCTATTCCAGGGAGACATAAACACCTGGGTCCACACACCACATCTCTGTGTGTGTGTCCACGTGCACAGTGATTCCAGGAGCCCAAAGATAGTCTTCTAGAGAGTCACAGATGTGGGTCATCAGAGGCAAAGGCCAGAGGATGACTCCCCACCCAGCTCCAGGGCAGAGTCCCACAGACAGGATAACAGAGTGAGAGAGTTAGGCTGAGCTCCAAGAGTGTCCACTAGAGGGCTCCCTCATGTCTCACGTCTGAGCTGACATGTGGCTGGGTGGGCATGCCCCCTGTGTGGCTCTTTGGAACCTCGAATCCAGCTCATCCTGTGGTCCATTAGTCCCATCCTCTCCACGTCCATTCTTCCTGAGCTCTCTGGAAGGAGAGATGCAGGATGGTTTTATAAATTAAGGGCTCTAACACATACTCTGCCTCTAGGGTCAGCTTTGGCCCCCACTCCCAGCCTCATAAATTCACCCTTCATCAGTTTCCTCAATTCTTTCAATTCTCCTTTCAAAATCTTTACCAGAATCATTCCCTTTTTTCCATTCTCATTATCTTGCTGCTATATCATCAGAGCCTAGTATGATTGTTACTTGTACATATTGAATGAATGAATGAGTGAGTGAATGAATGAATGAGTGAGTGAATGAGTGAGTGAATGAATGAATGAGTGACAGATAGCCCAATCTTCTGAAAGAAGTTCAGCCTCTCCCTAGCCTGGTGTGCTGTTTTTCCAGGGGCTGACCCCACCCCTTTTCTTAGATCTTACGAATTTCTAAAGACACATACGACCTAACACGAACCACTCGTTCTTTCATAACATAACTCATGTTCTGGTGACCTCACCTTTGCTCTGCTCTTCTTTGCACCTAAAAAGCCCAATTTCTCATCTCTACCTGTAAAAATTCTGCTCATTTTATAAGGCCCAGCTTCCCAGTCTTTGAACTTGCAGCATTTAATTTGTTCCTCCCCTGGGGAACTGCTAAAAAATGGTTTTGGTATCACCATCTTTAAAGTCATCGTATCAAGAGTTGTAGGTTACACTGTATGTTAACTAACTGGAATTTAAATAAAAACCTAAAAAAAAAAAAGAGTTGTATGTATGGTTGGCATTAGATAGTCACCAAATATTTTGGGTTGCCCTCTCTTGTGGGCACATCGCAGGGCTGTATTTTTCTACCCCCTTTAACTAAATCGTGACCATGTGACTTGTTTTGGCCAATGAAATGTAAGCAGAGTGACTTGTGTCCCTTCTGGCTGGGATCTTTAAGAGCCAGTGCAGGAGTGCCCACCTCCCTTCTTCCTTCTTTAGCAACCACTGAAGGACAGAGATAGAACCTCCATCAGCCTGGGTCCCTGAGTGAGGACAGTGTGGACCAGAGGTCCTAGTATATTTCTGCAGCAGATACATATCATGAGTAAGAAATCAACTTTTATTGTATCAAGTCTCTGAGATTTGGGGGTTGTTGTTATAGAGCATAACCTAGCCTCTCAGAGTCTAGCAGGTGTCTTTCTAAGGAAAAGCCTCAAGGTATATATATATATATATATATATTGAATGAAGCCAACTAAGAGACTCTATTTCTTGACCAAAGTCACCACCCTTCTGTAGCTGAGATGATGGAATTGAATACATTAAAAGATTGAATTCACACAGATGAAGTTAAGTGAGGCTTTGGATAATGTCTGTTGCATTTTCACTGCAGATGGCCAATGAGGTAGTTACGGATTGGAATCGAAAGAATGTCCTCCACATACTATTTTTCTTCCCTGTCTCCTTCCCTCCCTCTTTCCCATTTCACTGCCTTCCTCCTTCCCTCCCCACTTTCTTTTTTTAAAAAAAACTTAGTTCTATTTGTTGGTTGAGCATGAAAATCTTGTATGAGAAGCAGGAAGAAACCAGCCACATGATTTTTAATTTTTTAAAGGCATGAATAAAGAACAGAAAACCTTGCCATAAGAAAAATAAATTTGTATTTTGAAAACATTAATCTTTAGGCCAGAAGAGGCAGTTTTGATCAGATCTTCCATTCCTCAATTTTTCATCCTCTATATCTCAGATTTTGCCCCAAAAGCAGAAGGGATAAGTGTTCTAATGACAAAATAAATCTAATATTAAATTTTTTGCATCTTGCCTGTCTCACTTTACGGGGGTTATTTCCTACCATAATGGTCCAGGATCTTTGAAATATCTTTAAAGAAAAAAAATTTTTTTTTCGTCAGTGCCTGCGACAAATGAATCACACAGACAATTTGCTACAATGGGCTTTTCTTTTTGAGCAAAGGCAAGAAATCCTGAGTGAGGAAGCTCAGGCTTCACCAACCTCCTGGTTCTGAAATTACTCATCCAGACATGAAACGAAATTGAAAAATCAGAGAGATCTAGTTTGAAGGAAAAAGAATGGTCGATGGCCTGGGAACCAAGTAAGTACTCATTTTGCTTTTGTGCCATTGGATGGAGATGCTTGGATCAAAAGAGGACTTGGAAACGTTAAGAAATTGACAAGCGGGGCTAAAAGACGCGGGCAATGTGTTTATCATACAAAAAAAAAAAAAAAAGCATACATCTGGAGTGTCAGCAGTGGTCCTCAGCCCAAAGAGCCTCTTGCCATAACAAACTCATTGACAAGAACTGTCATTGACTCTGCCTTATCTTCCATGTGCTACTAAGAGGGCGCATTCCAAGTGCATCCTACGTAAATTGAGGTTTGCTTCCTGACCTGGGAGATCAATTCTCTGTCAAAGAGAGCTGGCTGATGGATCACCGTGTGGCTGCCACTGCATTGAAAATCACATCAAATACCTTCTCATACGCACT
>CM052811.1:106631978-106649268 GCA_028533885.1 Nasua narica | reverse complement strand
AAAAAAAAAAAGTCTCATAGTGCTATAGAATACAGCACTTGACAGAGGCCCAGGGACTAGCTCTAGTGTCCCCCCTCCAAGTTTTCCCCTGCTAATTTTACAGAGTTCTGATAAGAGGAAGGCAATTAGCCAAGGATGCAGTGGGTCGGTGCTGGGAGCAGACCTGAAGCCCGGTATCTTAATGGCCAGCTCCGCGGTCCATCCTCTATGAGCACTGCAGGGCTCGGAAATGTAACTACAAAGTCAGAGAGAACAGCTCTCTGTTTGAAGGCAGTTGAAACTGCCCCTCCCCTGTCATGGTAACTGCTTCCATACAGTTTTCTCCTTCTTTGGCCTCTGATCCTTAGGCTAGATAATTAATCAGGCTTTTGAATAATTAAAATTATTTTAAAATGCCTTTGTATCTGGTAATTACTGCCTTATCAAGAGCCTGATCCTGCAGCCTGGAATCCTTTTCCAACAGATAGGAAGTATTTTCACTCGCGGCTTTGGGATTCAGAAATTGTGGAAGGAGTGTTCGCTATGTGACCCAGTCCCTTTGAAGATGAATAGCACTGAGTCTTGACTCCACAGTCTCCATGGAATCCCCTTTCATTCGTAGATTTCTTAACAAGATACGGCCTATCTCATTCTTTGCCTTCAGAGCCTGCTCTAAGATATGATCATTAGTTAAAATATCAGGTTGACTTCTCCAAACTGGAGTCTGCACTTGGGCCTTGCTGAGCCTGGCTTCCAAATTCAGCATCCACTTTTCCATAAACAAACTCTCGTGGCAGCAAAGTGAATGACAGCACTCGCTTTCCCTGTGTTACTTACCTGGTCCTTCCTGATCCAGCCAGTACCCAGCGCTGAGCCTCAAGATCCAGCGTTCTGTTCCTGGAGTCCCACCATGTCTTCGTCATGTCTCCCTAATGGGTGTTTTGAAACTCAGATCCAGGATGCCTAAGGCTGACAACTTTATCCTGGATTCAGGGGGCTTTCCAGAAATCTGGTGAACATTCCCAGCATGTAGACTCAATAGAAGGACCAACTACCTGACCGGGGCCCCTTAAATACTTGAGGACCAAGAAAAGGACCAGTTACAGCATCTGGGGAGGGAAGGGCCAGTGGGGGTGGTATTCATGGGGTTGTACCAGGGATTATTATTTTATAGTGGTTAAGAACACATGCTCTTGGTCAGACAATTGGGGGGTTGTGTTTTCCTGGGCTCCTGTTTCTGCTGATTTTCAGCGGGGTTTGGCCAGAAGCAAAGAAGTATCCTCCTTGGCTTCAGCTTCCCCTCGACACATCTGCCATGGTTCCAATTTCCATGCATTACCCAACTCCGAGGTTTCCAGTACCCATGTCCCTCTGCCTTAAGGGTGGGAGTAGCTTCTTGCTCTTGTGTATTTCTGAGTTAACTTCCTGTCCCTTGTTTGGCTCTCAGGTCCTCCATCGCCTCTATAGCCAATTCCCTAAATTAAATTCCCTCTGTTGTAAATACCTGAAGCAGGTTCTGTCTTCCTGATACCACAGTATGACCGGGTAAGGCAGCGCCTGTCCTCTTTGGCTTAAGTGAATGTGAGACGGGTTAAGTGAATGTGAGACGGGTCTTTGTCATAGCCTCGGGAGTCTGGGCTCACACAGGTGTCAACAGGCAAGAATATAGCTCCAAGACCCTGAGCCCTTACTATATCCTGGCACTGTGCTCAGTGCTCGGTGTGCATTATAGGATCGATGCACTCAGAATTATCATCTCCATCTTATAGATGAAGGCGTGGAGACACAGACTCTTTAACTGTATCCCCACCTGATTTCTTTCCTTTATGTGGAAATCCGGTCCACACCAGCTGCTGCTTTAAATAAGGAAGAGATCCCTAGAGGTATGTCAAGGCTCAGGGCTGGCAGGACAAGAAAAGAGGTGAGGAATGACAAAAGGGAAGCATAGGTGCTATTTCTTGACGCAGCCTCGAAGTGTAACGTGCTTCTCCCAGCCAGAGTGTAAGACGTGAGGGGAGCTCCGTGTATCTGAGCTACCGGCATCTCCAGTAACCGATTCAGGTCGAGTTCTTGCTGCTAATTGCACACACGTTTTGCTAAAGGTAGTAAATAGGAATCATTCACGTGTCCTTAGAGACCGTGACACCATTCAGTATTCATGGCAAATAGATCACTGAGCTTCATAAGAGAATCATTTTAAAACAAAGCTTGGTCAGCTGTTTAATAATTTACTGATAGTGACAGCAGGGAGAATATCTAATAACCAGTGAGATTGGCTTTCAAATAGAAAATAAATTCATGTTCGAAGAGTTACCGGAGAAGGAAGAAGGGAAGGAGGGGGAAGCATTACCAGCAGTAAGGAAGTATTTAACATTTGTCAGTTCTTGATTTTTTTTTTTTGAATCCTATCAGAGGGAGAAATCTGATTATTGAGAGGTCACAAAATTCTGTACATTTATATTTTGAAACATTCATGGGCCCTTAATGTTCTTCTCACGGGAAATAGGAATTACACAGAGGTCTGGTCTCTCAAAGCAGAGGCCCAACCCCACCTGAGCACTGGGGAGGATCTGCCTTTGCTAATCTGGGGGCTGTTTGGGGCTACATTGTCTCTGTTATCATCTGTCAGTTCCTCTCGGGGTAGGTAAGGCCTGAAAAATTAAGAAAAACTAAAGGCTTCAGAAAACAAAATCGACTCGAACTATAACGGCACAGTCTTATGCTCTGGGGAGAACCTAGGTGGGAACTTATTGCACAGGATCTGGCTTCTGGGTAAACGGGATTTATTTTTGTTTACTAGCCAAGCTCTGTTGAAATGTCTATAAAGTGAAAAGGGTTTAGAGATGGTTGGGCTCCGTGTTCCCCGCTCATTCTCACATTCTTGGTTCACCGTTGGAGACCCGATTATGGTGATTTTAAAAGGGTCCAGGACAGGTTGAGAGGAAAGCACAGCCTCAGACCAGCATCCATCATGAACCACCAAACCTCCTCATGCCTTAGCTCCCTCCGCCATACATCAGGAGTAATGAGAACTGTAGCGTGAATCCCGCACGGGGGACTTTCAGCTGTGGGCCTGGCCCACGGTAAATGCACCTTCAAACATTTCAGAAAGGCAGAAGCAACACCAAATGGGAAAAACCTCAAGATTATCCATTGTTAAGCTTCAGAGGCAGACAGTGATGAATGGTATTTTTGGGTAAAGAAGCACCTCTGCTCCCACCCCCCCGCTCTTCAGCCCCCTCCCCAATGCACCGTGCATACTCTGTCCTCAAACCAATCCCTAAATTTGCCGCTCTGGAGACAGGCTCCCAGATAAGACAAATGATTTCTGTGTTCCCAGGTGGTATTTTCTGTGGTTTTACATTCCAAGATTGTCCCCTCCATTCTTCACGCTCATCTCAACAAACTCACCCTCATTCTGCCTTGAGTTATTAGCATTTTTTTAAGCTTGTAGAAATAATGACTTATCAGCGTTTTATCGGACATGAGAAAGGCTTGAATGAAGGTGTGCAGTCTGGCCTGTCAAGCCAACGAACGATCTCGGGCTGCTGGGGAGTCTTCTGCCACGATCCAGCGCGGTTCCAGGAGCGGTGAGGGGATTCTGGGGCCTGAAGTTTGTGGCTATCATTTTGGGTGAAATCTCTTTCTGTGCAGTGGAGTAAAATATTTCTTCAACAGTTGTCCTTTTCTGAAACTGAAAGAACTAGTATTTATTCCATGGGTTTGGCTGTGGAGAAGCTGGCTGGTTGAAAATGTTTTGAGGCTAACGCTGAGGCCTCAGTGCAGAAGAAGGGTCTCGGTGGGTGAGAGGGGTTGAATGGAGTGTCAGAGGGAGTGGAGGAGGAGGTTAAGCAGAGGGCAGACCCTGGGTAAGTAGTTAGGTCTGCAGACCACTCATTAAAGGGGTTTATGAACATTGTGAGGTGGACAGAGGTTACCTGACTGCCCGAGATCCTTTAGAGAAAACACTCTTTCTTCACCCTGTTTGGTCTTCATGGGACTGTCAGTTATGGTGACCATCCCCTGTATGGAGGGAGGACAAATGACCGAGGCTGGCCAATTACAATACTGCCCTCCTTACCACTTCCCTGGTCCACTCAATTGTTTCAGGAAATGGATATGACCCAAATCAGCCAGGGTCTTTGCTGGAGTTTGGGAGGACTGTTGCAGAAGGCTTTTTTTTTTCTTTCTTTCTTTCCTGAGGGTGCTAAGCCATGAGAGCTATATATGGAGTAGTCATTGCCCAATTTCCCTGACTACCCACTGAGAGAAGCACCATTGAGAGATGGAGAGACAGAGAGGCAGCTGAACACCTGGATGCAACTGTGCCTGAAGGTGCTTATGGATTCCTCACCTAAATAAGCCACTGGATTCTTTCTTTCACTTAAGCTTGCTTAAGCTAGATATGTCATTTGTAAGAAAAAGAGTCTTGCCTGCAATACAATGTGTGTTTATGTTCTAAATTCGGTATTCATCCTCTAAGCCCTAATAGGTATCAGAGACACAAAAATGGGCAAGACGCAGACCTGGCCGCAGTAGGCTCACAGTTGTTCCTGGAGGTTTCAGCTTCCCTGGTTCCTAACGCTGCATCAGCCTTCCACAAACTTCATGTGCCCAAGAATCCCCTGGTGTGCAAATTAAAAAATCAAACTCCTCTGCCTCAACCTCTAGGGATTCTGACTCAGTTACATGCAGAATGATCGAACACCTCCCCAGAGTGGCTCTCGAGTGTGTGTGTCCTGGGGACCCATGTTTGGAAATGTACCATCCACTTATCCACCTCTCATCTGAGACCGTCCTCTCCTTCCACGCAGGGGCTCCCTGGGATGGGCAAGGTGGTGGGGCGTTTTTATAAGAGTGTTAGAGTATTAAGGGGGTAGAGCTCTGTGTCACTCCCGGTCCAAATCCACCCCTCAGATTTTTTAGATGATTCATATCTCACCCATCCAGGGGTGGGGAGACTCCAAGGGAGGAGCCCTTGCAGTGGTTCTCAGTGGAAATACTAGGGAGATTTAGAAAATAGGGTTGCCTGTCTCCTGTTCAAATAACACCGTGGCCGAGGGGAGTGCCGCAGGTGATGCTAACAGGCGGAAGGGCTGAGAAGCATTGCAGCAGAAACCTGGCTGTCCTTTGGGAGCCCAGGAACGACTGGGCTTTGGAATCTCCCCATGAAAGCCCTCTGACCAACCTGCTTAGACTGGTGCAGCACCCAAAGGCTGGACCGTCAAGGGCCTTGTTTTGATGGTGGGTGGGAGGTCCACAGTGACTTCTCCAAGTACAGGAATAAAATAAAAATCAATGAGAATAAAATACCAAGCCCAGATAATCACAAAACGTAATAAACATAAGCAAATAAATAACATTCCTAAGGGAGGGCTATGCAGAGAAACATGAAGGTTTATTAAGAATCAAGGATTCTGATGGGCCCAATCTCGTAAACCTCAGGTCCAGAGGAAGTTTAAAACATTTCTTGAAAAAACGAGTCCCTCTTTTTGTATCATTTCTGTTCCAAAGCTCTCGGTGCCGTGTTTTTTCTCAGAAGTCCGGCATCTGTTGTTCCTGGGACTTGGGCCCCACCTGGAGGAGGCTCTGCGTGGTGAGCAGATAGGCCAGTCAAGCTGGCAGAGCTTTTCTTCTGGATCTTTTTTGCCAGGGATAGGCCTGTGGCGGCTCCGAGCGTGGGCCAGGTGCTGCCAGCAGTCTGACCACAGTGTAGACCCTACTGCTTTCATGCTGGCCGGCACAGATGACCCTGCGACGACCTTCCATGTGACTCCCCTGTGCACAGTCTGATAAAAGAGAAACCTTCCAAGCTCTTCCCTCAAGTGTTGGGTTCATCAGCTGTGGGGTGACTGAGTAGTAGAGCTCCAGGTGGTTCCTAGGATCAGGGACAGTTGGGAAATGTCACCTGGACACACCTCACCTTGAGCACCTGTGAGCCTTGCTCTGGCTCTTCTGATGAGCTGACTTTCATACGGATTGACAGATGGCACAGTGAACCTCCATGCCTGATAACCACTCATCCTGAGCTCCTCTTTTACCCCGGCAGGCAAATTTGGCCCGAGTCTCCACCAGCACCTATTGAGTGCTTGCTGTATGCATGCCAGGGCTTGGCTTTGAGGGTATGGCCACGTGTAAGACAGTCCTAGGAGCCTCAGATGCTGCCACCCTCATGGAGAAGGCAGCTCTTCCAACGGCGCTGTGGGATCAGAGCTAACAAATTCCTCCCTGCCCACTACACACCTGCCCAAAGCTGAGTGCTGAGGGTCTGGAGGCCTGGAGAGGGAGATGGGAGGGTTAGGATTTGGAATTTGGCACTCCAGAGAGAGGGAATGACACAGGCAAAGGCCCCAAGGGGGCTGGAGTAGAGGGTGCACGTCATGGAGTTAGGACAGAGGGAGCCACTGCTCACCAGACCTCGGCCCTTTTGGCCCATGCCAGCCTCTCTGAATGTGCAGTGCAGTCCCTGTCCCTGCCACCCAGGACGCCCTTCTTTCCTTCTCTACCTGCCGAGGACTCCATGCAGGGCAAGTTTCAGGGGAACTAAAGTTGGGGTGGGCTGAGAAAGGCAGGCTGGAGCCAGCCAGTGGAAGGTCTTGTTGGCCACGTTTAGGATTTTGACCATTATTTGGAGGGCAATGGGCATTTGTGAAGGGTGTTCAGCCGGTGAGCGGCAAGATGATGGAGTGACAACGGAGTTCTTGAAAAATGGCTCTGGCTGCTCCGTGTCTGGTGAGTTGGGGGGATGAGACTGGAGGCACACAGGGGCTGGCTGAAGTTTGAGCCGAACTTGCTGTAGGGCAGAGAAGTGTCCAGAGAAGCAACAGGTTCACTCCGCCTCGGACTGGTGAGCCCATCCCTGCCTGGACCCTCCTGAACCTGGGTCGGAGGGGCTGCGAGTCCGGGGGACCTCAGTGCGCCTGTGCAGCCCCAGGGCACGTGGCTTTTCTCTGGCTTCATCAGAGAACTACGCTGCGGGAAGGAAGAAGTCAAGGCCGGAGCCATATCTCAATCAGGACTGATGTCCATTATTCAAACCTTGACATGAACTACCCTGTCCCCAGTGGGCTGGTGTGACTGCTCTGCGAGGGCTGACCGGGGGCTCCTATGGATGGGGTTATGGTATCTTGGCACCCCACTGCTCAGCGTGAGGCTGGACAAAGGTTAGAGACAAAACATCCGTGGTGGGTACCGGGCACACATCCCTTGGTTTTGTTTTGTATTTTTTTTTCAAATTAAAAGAAACAGCTGTTTGGCAGATTCCACTTAGGCAAAAAGAGAAATGTGGTCCTCGCATTAAATCTAGGGCATCCCAAGCACGGAGGTCTACTTGCCAGTAGCCTGGACTGTGTGCTGGCGTTTTGGCCCAAGGACGAAGCCGCTGGCTCTCCGGGCTGTGTTGCCGACCAGGTGTCTGTAGTAGTTGGCCTGGAATCAAGGCTGGGGCGGTATGTTAATCCAAGACTTGCAAGTAGGAAAGAAAGGAAAGGAAGTGATCTCTTGAGTGGGCCAGGTCCTATTCTAGATGTTTTCACATCCATTAACTCACGTAATTCTCACTCAGCTCGGTGAGGTGGGAATAATCACCCCAATTTCACAGATGGGGAGACAGAACTGGAGAGGGAGAGTGACGAGTTCGTGGTTACCTGGGTGGTAAATGGAGGCGTGGGGAATGTGGGCAGGTGCGAGGCCTCGCCCGAAAGAGGGGTGTTACCAAAATACAGCATGTCCAAGAAGAGGAACCAGATGGTGGGAGACTGGGAATCATAGAAGCAGCGGCAGCAGCGTGTCAGGAATCGAGAATGCTTACCTAGAGCCCACCAACGTCCAAATGAGTCCCCTGGAAGTGTGTCCGGGCTCTTCCCGTGTGTTCCCAGAGACAGGAGCCAACTGCGAAGGGAGGGAATTTACGGAGTGGGAGTGTTGGTTCAGCTCAAAGGAGATATCTTTCCAGCCACCGGGGCCTCAAGCTGAAAATGATTCCTCCCTCAAGTCCTGTTTAGGACACAGCCATATTATTGGATAATGCATGTTGTCACGGAACAAAATGGCTGGATCATGAGGTTACACTTGAAAACTACTTATGGTTTCTACGTTGCATTCGGGTTATTTATATTTCCGTGTCTTGACAGACAGCATTAATGCATATTAATATTTGTACCATAAAACACTATTCAAGCCAGAACTACTGGCTCTGAGAGAGTCCGTGGTGTGTGCAAAGCCACTCTGCTAATGGAAAGGTTAACTTGTATTTTTGAATTATTGATGGTTGCTTGTTACTAATTTTTTTTCTTCAGAAAGGAGGAAATTATTAATGAAGAGATCATTGCCAATGTGTCTGACATCTATTAATGGTTTCATCTTGCAACCAGATTAAAAGAGACAGCTGGCCCATGAATTTATGTGTGGAGACAGCTCCAAATGTGCGGACAACTCGGTGGGAGGGTGGGCTTCCAGGCAGCGGGGCCTGGGCCCTGGCACGGGTGGCCAGTGAGGAGTCCTCTCCCAGCTGCCATGGCCTTGCGAGGGGACGTCAAAGGCCTTGCTGCACAAGAGCTATCATTCTGCTGAGACCTTTCCAATGGCTCTGTTCCCACGGGAGCCCATCGGTGCCTCTACTGTGCCCGACACTCGTGGGCATTATCCATCACTGGTATTTTAGGTTGGTGGTTTTCAATTTGAGTCACCTGGGAGGCTGGTTAAAACACAGATTCCTGGGCCCCACCTCCACTGTTTCTGATTGGTTAGGTCCAGGCGAGGGCCTGAGACTCTGCATTTCTGACACGTTACCAGGTGACGCTGATACCACTGGTCCGAAGACCAGGCTTTGAGAACCAGTTCTAGACCAGTGATTATCAGATTGTGCTGTGCGATTGCCTCTACAGGAGGGGCTGGCAAACTTTTTCTGTCAAGGGCAAGGATAGTAATTATTTTCAGATGTAGGCCACAGGATCTCTGTCACAATTATTAAACTCTGCCTCTGTAGTCCAGAGGACGGTCACAGGCAATATGTAAAGAAATAGGCAGGATCATGTTCCAGTAAAACTTTATTTATAAAAAAAAAATCGGGGCTGGCTTTGATCCCATGGTGGTAGTTTGCTGACCCTCTGCTTCAGAGCAGCGGTGTCTAATAGAGCTTTTGCAAAAAGCACCCACAGGCAGTACACAAATGAATAAGCCTGGCTGTGCCCCAATAAAACTTTATTTACCAAAACAAGCAGTGGGTCAGATTTGGCTCATGGGCTGTAGTTTGAGCAGCGCTAACAATTTTCTTTCTGTGATGATGGAAATGTTTATATCTGCCAATATGGCAGCCGCCAGTCACAGGTGGCTACTGAGCTCTTAAAATGCGGTTTGTGCTACTGAAGACTGCATTTCTAAATTTTATTTTATTTTTAAGATTTTTTTTTTTAAAGTAGTCTCTACACCCAGCTTGGGGCTTGAACCCACAACCCCAAGATAAGAGTCACATGACTGAGCCAGCCAGGTGGTCCTGAGTTTCTAAATTTTAAATTTAAATGGCTAGTGGTACCCTGTGCCACAGCAAGAAGACAGAAGGCTCCAATGTGGCAGTCACTCCTCCCTGCCTCCCTACACAGGCTCTTTGCCCTCGTTGAGCCTCAGTTTCTTGGTGTGTAAGGTGGGGACAAAACAGCAATTATATTACTAGGCTTTCCCCAAGGGTAAGTGAGACACCATGGCCCAAGATGTCTTCCCCCTGGTTCTTTGCTCCTCGCTGGAGGACTGCCCATCACTGTGGGCCAGGGAGGGGCTGGGGAGATGGAGGCCATTTCTAAATCCCCAGGTCCTTTACTGCTCTTCTCTTTGTCTAGTCTTTCCCACCAGACTGTACACTTCATGAGGGAACAGACCACATCTATTGTAAGCTGCAAACCCATAGTCTTGCCATCCTGGGCCTATGGTGGGCAGCCAATTCATTTGTTGAAAGAATGCTATGGTTTAAGCTTCCCCTAAAACTGTGCTCAGATTAAGAGATTTGCAGCTAAAATGTCTGACTGCTTCTGGCCCTCAAAAGAGCTGAAAGGGAAGCCACTGTATAGATGGAGAAACTGATCCCAAAGGTCCCATGGGGTTAAGGGGAAAGTCATCCCGAGGACAAGAGGCCATCTTCTTGACTGGAATTGAAAGGAGATACAGGGCAGAGCGTCGCTCCACAATTTCCAGACATTGCAAACTCACCCAAGGCCCCAGCCTCCTCTCTTCAGTACTGACATTTACCTCAGCCCTGAGCCGGCAGTGACCATGTGGCCAGGTTTCCCCAGCTCCCCAGGCTGCTGATGGGAGGCAGATGTGGAAGCAGGCCCCCTCCCCCACCTTTTTCCAATCAGCACTGGGCTCTCAGCCAAAGTGTCACAGACAAGCCTTGAGGTCCAGCCTCAAGGAGATGATGCAGGGAAGGGCCTTCTAGGCAAAGGGAACAGCATGTCCAAAGTCATGATGTGTGACTGGACACGAGAGCCTTGTTGGGCAGCAAGTGAGAACATGCACTTCTGAAGGAATGGAGTGGACAGTTTCCAGGTGGTGGAGGGCAGCTGGGAAAGCATAGAGGGCCAGAGTTCACCCTGGGCAGAAACAGCCTGGTGCCAAGGTTGGGCAATGGTCCTGCCCCACCAGCAGCAGTCCCGTTTCACTGAACCTCGAGGGAACTGGAGGGGTGGGAGAGTGAGGCCTCGTGTTCTCTGCCACAGCAACTCAAACCAGAGCCTGAGGTCTCCCACTTTCGGAAACCCTAGCCATGCCAGACTTTCGTATTTCTGCCCCATAGTCTGTCCAATCCAATCTTGGGATCCCAACAAGGAAGGGGTGGGGTGACAATCCAATCCTTGGGATCTCAACAAGGAAGGGGTGGGAGGAAGGTTGTGCTGGAACAGAAAGAAGGCTTTGGCCAGGTTCACGAAGTATGAATTCCTTGAGCATTGATTAGATGTCCCTGTCCTGGCTTTTACAGCCCGGGTCCCCAGCCAGGACCCAAGTGGCTCCAGGTCTAGTCCATGAGATCCTGGCTCCGAGGAGAGCGGAGTCCCAGCCCGTGAGCTGCGAGGGACAGCTCGGACTCTGCTCTACGGTTTTAGGCTTTCATTTCCAACCAGGTCTTTGTTCAGACCGGGAAGAAAAAGGAAAAAAGCTACCCGGTTCTGTCTCTCGAGAACGGGAAAGGAGGAAGGCAGTGAGCGAGAGAGGGATGCCTCATGCCCAGTCTTATTCTCCTCCTGCATGGGGGTGGGGGCAGGGAGAGATGGGGGTGAATAAGAGGGGTGCCTGGGCGGCCGCGGAGGTGGGATGCCCCCAGAAGAGCGTGTGTGTGTATGTGTGTGTGTGCGCGCGGGCGTGCGGTGAGGGGGGGTGTCGATTCTTAGATGAAATTCTCCTCTCAGGGCGTGCCCCAGCCTCTCGCCAGCAGATGCCCGCCCCAGTTTAGGGCAGATGACCCCTCCCCCATTCACCTGTCCCCTTCCCCCCATCACAAGTTGAGATGGCCGCTCCCTCCCTTCCTCCTCTCCCATGGCCCCCCCCACTCACCTGTTCTCCCACTCTGAGTTCACAGGGCTGTTCCCTCTCTCCCGCCTCCCCCCACCGCCCCCGGTACCTGCGCCCCAGCCGGGCAGACGATGCTTGGCGGTGCGGCGCGGGGCGAGGAGGCGAGGACCCCGGCGCGGGTGTGCGCGCGGGGTGGGGGGGTGCTGCTTGTGGGCGCGCGACTGAGTCGGCGGCCCCGAGCCGGCCAGCCCGGGCGAGGGTGCGCGGGGGAGCCGGCGGGTGCGGGGCGCGGGCGTGTGCGGGGCGCGGGCGTGCGCGCGAGGGTGTGTGCGCGGCCCGGGCGGAGCGCCGGGCGGGCGGCGGCGGCGGCGGCGTTAGGACTCGGGGGACGCCGCCCCCCGCCCCCCGCCCCCGCCCCCCGCGTCCCGCCCCCGCCCAGCCGCCCGCCTCAGTTCGCGCAGCGCCTCGGCTCCGAGCGCAGCGGCGCCGGCTCCGGGAACGCCGCGGAGCCCCTGCGTGCGGTCGCACCGGCGATGCGGGGCCGCCCCGCGCCCGCCCGAGTCCCGGCCCCGGCCCCCGCGGGAAGGGGCTGAGCCGCCCGCCGCCGCCCGGATGGCGAGCCTCGCCGCGCTCGCCCTCAGCCTGCTCCTGCGGCTGCAGCTGCCGCCGCTGCCCGGCGCCCGGGCACAGAGCGCCGCAGGTGAGTGCGCCCGCCGGGCCCCGCTCCCTCCCCGGCGCGCCCGGCGCCGCCGCGGGGCCCCCGGGGGAGAAAGTTGTGCGGGCTCGCGGGGGGCGCGTCCCGAGGGCCGGAGCCGGCGCCCTGTAGCCTGCGCCGCCGGCCGCGTCCGGGTGCGTCCGGGTCCGCGCGTCCCCGGGGCCCGCGTTTGGCGAAGTTCCCCGCCCGACTTTCCTGGCGGCCCCCGGGCTGGAGGAACTTTCGCGGTTGTTGCGAATGTTTCCACTTGCTGCCTCCCACTTGTCGGAATCCGTCACTTGAGCGTTTGGGGCGGCGAGACGAGAAACCTCATCGACGCCCGGGGTGGAGCGTTCGCTTCCCGTAGCTTCTGGGGGCAGCGCGCGCTTTTCGTAGGGGAGCTCTGGTCGCCGGCGGGCCGAGGCTGCCGGGGCGGTGGCTTTTCTTTTCCCTAGGGAGAGATGGCAAGCTCCAGACTTTGCTCTAAATACGCCGCGCCCCTCAGCGAGTCCTGAAGCAATCCGCCGAAGGCACCGAGGGGGTGTTGATGTTAACGACTGAGACAGCACTACGTCCTACCTAGCCCGTGGTTTTTACCCGAGCGTATGGGCGCCCCCGTTAAGGCCCTTCAAGCAGAGTGGCTTCGACTGTGAGCCTGTTTGTTCCCGAAAAGTTTTTTTTTTTTTTTGGTGGGGACACTCATATTTGGGTTTGGCCGTAGGAAGGTGAGCAGAGGTAGTTCTCAGTGGTGGGGGCCTGGTGTGCTCCTAATGGTAAGTTGGCATGCCCAGGAGACCACCCCCATCCAGCGTCTTACACTTCACCAAACCCCGCCGCCGGCGGCTTCCAGCCCGGAGCCCCCCGAAGAGTGGGCGGTAGGTGGAGGGAGAGAAGCGAAGGAGTGGCGCAGGTACGCTTCCAAGTTCAAAATCACCTTGAAGTTTCTGGCCACGGATTGGCTTTGGTGTGACCACACGGAGCGGAGATTGCTGGGATCACAGACAGGCCGAGATAAACAAGCGAGATTTGGGAAAAGATGAGTTTCGGATTGCTAAGTAACGGCGGTGCCCGTATATTATCAGGGAGAAGCGAAGGAAAAAAAAAAAAAAAGGTTTCACGGTGGAGTGAAACCTCTTTAAACAGGCTGCTTTTGAGGTTAGGAACCGCTGGCGTCTCCCTTGCGCCATACAGCAACGGGAACCGAGTATGGGAGTTTGCGAAGGGACAGCCTGTTTCTGTGGCTGGGAACTTAGGGGACTAGGACACTTCTTCTGGGGTGTGTGAGGCTGAAAGGCTGGACTAGCAAGTGGATTCGCAGGCACCACACCATTCTAAAGATGGTGTACAATTCCTGTTCTCATTTTGGGTCTGTATTAGGTGTGCTAAAGAGGGGAGAGGAGGAGGATGCTGGGGGCAGTCCTGAGGGCGCGGGCGTGATTTGTGACTTAAATTTTTACTTTCCTCCAAGGCCTGGCCGGCCTGCCCCACATTAACAGTACTCACGTTCCCGCGGCGAAGCCTTCTTCCCCCAACCGGCCCCACCCCCGAATATTAAAAATATTCCGCCTCGGTTCTCGGGTAGCAGGCGGTAAAACCCTGCGGGATTGGGGAAGCTGTCCAATGCCGAAAGCAAGCATTAAGAGCTTGCGATGCTCCCACCAGGTGGCGCTCGCCCACAGCTGTTAAAATGCAAATCTAGTTGCTTTCGTCTCAGGAATAGAACTTCTTTTCAAATTTTAAATGAGTAATGTGTTTATTCAGCAGCCTTTTGTTAAAACATTTAGAGAAGTGTGAGGAGCAAGCACCTTTTCTTTGTTTGCTCTTTGGAACACTCGGGAAAGAAAGGCAATTTGGAAAGAAATCTACTCTTAAGGCTCCATATGTTTCTTTTGGTTCTACCTAGCAGGGTGGTTTTTGCAAACGTACTTCATCATATACTTTGCTAGTGATTGCCGTTTGTTCCAGGGGCTCCTTAAACATGCGGGATTAGCTTGTGTGCGAGAGAGCCTCATTAATTTGTAAAAATGGGGATTTTCTGTATATATCTAATTATGTCCTTTTTGGTTTAATGCTAACGTCTTAGACCATTTATATTAGATTTTTTTTTCAGACTTCTTCACAAAGATCTACATTCGTAGATGCAGGAATTCTGCAAGTGTCGACTTTTTTAAGTGGACTTACCATCTTTATTTCTAAATGCTG
Source organism: Nasua narica (assembly GCA_028533885.1). Lineage (NCBI taxonomy): Eukaryota > Metazoa > Chordata > Mammalia > Carnivora > Procyonidae > Nasua > Nasua narica. Next base: position 106,634,894 of record CM052811.1, on the reverse strand, counting down.
AAATTGTTGGAATCCAAATCTAGTACAAATATGACAATGTCTTGATTTCCTTTAAAGTATCTTGTTTAAAACTTTTGGCAAGTTTGGGTAAATAGTACATTTTAAAATCTGAAAATTCCCAGTCTTAAAAGCACTTTAAATTTGTAAGCTTGCATCTAGTACACAGTTAGGGTGATATGTTTTGCTGTAACATGTTGGTCACTGTGTCTAGAAGTCAGTGGCGAGAGCTTGTCATCAAAAGGCAGTTTCCTTCCTCCTACTCTAAGATGTGTTTCACGAGCCAGGGTGATGTTTGTAAAGAATGATAGTGAAAAAGCATTTGAAATCAGCTTGTTGAGAGTGTGGCAAAACATCATTTGGGATAGGGCAAGAGAAACAAACAAACAGATGAGGGGATAATTAGTCCATTTACTAGTGGATTTCAGCCTGTGTACATCGAGAGCAAAAATGGATGGTAGTGGGGACGGACTTGAGATTGAAATTGTTAGCGATGTTGTCATCTCACTCAATACTCATTGCCAGTTATCTCTTGGGAGCTGTTAGCAGTACGGTCAAATTTTATTTTCTCTTCCTGGATTGCTTGATTTCTTTCCTAATGAAAGAATAATTAATGTGCAAACCTGGCTTGGATCCTGTTTCAGCAGCAATCACAAACACATCCACAATGAGAGCAGACCATTTTCTTGGGTAAAAACCTGCTACCTTTCTGCTCTTCCATTTCTTCTTGCCGGTCCCTAGCATAGCGCTTGCAGGCTTGCGGCTGCCGGCTGCCGGCTGTGACGGCGTCTGAGGGAGTAGTGTAACTGTCACCTTTCAGAGCCTTGATCACAGGACGGTACAGCATCGTTCCTTGGAGCACGGGATACTCCCGTGACTCTCTGACAGCATGTTGCTGTGGAAACAAGACAATGGCGTGTAGGCGGTGGGTCCTTCATAAATATTTATTGGTGATGATGAAGAGACGGTAGAGTCTGTGGCAACTCTGATGGGGGCTTGGAGGCAGCCTGACTCAGGGAACCGAGTAAGAGCTTTGGAGTCTAAAGTCCTCTGTGTGAATCCCACTCTGCCTCTCTCCAGCCACGCCAGCTTGGGAAAGTCATGTACCTTCTCCCATCCCCAGGTTCTCATCTGTAAAGTGAGGATAACTATAGCTGCCTCATTGGATTTTGTGAAGACCAGAGATGTTGTATGCAGAGTAAGGATTTGGCTGGTGCACAGTAGCACTTTATCCTAAAGGGGAACCTGATCTGTTACTTGGCCTTGGCATTGGTGTGTGGACACAGGTCAAGGGGGCATTGATGTTAAGCTCAGTTATAAGTGGGAAATTAGATGGCTGGGTTTCGGTGATGATTTTTAGTTTTTCTTGGGGGGGGGCTTCATTTCCTGCAACTGCTTTTTTTCTTTCTTTCTTTCTTTCTTTCTTTCTTTCTTTCTTTCTCTTTCTTTCTTTCTTTCTTTCTTTCTTTCATTTTATTTATTTGTCAGAGAGAAAGAGATCACAAGTAGGCAGAGAGGCAGGCAGAGGTAGGAGGAAGCAGGCTCCCCACTGAGCAGAGAGCCCGATGCGGGGCTCGATCCCAAGACCCTGAGATCATGACCTGAGCCGAAGGCAGAGGCTTTAACCCACTGAGCCGCCCAGGCGCCCCATTTTATTTATTTTTCAAGGCGGGAGGGAGAGGGAGAGAGAATCTTAAGGAGACTCCACACCCAATGCGGGGTGACTCGGGTCTCGATCTCACAGCCCTGAGATCATGATCTGAGCTGAAATCAAGTCAGGTGCTTAACCAACGGAGCCACCCCAGGGACTCCTTTTAGAAAGAGGTTTGGTACCAAACCACTGAAACTGATACATTTGGCCATTCAAGAGTTCAGATGGAGAATGTTTAGTTTTAAGCATATTTTACCTTCTAAATGAAAACTGATAAAACCCAGATGGTTACACGTTGTAACAGGAATGTATTTGGGAATAACTTCCCTCCCTTCCTGCCCCCTCCCTCACCCACTCTTGCTTGCCTCCCCTGCTCCATGTCCCTCTCTTACCTAACCTAGAAATGCAGTGCCTGGTGCTCTGGGGGCCATGGGAGGGTGGGGGATGCTCTGTGCACCTGATCAACAAGCAAAGAAGAAGTAAACATTTGTGGAATTTGTGGCATTCCAATAAATAAAAAAAGAATCTATGAGATTATTGAAAACAAACCATGTCCGACAAGTGTAATAGCATTTGCAGGCACATTATGGAATTGGGGCTCAGAGGCAACACCATGTAGATATTAGCAAAGAGAGTGTCTCATGAAATCTTATAAAATGGGTTCAGATTGGTTGGCAGAGGAAGAAAACTGTGGCTTTTTTTAAAAAAATACATTAATAGTCAGATGTAGTAGTGATTGGTGGTGTTGTGTCCATTCGAGCCAGGGCGGCAAGTTGGGGTCATGGGATTTAACGTTTGATGTGGTCTTGCTGGACACTCTTATTTGCCTGAGCAATGGGGAAATGGAGATGATAATGCCATTTATTTATTATTAGGAAGAATTAGTAGGTTCTCAAGATGATAGAGACCCAGGGAGTAGTCTAGGCATAGATCCTCAGGGACCTTCCAGAAATCAACTGTGAAAAATGGGAATTTTTGGGAAAACGGGAAATGTGTCAAAAGGGCAGAATGGTGAGAAGGTGAGAGGAGCCATTTAGGAATGATGATCGTTTGGCCAGTTTTATCCCAGAATGTCAGCATTATTTCCCTTGGCCTATCCCAGTTATCTACACAGCCAAGAGCTCCTCAGAAACCTTACCAGACTGGCAGGTAACTAATAAACTGAAGGTAACTAATACATTGAAGTCCCCAGTGTTACAGACTTAATTTTTTTTTTCCACACTGGAGTCAGGCTGCTGAAGAATGTCACACACACACACACACACACA
>CM052811.1:106579891-106631478 GCA_028533885.1 Nasua narica | reverse complement strand
TTTTAAAAATTGGTACTTATTTTGACCCACTTCCAGAAGGTTTTTTATTATCACATAAAATATGCATTGAGAATTTACTAAGGTACAGTGATTTAAAGGTTTGATGTAAATATACTGATAATTTTATGGATCAAAACGTGTCTCCGGTACTTTAAGTTTTGACTGCTGTTGTAATAGGACAGTGATTACAGAAGACCTTCAGTCTTAGTATTTTTTTTGGGGGGGTAGCAGTGGTTTGGAACCCTAAGATCTTCTAGTGAAGGATGGTTTTGTCAAAAATCAAAATAGGCTGACCAGACATTGGACTTCCAGGTGGGGACCTGCTCTGGGAATTTCCCCGATTTCACAGATAACCTGTTGGCTTGGTAGGTGGGAGGGGTTTTGCCAAGGCCCCCATTGTATTGGCCAAGGTGGCATCTGCAGTTAGGCAGGAGGGTCACTGGTTTACCATGGCTGTGATCCCCAGCCTCCGTGGACTCATTTCCACGAGGTGGCCCCGGGGAAGGAGGAAGCTTAGACATCTTGAGTTCACCCCTCATCCCCTGGGGAAAATGTTTGTTTTTCTAGCACTTTCAGGAGCTTGGATTTTTGAGTACGTTCTCATTTATTAACGGTCATCTTCAGTCCTTCTGGGTCAGGCTGTGCAGAATTGGGTGGCCAAGCACTCCCCGCCCCCAGCCCTCGGTGTGAGGGAGGTCGGGGCATAATTTCTCCAGGGGTCTAGGTCACAGGTCTTGCACACCTGCATAGGGGCAGGGTCACGGCCTTTGTGCAGTTCCAGACCACCTGCTGTTTTCACTGCTAGTTTTCTTTTATTCAGTGATTCTTCCTGTGCTGTCTATATACCATCTCTTCACCTGTTGCATTATATATATATATGTATATAATTTTTTTTAGAGATTTTATTTCTTTATTAGAGAGAGAGATTGCTCACGACTTGGGAGGGGAGGTTCAGAGGGAGAAAGAGAAGCAGGCTCCCTGCTGAGCAGGGAGCCCGATGCGGGGCTTGATCCCAGGACCCCGAGACCATATCCTGAGCTGAAGGCAGATGCTTCACCAACTGAGCCACCCAGGTGCCCCTATTTTTTTACCTTTTGTTATTGGAAACGTGTGTGTGTGTGTGTGTGTGTGTGTTGGGGTGGAGGGAGTGGTTTTCAGCTCAGAAACTTCAGAAACCAAGATTTAAGCGAAGATTCTAACTTGTCTCAAACCAGGGATGGGGCGGGGCGGGGCGGGGCGGGAGGACTGATCAGTTCTGCCTGGAAGCTGGGAGCGCTGCCAGCCTCTTCTCTTTATCCCGCCTGGCTTAGGATAGTTATCTTCCTCTAAACAGCATTGTCTAGAACAAAGCAGAGGCCAGCTCTCTGATACTGAGGTTGTATTATCTTGAGGCCATTTAAATTAGTTTTACAGAAGAGCTGTGCAGCCTCCTGAAAAAGAGGAAACGTCATAGTTTTCAAATTCCATGATGCTCAGCTCGAACGTGCAAGCCCCTTGGCTGCCCCCAGGCACCATCCCGCCATTGCTTCAAACCCAGGTTCAAAACACCTTTTTGGGTGGGGGGTATACATATCAATTCAAATTTCACACTTAAATTCAGGCTTTTAAATTTTCTGCACAGAGGATGTGCATTTCAAGTAGAACTTGTTTCTGGGACCTGAGCCTGTGAACATCATTTTTGGTGGAGGGGTACGATTAGCCTGAACAAACCCCAGAGTTCCAAGATGTGACTCTTGTCCACATTTGTTAAAACAGAGCTTTAACTTAGGACTACTCCCCTTACTGGTCACTTTTTTTAGTGAAGGCTGATGAAGTCAGCTTTCTTACCTTTCTTATCTTCATCCCATGTGTACACATTTAGCATGCATTTAAATTCACTTGTGTGTGAAAGCATATTATTATTGCTTTTACCTGAGAACTGGCTTAGCAAGGACAGAAGCATCTCTTGGTTCCATTCTCATTTCCTCTCACCTCCCAAACCTCAGCAGCTCTCATTTGCCCCTGGAAAGTTGCTGCCCATCTGTTCCACCTGGAGCTCTAGGGGTCCTTGGTACCTACCTACCCTTTTTCATGTTACCTTTTCAGATGTCTCACTGAGGGGCTGTTCTTTGTGATCCATTGGTTTCGGCTCAAACTTCAGATGTTTCCTGCTTTTTGGGGTTTTAACTTCTTTTGGAGATCTTTAGTGCTAGCCACTGTTTTGGGGTCATAGAGAAGATTCCAGGAGTTGTGCCTTGAGCCATCTTTTATTATATGTCTGGTCCAGATGGTTGGAGGCAGAAGAGCAGTGGGTGAATGAGTGCCACTTGACTGAGCTCTTTCACGAAAATTCTTATGTTTCAGGCATGTTTTTACTTATTGTTTCTTACTTTGGTGTTTTTGATCTCTGACTAAATCTGGCCATCATGGCGAGGTCCTTGTGTCTATCCCACTTCAGACACCAGTGGCATAGTTTCAAATGGATTATGGATTGTCTGGCAGAGACCTGGTATATGCTTCCAAACTTCCATAAATATACTCCCTATTTATTTAGTCAGAGACACAGGGTATTGTGGAATCGAGTTGACTACACAGAGGGGAGGCAAGTGTAATATATCTTGGCCTGACATTTTCTGGCTTCTCAGTTCCCTAATGGGGTGCACAGTTGCTAGTGACATCAGGTAGAATCCTGTTTATGCACAGCAACAGCCCCATTTTTGCTGTGCCACTACCCTTTTATATCAGCATCTTGGAAGCTCTTATACTAAAAATCTGCATATCTATTAAGGCATATTTGCAAATATTATTGGGCCCTTCTGGTTTATGAAGCAAATTCAGCATCTGGAAAGCCACATTCTATTCTGTTGGAAGGAAAAAGAACCGATTTTCTAAGCATAACAGTCACCTATTAATAATCAAACTATGCATGTTTATTTTAGTATACAATCCAGAATGGAAGGCTATACTCTGTAGAAGAGGAATGGGGAGAAATGCAGCTGAAAAGTGGTAGATGAAGGGCATTTTGACTTTATCTGGAATATTCTATTTCCTTTGGAAAGGGGAACACACTTAAAGAAAATTTGTTAAAATTAGTTGATACTTCTCGATAGAGAAGAGCATAGGTGTTAATTACACTTGTTTGTAATATTTCTACATTTAAATTATTTCCATCAAAAATGATCCCCTTGGAATTTAAGATTTGTCAGTAAAGTGCAGATAATAAGGATTTTAAACATATGTGTTGCTTCCTTCAATCATTCTTTCAAAAACAAATTTACATATTGTTTTCTACATGGAATACTTTCTTTTAAAGTCTGTAATTAGGATTCCTGTGGGGAATTCTAAGACCCCTGCATCTGGTTAGAAGGAGAGAAGTAGAGAATTGTGTCACAGATATAGGGAAACACTGGAGCATAAGTAATTGGGGCCCCGATGGAGGGGATCTTATTAGGTATCAGTGCCTTTTCCCTTGCAACACCCCCTCCTGTCTCCTAGTACCTCCATGGAGAAATCACAGAGATTCTGCCCTGGGACAGCCTTTGTCCCTGCGTTTGTTTGGGGCCCCAGAAAGGGACATTTGAGATAGAGGAGTCATGTTGCACAATCTTTTCAGTATTAGGAGGTGCTGTGAACCTGGGCACAGTTTACTATCTGTGAAATGACCTAATGATGTCTGTGTTTGTTTGTTTATTTGTTTCTTTTTTAAAAAAGATTTTATTTATTTATTAGAGAAAGAGAGCAAAAGAGAGCATGAGAAGGGAGAAGGTCAGAGTGAGAAGCGGACTCCCCGTGAAGCTGGGAGCCCGATGTGGGACTTGTTCCCAGGTCTCCGGGATCGTGACCTGAGCTGAAGGCAGCCACCCAACCAACTGAGCCACCCAGGCACTTCTGTTTGTTTCTTAAGATTTCATTTTTTTATTTGTCATAGAAAGAGAGTGAGTGAGCACAGGCAGGAGGAGGAGCAGGTAGATGGAGAAGCAGGCTCCCCACTGAGCAAGAAGCCCAATGAGGGACTCTATCCCAGGACTCTGGGATCATGACCTGAGCCAAAGGCAGCCGCTTAACTGTCTGAGCCCCCAGGTGCTCTGATGTCTGTGTTTTTTAAGGGGTCAAGTTCTGGTGCCTGATTTTGGTATTTTTATTTTTTCCCTGATAATCAAATCATTTGAAATCTTTTTTTTTTTTTTAAGATTTTATTTATTTAGGGCGCCTGGGTGGCTCAGTTGGTTAAGCAACTGCCTTCGGCTCAGGTCATGATCCCGAAGTCCCGAGATCGAATCCCACATCGGGTTCCCAGCTCCATGGGGAGTCTGTTTCTCACTCTGACCTTCTCCTTCTCATGCTCTCTCTCACTCTCTCTCTTTCCTAATAAATAAATAAATAAATCAATAAATCAATAAAATCTTAAAAAAAAGATTTTATTTATTTATTTGACAGAGAGAGAGAGATCACAAGTAGGCAGAGAGGCAGGCAGAGAGAGAGGGGGAAGCAGGCTCCCCTGCTGAGCAGAGAGCCCGATGCAGGGCTCGATCCCAGAACCCTGAGATCATGACCTGAGCCGAAGGCAGAGGCTTTAACCCACTGAGCCCCCCAGGCCCCTCGTTTGAAATCTTTATAGAGGTTACATAATATAAAAATCTACCCCTTCCTGATTGATCAGTTTTATTATTTAATGCTATGCATAGTTTGTTTTCAAAAGAAATGTATGTTTGGAACCCCCACATCTAGGAGACGAAACAAACAGAAGCTTCTGCCGGGATTGTTCATTTCAAACAGCAGCTTCATTAGAGCAGTCTGGATTAGAATAAGACGGAAGGAATCTTCACTCCCCTGGGATGAAGATTTCTGAACCCGAAGAGTATACAGAGGAGAGGAGCATTTGGCACGTGTTGGAATGGAAAGCGGAAAATACAAGGAGATGACAAGTAATTTGGTGAGATGATGGATGATAGGGGAATAATAATAGGGAAACAGATTCTAAAGTTATGAAAATCATAGGTGCACTGGGGTATGTCTGCAAAGCAGGAAGGATTCAAACTGAGCACCAGGGGAATCAATGCAGGAGAGGAAATGTCTACCAAATAGCAAACATGAACGCTATTGTATGCTTTAAATACTTAGAACCAGCCAGCTATTTTTCAAAGGCTTTACTCATTGTCACTTATAGAAACTGCCTAACAGTCCTAGGATATGGGTTCAGTTATCATCAAAAGTGAGGAACAAAGTGGTTAAGTAGCAAGGCCAAGGTCATCCAGCTAGCCAGTGGTAGAGCCAGGATTTGAAGCCAAGTAATTTGAGACTGGAATCTGTGTTTTTAGCTGCAACATTTTGCTCCCTTTTTGGTTTACTTGGTGCCAGGTGCTGTGCTAAATTCACCTGTAGTGGAAAAATTTAGGTCTTTTTTGAAATTCCTGGGCAGAAAGCCTTTCTTCAGAATGTCCAATGAGAATTCCTTTCAAGGGGTTCCAAGGCTTTGTTAAATTCTCATGGTGATCCCATGAAGCAGACATGGCAATCCCATATATCAGAGAAGGGAATTGTTTTTGTGGAGGTATATGGGGTTGGCCACAGTCCTGCTCGTGGTCATCTCATTTCAGAGTCCAGGATCTTACCCATCACGTGATGTTGAATGTTAGAAGATTTTAATGGCAGAAAGAGGTATGGAAGAGAGGGGCTATCTTCCTGTGAAAGAAGCTCCATCTTCTTCCCAAATCAGTCTGTCTTAATCATCCCAGTCTTGAAAGGAGGTGATTCATAGGGGAGGATGCTTACTTGTCCTGGAAAAAAGATGAGCCCCTAGAAGTGGCAGATGCTGATTCGATATTGGGAACCTCGGCAGTGGAAAGTGCCATAACCTCCAGAATCTCAGATGGGATGAGGGGTTCATCTCAGACTATGAGCTTCGGACCTCTGGGTCTTCAGAAAACAAAGCATTTTAGGCAAACGCTTTTTTGGCTGGACCCAGTTTGTTGAGTTCATTTAGCCCACAGGATGGCCAGTAGATTTAAGGGAGCTGATTATTATTCTAGTTTTACATATGAAAGACTGAAGCTTAAGCCATCAGGTGGAACTGCGTTTGAATCTGTAGGATGTATCCGGTGTTAAGTGTCACAGATTTTGCTGCAAAAATCTCTGATTCTGAAATATAACGGCCTGTGTAATTTTCCCAAAGCACCGAGTACCCCCCCAATGACTTATTTCATTGTGTGCCCTGCAATAAAGAATGTGTAAATCCCCTCTAAGTTTCTCTTGTGACTGCAAGAGACTGCAGTTTTCAAGCTCAGTCCTAAAAACGATCTTTTGGTGGTTCCTGGTTGTCTTTCTCATGGAATCGGGTCTGGTGTAGGTGAGCCCATCTGCTCTGTCATGAGAGAAACCATAGCAGTTAAAAGTGCAGGCTTTGATCTCAGACTGGGTTCAAGTCAGTGCTGTGCTACTTGCAAGCCATATGACCTTGAACAAGTTCTTTGAGCCCTCCGAGCCTCAATTTTATCATCTGTGAAATGAGGCCAGTAATAGTAACTTGCCTGTCGTGTAGTTCTGAGAAATCAATGAGGTGAGGTACGTAAAAAGCTTAGCATGGGGCCAGGCTTGTGGAAAGTGCTCAGTAAATGCTAGCCACTTTTTTTTTTTTTTAAAGATTTTATTTATTTATTTATTTATTTATTTATTTATTTATTAGGAAAGAGAGAGAGTGAGAGAAAGCATGAGAAGGGAGAAGGTCAGAGTGAGAAGCGGACTCCCCATGGAGCTGGGAGCCCGATGTGGGACTCGATCCCAGGACTCCGGGATCATGACCCGAGCTGAAGGCAGTCGCTCAACCAACTGCGCCACCCAGGGGCCCCAATGCTAGCCATTTTTGATGGTGGTGCTGTTGCCGAAGCTGTGTTGCTGGAGTTCTTTGGAGAGCAGGGGTACATGGCTTGGGTGACCAGTTGTCCTGCCTGTTCAGGGTGGAGGTATTTCCCAGGATAGGGGACGTACAGCACTAGCAGTAGGAGTATACCAGGTAAACCAGGACGGGTTGCTTACCTGATGTCTACCCAGGGCTCCGTTCAGAGTGATCTCATTGCCTGTGCTGTGCAGATTTCCTGCAAGTTTTCATATACAACTCACATTTATGTAGCAAAGAAGATGATCTGATATTTGACCTGCATTTTATAGATGTCGGCATAGGAAGAAATAGAACAGTTTTTGTCAGTTTCGGAAACTGTCATCACTAAAGGAGCTGCCTGAGGTCTGGTGGTATATCCTTCTGGATCCTGACAGAAAACAGAATTCAACTCCAATGTATCAGGAGGCTTTTACGAAGGAACTATTTGTGGGGTAGGTTGGGGTTAAGGGACCACACCAGGAATGCTAGGACATCGAGACTCTCAGAACAGCGGGAGGCTATCAGTACCCTTTAATTTGGAAAGGAGGAAGGGGAGGGAATTGCACTAATGGAGTCCTTCTTTGCACTGATCTGAGTTCTAGGAGGCCACATGACCTTGACTCCTTTGCCCTCTGGTTTTTGATTGAGTTTAACAGATGGGGAGCACTAAGAGGAGGTCGTAGGGCAGAGAGAGAAGGGTTGGGGTCCTCCCTTTCTACCTTGCCTCTTTCTCTTACGGCTGTATTTCTCAACAGTGATAGTTCTCCAAGTGTGGTCCCTGAACCAGCCGCATCCCCTGGGAGCTTTTTACAAATGCAAGATCTTGAGACTAGCAAGATCAGACCAGCATATTGAATCATAAACTCTTGGGGCGGGTCTTCGCCATCTGTGGTCTCAGAGACCTGTCAGGTGGTTCTGACACATGTGAGAATTTGAGAGCTACTCGTCTAGAGAACAAAGATTCACCATGAATCTCTTGTGGGGCTACTGTCCCGTTACATCCCCTGTGGTTGGAGGTCACTTTCCATACAAGCCAAATGGGAGGGAGCTTGGTTCTTCCATTCATAGTACTTGATTTTCTTAAAGGTTTTTCTTGTTTACTTAGGTGTTTATTTTATGACATTTTTTCTACTAGAATGTAAGCTCCATGGGGGCAGGGAGTTTATTCTGTTCACGCTGATTTCATGGGCTAAGCAGAATACCTATACGTAGTTGGGGCTCATTTAGTGCTGATGACCAAATGGATATTAAGCGATTCCTAAGATCACTTCCAGCATTTTTACTCTTGATTTGAAGATTCTATATTTTCTATTATACAGTAATGGCTAAATTGGTCACTGAAATTGAACCAGTTACTTCTATTTTTTGTAAAGGAAAATAATAATTGATGTATTAAGGAATACACAGGTCCCCCTGTGGCAGGGGCCATGGCACATGCACTATGACACATTCCTTTTACTTTTTTAAGAAAATATATTTTTTTATTTACAGAGTGTGAGCAGGGGGGAGGGTCGATGCAGAGGGGGGAGAGAGAATCTCAAGCAGACTCCATGCTGAGTGTGGGGCTTGATGCGGGGCTCGATCTCACAACCCACAGCCCAGGCTGAAACCAAGAGTCAGATGCCCAACCGACTGGGCAAAAGTTGCACAGCTATTTACTGCCCAAGCCTGGGTTTTCACCAAGTTGTGTTCACTTCTGGGCCAATATTACTTCGATTTCAAAGCTGAAGCTGCAGGATTCAGAAGAATCTATTGACTCGGAAAGATTGATTACATCAAAAAGAATAGCTTGTGTTGAAAGATATTTTATCTTGGGTCACTCAACACGTCGGAAAGAGAATTGGCATGGAAGTCAGAGAGACCTGAATCGAAATCCTGGCTGTTGCTGCTTACTGGCTGTATGTCCTTGGGCAAATTATCGTACCTTTCTGAGCCTAGCTTCCCAATATGTTGACGGAAAATGATTCTACTAGCCTGACAAGGGGGTTGTGATCATTTAACATGATGCATATAAAATACCTGGCAAGTGATAATGGCAATGCTGTTTCTGAGAATTTTTTGAGAGTTGGTAATTTATATACAAATCATGATAAGTCTCAATTTGATGGGTGGATTTAGAGTTTACTGCTCTTCATTTGGAAAAACTGATAATGTGACTTGAATTCCCAGTAATTCCTGGAGATAGTTTCATTCCCATTTGGACTAGCTGTGGGGTCAGGCTGCCTGGAATTCCTTATTTTCCTGTTATTAGCTGTATGTCCTCAGGCAGATTAGTTAGCTCTCTGAACCTTAGATCTCTTTATTAGAAACTGGGAGATGATTTTGCCTATGTCATTAGACTGTTCGGAGCATCATGTGAAATAACATATGTGCAGTGGTGAATCAATAGAATGAACATTATTATCATTGTTAAGTGGGAATTTCTTCTCCCTCTCAAATATGTCCATGGTTTCACTACTGCTGAATATTACACATGCAGGGACTCGTCTGTGCATATATGTAGGCACCAAGCAAGGTCTTACACAGAAGCAATGAATGATAACCATATACCAGACATTGTGTAAAAACTCCTTTCTTCTCCCAAACCCCGCTGTTTAGAAGGTACACCTTCTGGTGTGTTGTGAAGATCCCAGAAAGAAGCCAAAGAGCCTTTGGGCCACCAAATTGAGGTTAAAGCTCCACAGAGCTCTTAAACTTATTCCAAGAGAGAGCCCCCAGACTCTCCTCCAGGGGCCGTAGATCTTACTTTACACACAGTTCTAATAGGTTCTTATTTGATTTCTGAGCTGAGAGGATTTAGAAGGAAGGAGACTGGCCATTCCAGGGAGGCAGGCTTGCAGTGGTGGTCAATAAAACGGGTGATGGCCTGGTTGCTGGGGGAGAGGGAGGAGAACTCTCAGAAGCAGCACTGAGGAGCCAGAGCTGCTGGGCACCCGGCCCCGGGCTGCTGCACTCCCCTGAAGGCCTCCACGCCCTCATCTTACTGCTTTGCTGAAGGTGTAGTGGCAGTGGTGACAATTATGATGTCAGAAGGAAAAACAGGTGTGGGTTCCGAATATAATAACTGATCTTTTTTAGGGATAACCTTGAGTTGTAGGCTAACTTGTTTTCTTTAATACCAACGATTCTATTTTTATATTGCTTTATACAATGTGTTCAGGTATGTCACTTCATTTCCATCCATGCTTTTAATAAGCGTTACCACTTTTTTGCACATAGGAGGCCACACAGGTACGGAGGGCTGGGGCAAGGCACCAGACCTTCTTTCCAGATTTTGAACCTGGGGTGCCAATGATGTCCCCATCCTATCATGTAAATGGGAAGGGAAATTTGTGGGATGTTTTTAAAGGCTTGGCAGACACAGTTCTTCAGGTGTCTGCTATGGTATTTAGCATGATGTCTTCAATCAAATGAACCCTGGATTTATGTACTCAGAATAGTAAATTGAATTAAAGAGCAAACCTTAGGTAACTGGAAAGCTCTGTTATCGTAAGACAAGTTTTCCTAGGAGCAGCCTGAATGAAGGCTTAGTGGAAGGGGAGGAGTGGGAAGGAGGAAATGTATAAAGAGGAATACGGCTAAAAGAAAGGGAAAGGGGAGAGGGCCTGGAATAGCATTCAGAGGACAGATGAGAGACAGAGAAATGATGTTCCCTTGGAGAAGTGTGCTTCTTCTCTCCTTTCTCCGACTCCTTTGATTTTGCTTGACCTGACTCTTCTCAGGCAGCAAGTTTACAGCCTAAGGCTCTTTGTTAAAAATAACTTATTTGCCAAGAGAAATTCATACTAGCATGGGAAAAATTGCTGTGGAATAGAGATTTTGATAACAAATAATGCGACAATAGCTGCTGAAGGATAGCCAACCTCTGGCTTCCTCGCGATGCCAGTTGTATCTAGATGGCCTGGGGAAGGGGGGTGGCCCATGACTCACAATCATCTGACTGCATTCCTGGTGTGAGATAGGCCAGGCCAAGTGCTGTTATGCCTTTCTCCTAGACCCAGAGATGGCCATGCCAGGGTTTGTTTTTCCTCTTTTGTCACTTGCATCAAAGAGGAAGATTTGGCAAATGATGTCCTTTTGTTGGAGGAAAGGGATCGAGATTGGTTTGATATAGTGATTCTTTGAAAGAAATCAATGTCTAACCTACTCTTTTAAATTTGTGAAAGTTTTGCATAATGCAGCTGGAGGTATGTGGAGGGCTGATAGCATGTGAATTTTGGATTACAATGAAGTTCAAATTGAAGTGGACCCTGTTAGTTAACCGTGGCTACATAAAGAATTACCACAAAGTTAGCTGCTTCAGAGAACACTTACTCAAATGTTTACAACACTGAAAATGTTTATAATCTCATGAATTTGTGGGTCAGGAGTCTGGGCACAGCTGAGTTGTGTCCTCTGGCTCGGGGTTTCTCACGAGACTGCAGTCCACATGACTGCCATGGTTGTGGTCTCATCTGAAGGCTTGACTGGGGAAGGGTCCGTTTCCAAGCTCACATAGTTGTTGGGAGCATTCAGTTTCTTGGAGGAAGCCAGACTGAGGGCTTTAGTTCCTTGTGGGCTGGTGGCCAGAAGCCACTGTCAGTTCCTTGCTACACGGGCTTCTCCAACACAGTGTCTTGCTTCATCTCCCCAGCAAGGGAGAGAGTTTGCTAGCAAAACAGAAGCCATAAGCTTATGTAGCCTCATCACTGAAACGACATCCTGCCATCTTTACTGTATTCAGCTGGTTAGAAGGTAGGCCCTGGTCCAGCTCACACTTGGGGGAGGGATTGATTACATAAGGGAACAAATACCAGGAGGTGAGGATCACCGCTACCACCTTTGTGTTTGCCTGCCACGGACCCACATCTCGAAACCCCTTTTTTGGGTATTCTTCAGAACCTTGTCATGAAAGGTTTTGCTTCTGTGGGTGTGGGAGGAATTCAAATTTAACTAAGAGACTGAAAGAAGTGAATGGAAAATTCTGATTGGATTTGATCTGATTACTTATTTACCTCGATTAACTTATCCAGTGTCTTGTAGAGGGCTTGAAATACGTGAATTCCTTTCACCTTCAATAGCTCTAAGAAGTAGGCAGACAAGGTACCAGGATTGAGAAGCAAACTGGAATCTTGTTCATCCTTGTCAGGTTGAGAGCTCTTGGATTTTTAAGAGGGCAGAGGGCATCAAGAGGAAAGGCTTGGTTGGGGTTGACCAACATGGGGGCACTTCTTTTCTGCAGGGGCAAGGTTAGCTGTGGCTGCGCTGCTGGGCTACGATGAAGGTCAAGACACCAAGTACAGTCTGTGAGCCTGTATGAAGGTCAGGTAGAGGCTCCAGAGGAGATGTTGGAAGTCAGGATTCGGGAAAGGCAGTCGGAGAAAAACAACAAAGCCTAAAAGGGCCAAGGCCTCTGACAGCCTTTCCTTTCTTTCTTTCTTTTTTTTTTTTTTAAAGATTTTATTTATTTATTTAACAGAGAGAGAACACAAGCAGGCAGAGAGGCAGGCAGAGGTGGAGAGAGGAGCAGGCTCCCTGCCGAGCAAGGAGCCCAATGTGGGACTCGATCCCAGGACTCTGGGATCATGACCTGAGCAGAAGGCAGCTGCCCAACCAACTGAGCCACCCAGGCGTCCCGCCTTTCCTTTCATGTAAGTTAGAACTGAGGGGGAAAGCTGCACTTTTGGTCATGATTTGTCATGCCCCCAGTGTTGAATTTAGACTTTATGAAGCCAGCAGAAGCTGTCGTACTCCGATGGCTGCCAACCACAAGGCCAGTTTTTTCTCTCCTGCCACCTTTGTCTGCACAGCTGTGATTGAATGTTTTTCCAGTTTTCTCTTACATTATAAAAATGAGTGGAAAGTGGAAATGGGAAAACGTTGGTACTTTCGGTAACACATTTGAGGCAAAGATGGAGCCTGTTCGCTGGACATACAGTGTTGACTACTTAGCTTCAATTTGTTACTGGTCAGGTGGTTTTAGTTGTGAAAGGAAATAAAAGGGAAAAACATGCGTGAACTGCTGGAAATGCATCCTCCAACATCGCCTCTCTGAGGCCATGGTTAGTGGTGGAGGAAGATGGGGAAATCTTTATTATTATGGATTGAGAATCTACATTAAAGGGAAAAAAAAGCAACAAAAAACAACCTTCGGTGATTCAAACAGCGAGAAATCAACATATCTGTAGAGCTTTGGGTAGGAAGATGGTTTGCTCCAGACTCCTTAATCAAGAGGACAGTGTTCATTCCCTACTGACACATTTTTCAAGGAAGTTGATGACACCATCAGAATCACCACACAACTGCCAAAGTAATTTTTTAAAAACATAAATCAGACCAGGTCCCTCCTCTCTTTCAGATCACTTAGGATAAATAAAACACCCAACCCCAACTATTGTTTCTTGCCTGTAAAATCTAGAGTCCAGACAAGGGGTCAGCTGACTTCATCCCATGGGCCAGATCTGGCTTGCCGCCCGTGTCTATGTGGACTGTGAACTACAGATGATTTTTCCATCTTTAAATGGTTGATAACAAGATTGCATGAAATTCAAAATGAAAAGATAGCAAGAAATTCAGATGTTAATACCCATAAAAGAAGTGACTTTGGAACACAGCCTTGCCGATTTGTTTGTAATGACTGGTCTTTTATGGAAATGGTTTATGGACTCCCACACTAGTCACATTGCCTTCTTTTCCCTTCTCCAAGAGTGAGCATCTGTGCCTACCTCAGGACCTTTGCTCTTGCTGTGCTCTGTACTTGGGATGCTTCTTTATGACCTCTGCTCAAATATCATTCCTTCATTTTCTGTCCATATTAGCTCTGGTATGTTGATAATGTTAATAGCATCGACTACCCAAGGTCGGCCGGCCGGCCTTCCTTCCTTCCTTCCTTCCTTCCTTCTTTCCTTCCTTTCCTTCCTCCCACTTGAGTGTAAGCTCTTGGAGGGAGTAGTTCTGGCTGGCTCACCACCTCGGAAGTGCCTGGCACATACTGGGTGTTCTGTACGTGTTTGTTGACAGGCTGTATGAATGAGAGGAAATTGGTGCTGCAGCTCTAGCTCGATCCCCTGCTACATTCATCCTTCTCCTCAACAGCAAACTCATTTTCTCCTTCATGCAAACCGTCATTTTCAGTAAGCTGAGATAATTAGAATGTAAGATAAGATATCACAAAATTAAATTTATTGTTTGTAATTTAATTTATTTTTTAACATTTTAAATAAACCTGAATAGTCAAGAGTACATTGTATGACACTCAAGGAATGAGGAAATGAAACATTTATACCATAATTAAGATTTCATAAATTTTTAAAACTCTCTCCCCACAGACACCCTCCTCTATTCCACTTTTTTTTTTTTTGAGAGAGAGAGAGAGAAAGCAAGCGAGCATAGAAGGCAGAGGGAGAGGGAGAGAAAGAAGCTTAAGCAGGTTCCATGCCCAGCATGGAGCCCAGCATGGGGCTTGATCCCACGACCCTGAAATCATGACCTGAGCTGAAATCAAGAGTTAGTTGCTTACCTGCCTGAGCCACCCAGGCACCTCTACTCTATTCCACTCCAATAGCATGTAAAGATCTGTATATTCCAAATTTCAAAGTTTCCATTTGCAATCCATTTTTAGGGACACATTTTGTGAAAGAGAAGCAAAGGAACGGATGTACTTATCCTTGCTTCTCTCGCTGTCCTTCTTACACACGCTCAAGGGCACACAGGTGAGATAGGTGCGCCGTGGGTGGATGTCTGTGGATGGCTCTTCCCCAAAGGACTCGGGTCCAGTGTAGGAGCCACAGAACCATCCATGTAGCACGTAAGGATGGGCTCCTGCCTTCCACATGCATCCTGTTGTTCACCTCATGGTGCACAGCCTGGACCGCGCGAACACTTAGATGTGCTCAAGGGAAAATATGGTTTATGTTGTGGGGTAGAATGTCAAGAAGTGAGCAGTGTGGACCACAGATGTGTATTTTGGCCACTCGAAGGCTGCTAAGAGGCGAAGGCTGCTGTTTCGTGGCAAATCTTGGTCGGCGTGGCTGTAGTTCCTGGCAGGGCATCCTCGTTGCTGATGGAGATCGGTCTCCGTTCTTTCCCTTTCCAGTTCTTCCGGGCCGCCAGGGTTCGCCGAGTTCCCTCTCTGGGTCGGTCACTGTGGCTACGGCCGCAGGAGAGACAGGATCATTCCCGTCCTCAAGATGCTCAGTCTCTGGGTTGGGGAGACCGATGGGCCTTCCCGTTGGCCATCACCACCCAGAGACGTTCCACATAAGACACCGTTGCAAGGGCCAGCCTGGGGGCTGCTCACTGGGCAGGAGCCAGGGATGGTTGCTGGCAGGCAGTGATGCCTGGCCGTGGCGAGGTGAGCCTGGGGACGGCATGGGAGAGCAGCCTTGGCTGAGCAAGTGCTCAGCAGGCCATTGTGGAAAGCCGAGCCCTGTGGTGTTTTTGGAACCACGGGAGGCCGGACTGGTGTGTGGAGGGCAGGGGAGAAGGAAAGGGGTCCCCCAGATCCCATCTGAAGGCTTGACTCCTTGATGCCTCGAGAGGCAAGGACCACGCAGACCTCTGTCCGCAGGGAGGCAATGTTAGATTCGTCAGGGTTCACTGGAATCGTCGTGGGCATTGGCAGTCGTGTGCTTCGGTGGCTCAGAGTAGGACAGCACAGAAGAGCTTTGCTTCTGCAGAAAGCTGTTACAGTTCTTGCTTTTTGTGCGGCGGTTAACAGAACAAGGGCTTTGGAGCCAGATACTGCTTTTGCCATTACATTACTGACCCTGGGAAGTTCCTCGGTCTAGCCCGACTTCAGTTTCGTTGTTAGAAGGGCATAACGATAAAAGCCAACTCATAGGGTTGTTCTGAGAATTAAATACGGTCATACATATATCAAGCACCCATTCAATGCCACCTACTACTATTGTTATTGTTTAATTGGTGGCTCTCTCAAGCAAGGGATATGCTGTGAAAAGTCTTAACTTCGGCCATCAAGTGTCAGGTGTGGAATCAAATTGAGTAAGAGGTAGCAGTTTCGGTATATGTTTGGTTTCTTTTGTTTTATCGAACCCCACCCCCACCAATGGGCACCGTGCTTGTTTAATTACATCTCCCTGCTTCCTGCCTTCCAGTTTTGAATGCAGGAATCACCATATTAGTATGGTAATGTCGCAATGATAATCTACCGAGTCTATGTAAATAAGGAACATCTGTGCAATATTTATGACCCATAAAACACAGTTATACTCTAAAATGTTGTTCTAATCCCAAGTAGGTCATTGTGATGGAGCCATGAGCAGAGGACCCTCCTGGGGCCCTCTGGTCTGATCACCGAGGTCTGTGCCAGCCAGCCCAGATGGGAACGGGCAGTGCCACATGGCAGTTGGCAAAAACTAGGCTCCTGAGGGTTTTTTTGCCCATCAGAGCAAAAAATGAGTTGTCTTTTTGCATGAAAAATGGGGTAAAGGTGCTTTTTTTTAATTAGGAACAGCCAGCTTTCAGTTATGTGCTGAGGTCTAGATACTTTCTTGACTGTGCAGGGGATGTTTTAAATCCCGGCTCGGTTTTCTGAAATGCAGTCTATTTGTGTTGTATTTGTTGCCGTTTTTGCTTGGGTGTCTGGGAAACTCAGCCACATTTGCAGCCCCATCTTAATCATTCTGTAAGACGTCACAGTGGATGATTTCAGTAATACCGCTCTCTCCCTTTGGTCTTGATTTTCCATTTGTTCTGGTTTCCTTATATCCTCATAGAATTGCATGTGTTTTTATAGGCTAACTTTTAAATTCTTCAATGGATAGTGATTCTTCAATATCATTATCACGGTAATGATAACATTAAGCTCTTTTCCCTTGCCATTTGTTATGTTCTTAAAGTCTGCAAACTCATTTATATGATTGGCTTAGCAAAACACCAGCAGAAAGATAGACCTACCCTATGCCCAAGTCCAGTCCAGTTTTTTGTGTGTGGGATACACAGGGCTTGGAGAGGCTTCTATACAAAGGGTCAATATTGTAAATGAATGAGCATGGCTGTTCCAGTAAAACTTTATTTACAAAATAGGCAGCTGGCCTGTATGTCTTGATTTTCTGATTCCTGCATTAGTATAATATACAAAGAAAAATTTACTAGTTACCTTGAGGAATTGTCATCACGAGATGATGCTCCCATGAAACCACCATTGAGGTCAGGCTATAGAACAGGATCGGGGTCTTAAAGTCCCCTCATACCTCTTCCCATGTATTACCTCTCCTTCTACTCCAGAGGTGAGCAATGTCTTCTGAACGTAATAAATACATTCTGTGTTTCATTAAATCCTGCACATGAAAACACTATAGATTTTTTAAAAAATTATTCTTGAGAGGGAGACTTGATCCACGAATGAGCGTGGGTTGATCCTCAGCATTCCTGTTGACTGGCTTTATCATCAGGATCCAATTATTGATAAACCCTTTGAGTTTCAGTCCTTTGATCTGCGAAATGGGGATGTTGATGCTTGTTTTGCGGGGTAGATAACCAATCAATCTGATGCCATCCTCGAGGTCCTTAATTGCAGTCCTCATATACAGAAACCACCTAATTTTATTTCTTCATCAACTGAATTGCCTTATCAATGTTGGCGAGCCCTTCGTTAGGTACAGCAAGGTGCCACTCTTTGGGGTCTGTTGCTAACACGAGATAGAGAATGATTATTAATTAATCAAATTTAACTGTGTGTCAGTAACCAAGGCCGGTCAACTTCTTTCAAATTTATTCTGGCTGTTTGGATGCCTCCGTGAGGCCTCTGTTGGCATTCAGTTTTCCCAGAACACCAAACAAATGGCCGTTGTGGGGGTTTCCTGGCACGGAGATCTCCCTGCTCGTTGGTATTCTGGTGGTTTCTTGCTCACACATGAGCACTTGTCTCCTGGGCCCAAGGCCGGCTCCCCTGTAAGGGCTGCGGGGTTGCACCCGGCAGGCCTGCTTCCTGCGGGGGCCCTTGCAAGACTGGTCTTTCTGAGGGGAGGGGCGGGCAGGAGGGGTCGGCCTGCTGGGGTCCCTGTGCCAGTGTTTGTGTCAGTGGCCCAGCAGTGTACACGGTGAAGGGTTACCAACGACTCCGTCTTCACCGCTTTGCTTGGGAGCTGGGTGGCCGGGATGCGATGGGGCCGTCAGAGGTGGCAACAGAAATGAGAACCTACCTTGGGGATGTGGATTGCTGTCCCCGTTCTCCAAGCACGTCCATGTCCTCCCTCTAGAAAGGCATATTTAGAGAGATCATCCTCGATGTCGGAGAGCACATATTAGGGGAGGAGTGCTCTGCAGCCCGAGAGCAATGCCATAAACCTGAAAGTGCCCTCTGGAAGGGCCCGAGTGGGCTGCGAGGAAGCCGGCTTTTTCCTTTATGTGTGAAGTGGGTAACAGGAAGAAGAAGCAGAGAGGAAACAGTGCGAGGGGCTTTTACAGACACTTTTTTTTAAAAGATTTTATTTATTTGAGAGCGAGCGAGAGAGATTGAGAGAACAAGTTGGGGGAGGGGCCGAGGGAGAAGCAGACTCCCCGCTGAGCAGGGAGTTTGATGTGGGGGCTCAATCCCAGGACCCTGGGATCATGATCTGAGCTGAAGGCAGACGCTTAACTGACTGAGCCACCCAGGCGCCTTAGGATTCCTCTTCTAGGTCTTCTGACTGTGTTCTGTGCTCTCCCCAGCTAGCTGCCTATTTTTACACAAGTTGTCCTTGGTCACACTTGAACTGTCACGGAATGGAATTGTTCCAGGAGATGCTCATCCCTGGGCATACCCTGCTGCTGTGACTGCTTGGGCCATGTATCGGGGTCTGGCTGTATGTTCTGGGGTCATAAGCTTTAATGGGAGCACGGATAGGATGAGGGGACAAAACATTACCATGTAATTCATCCTGCTTTGAATTGGATAAAAAGCCAGTTGTTTTTTGATGATAAACTTGGTTTTATTTATTTATTTGTTTATTTATTTATTTTAAAGGTTTCATTTATTTGAGGGAGAGGGAGTGCTTGCAAGAGAGCACGCTCCAACAAACCATAAGAGATTCCTAAACTTACGAAACAAACTAAGGGTTGCTGGGAGGTGGGGGGGGGTGGGTAGGGATATGGACATTGGGGAGGGTATGTGCTATGGCAAATGCTGTGAAATGTGTAAGCCTGATGATTCACAGACATGTACCCTGGGGTAAATAATACATTATAAGTTAATAAAAAAAAAAAAGAGAGAGAGCATGCTCCAGCAGGGGAGGGGCAAAGGGAGAGGGAGAAGCAGCCTCTCTGCTGATCAGGGGACGCGGGGACCCTTAGATCATGACCTGAGCCAAAGGCAGATGCTTAACCAACTGAGGCACCCAGGTGCCCAGATAAACCTGGTTTTAAAGACCTTTTCCAATAAAATGACTCCCAGATTTATATCTTGAGTGCTGAAGTCTCTCTAGAGCTCCTGACTCCGATAGCCAACCACATGACATTTACACTTGTATGTCTAACAAGCATCTCACATCCAACTTGGCCGGCATCGAACCCCTGATTTTCTAAGCCACTCTCAGCCTTCCCAGCTTCAGTTGATGGAAACACCACACTTGCAGTTTCTCAGGCCAGATCTCTTGAGTCTTTCTTGACTCCTCTCTTCTCTCATACCCAGCGTCTAATCCATCCGCAAGTGTACCGTGCTGTCTTCCAAGTACACCCGGCATCCCCGACACTTACTGGATCCACTGCTCCTGCCAAATGACTTGGCCCTCCTCGCAGACGTGGGAGAGTCTTGTCCTGGCTGCTACAGAAGAGCGAGAAATTGATTTACATTTTTAAAGGGAGTCCAGCCATTTTGAGGAGTAGCTCTCCTGGAGGAGACTATTAATGGCTTTAACAGTCTGGCGTCTCCTTTCCCCAAAGCCCCAAGGATGGAGAGGGTGTGTGTCTTCTCACCTGGAGGGAACTTGCTGCCGCTGTCTTTCCTGAGGGGAGGAATAGAGCCGTCTCCAGGAGTGTCTCCACACGCCGCCTGCTGTGTTCTCCCATCTCTGTTGGGGGTGGGGTGGTTCAGGGGAGCTGGGTCTCCAGGTAGGAGGGGTGAGGGCAAGGGAGTGAGGGGATGAGCGAATGAAGCCGAGGTGCAGAACTCTGAGGCAGCACATGGGTTCAGGGGGCTCTGTGAGCAGGTGAGGCTGGTGAGGGGGTGTGAAGTGGGTTTGATGGGAAAGGAGGCTGGAGATCCAGGCAGGGCCGCATAGCCCAGGGCCCTACTGCCGGGGGACACCAAGGAGTCCTGGGGACAGTGGGAAGCCATTGGCAGGTTCCAAGTAGGAGAGTGACGTAATTAAATTTGTTTCTTAAAATAATTACTCTCATGGTTGGTAAAATGTTGAGTCAAAGGGGACATGGCCAGAATCAGGGATGTAAGTGAGGCGTGTCTGGAATAGTTCAGATTAAGGTTTATAGATTTTGTGCATGCACATGCACACATTGAGGTAATTGATGAGGAAAGGATTTGACTTTACTTAGTGACCAAGCAGATGCTGAGGGAAAGGAACAATCTAGGACACCTTACTAGCATCCTTTTTTTTTTTTTTTTAAAGATTTTATATATTTGAGAGAAACACACACACACACACACACACACACACACACAGTGCATAAGCGGGGGCGGGGGGGGGGCGGGTAGGGAAGGGGCACAGGGAGAAGCAGACTCCCTGCCGAGCAGGGAATCCTATATGAGTCTCCATCCCAAGACCCTGGAATCATGACCTGAACGGAAGGCAGATGCTTGCTGACTGAGCCACCCAGCCACCCCCCCCCCTTCCTAGCATCCTTCATGCAGAATATGGATTATAGCATGCACCCTTTCTCTTGATGGCGTACCCAGCATTAATTCACCCTTTCCTTCTGATTGTACCTAGATTTTTATTCTCTTTCCCTTGGAGTGGGTCTCACTCCTAACAACCCCAACCCCTCCCCTACCCCCAATCTGTGAACTCGTCTTATTCAATCAGGGATAATCCACCTTTTCCCAGTCACGGTGATTGGCTGAGGCCTGGGTTCTTGAACCAATTAGCGCATGCATTTCCTGGGGCACAGCAATTGGTGAATAAGTGGCCATGTGACCCTATCTGGGCCAATGAGGAGACGAAGGGGGAAGCCAGTTTTCCTTCACCTCTGGATGTCAGATTCACGGTGGGTCTCAAAAGTGACTAGCAGCTCTGGCAGCTGAGACCTTTTGTTTAGATGCCCCAAGGCTGAATTTCAGAACATTTGCTTCTGCTGTTGTCTCACAGTGCATATTTGTTTATATGTTTTTGTTTTTGACACTGTGTTTTCATCTGAAGGCGGAGAACTAATCTCCATGTAGACACACACCTTGCGTACTTTTTTATTGGGAAAAAAAAAAGAAGCTAAACACACAAATATAATCTATCCATAATTCTATCACTTTATCTGAATTATGTAAAACAAGCAGTGAAAGTTTCTATCTTCTCAGCCCACAGGCTTTTCCATTTCAGCGCAGATAGGGCTAATTATTATTTTCTGTTTGTTGTGTATCTTTTCTGACTTTTTCCCGTGGGTATAGAAACACATCTAACATACATACACACACGCGTACTTTTTTTTTTTAACAATGTTTCAGTCATGCCATACACCTGGGTCTCCAGGCTTAAGATACTTGGCTTCATAGAGAGGATTGGTCAGAGGGATGATTCTCTGTGTGTCTTCAACATGCCTTTGCCTCAGTGTTCCTTCATCTTTATATATCTGATGGCAGCCGACTTCTCCATGTGCTTTGAGTGCATTCATGTATTATGGTTAAGTGTCCTCTAGACCTTAGCCTGGATAATGAAGTTTCTGGATTTAAACAACTATGAGCCTTCCCCGGGATTCTCTTGGCCAGTATGTGAAAGTATGTAAGAGGGAAATAGGGAGTAAATGAAACCTGGTTGAAGGGTAAAAAATGGGGAAGAAGTTAGTAAAAAATCAGAGAAGTATTTAAGTAATACAATCCCTGTTTCAGGTTTTGGAATTGAATGCCAAGTGCAGAATGTTAAATGGGACATTTTCAGAGCTTAGGAGAAGTTTGATATATAGTATGTAATTAAGAGGCTGAGGAGAGTGCCATTTTTTATATCCTCTACTTGTCACTTGTGCAGATTTGACTTCAAATATGATTTTTGAGGTTACAAGGGTAATTAATTGTACAGTCTCTTCCAGGAAGTATCTTTCACCTGAGTAACATCCTCTAAATTGACAGACCCAGGGAAGGAGTGGGTGAAGGGAAATATAAGACACTATGAATTTATTCACTTAACAAATATTTATTAGGTATCTACTGTGTGCAGTGGACCTTGCTGCTTAGATTGGGGGATGCAGTGGGGATGGCAGGGCATTGAGGGGGCCCTGCCTAGTCTAGCCGAGGACAGGGAAGACAAAAGTGTAAGCTAAGCTACACCAGGAGATCTGTGGGTCCCGGATTGGGACAAGATGCGTGACTGGGCTGTCTGACTTGAGTAGGATTAATTCCCATGTTTTATTTTTCTTGTCTAGTTATAGATATTTTAAGACAAGCAAGACAGGCCCATTTAAGAAAACAAAGAGAAGAAAGGACAGAAGCAAAAACGGGGTCTTTCTGTGATCCTACCCTGTAGAGCCAGCCACTTCAGTATTCTGGTAAATTTAAATTTTTGTGTGTGTGTGTGTGGCTTACTCTTAAAATTTAAACTTTTTTAGTTGGTCTTTGAAGCCACAGTTCAACCTGAAGATGAGACAGAGGTTTTCCTGAGCCGTAATCTTATTTGGTGAAACCATTGTTTCCCTGATAAGGAATTAATGCAGAATGAAATCTTTAAGGCTTCATCTGGATGTCACTGTAAAAGGAAGCATCAAGTCCTTCCTGTTGCTGCTGACTCCCAAATGTGGCCGGCCCTGGTAGGTGGGTTTGCTGAGGTCGTCCTGCTACATCTTCAGCTGAGTGGAGAGTTTCACCTCTTGGACTCCCTAGACTTCTAGTTCTTGATTTCTTACCTTTCATGCATCTGTGGGTTGAATGGAGTGTATCTTTAAGTGGCAAAAGCAGGAGTGTGTGCCTGCAGCTTGTTCCTACAGAGCTGGAGTCTTGAGTTCCTGGATTTGGTTGCCAGTTTTCAGAGCTACTAAAGCTCTCTGAGACTCAGTTTTCTCATTGGCAGTTTGCCTTCTTGAAATTCTTTATTAGCTTTCCTTGTTAGAAGCTTTCTGTTCTGTGCCTGGAGGCTATACCATCTTTTACCCCATTGAGGCACCAAGGCTAGAGACATATTCGTGAATATTTAGGTGGAGAATCTTCAGGGCATCTCAAGCCAATGATGACCTATCCATTCCCTTCTCACACATGGGGTTAAACATGGAGGCAGACCACATCAGCCTTCATCTCTAGGAAGACAGAACATTCCATCGTACGTGCGCTATAATAATTTTCTTCCAGCATTCCTTCTCTCTCTGGGGTTGGGTGAGTTTCAGGCGTTGGAAGACCCTGGCGGGGGGTGGGGGGACGGTCATGACAGCATCTGTGATTATGGCTTCTGGGAAGCGAGCAATGCTAACTCCCTAATTAGGGAGCTCCAGTAGATGTGGAAGAACATTGATTGGGTATGTAGATCACAATCCTTTAGTAGACATTTTTGTGTTGTCTGGAGATCCATTTGAAAGTTTCCAAGTTTATATGTTCCAGGGGGTGCCTTAGTTTATGCAAATAATGAACACAGGGGAGGATGGGTTTTAGGGTGTGACCCCCCTGGAGGGCAACCCTCCTTGGCTATAGCCAGCTCTTGCCATGAAGCATCTCGGACTTGGTCTTGGCCATGTTTTTCATTTCCAGGAGAATATGTAAATCCTGTGTTTTTGCAGGATCTCCTGATTCTGAACATTGGCCACTTAAAAAAAGAAAAAGATATTCTATTTTGTGGATCCAGTAGAACCTAAGTGTGGGTCACTAATAGGATTAGAATTATCCTGAAATTCCCTTCTTAGTCTTTACACTTGGGGATCCTATATTCCCCTTCACATCTCTTCCTCCCGGCACATGTCCAAGGTGTTCACATGTTCCTTCCCTGAACGCTTCACGATTCTCCTTCTCTGAATGAGTCCAGGTTGTTGTCATTTAACTTCTAAAAATATAAGACCAAGAGACCCCAGTGCCGTGCAGCTCATCCCATGAACTGTGATCCCGCAAAGCAGTAAATGAGGGTTATGATTTATGCTGTTACAGAAAGAACTGCTTACCACTGGATGCACGTACTGGGCCTTTCACATACATTATCTCATTTATTCCTTACCTTGTGCCAGGTGATGTGACCTCCACTGTACAGAAGCTGGGAGAGTTTCCGGCGCATCTGGTAGGGGACAGAGCCCACTTTTCTCGTCCATCTCAACCACTCCAGAGTAGGACTGCTTCTCCAGTTCTTGGTAGTATTATTTCCTTCCATCCCAGGCCATAACAAATACATCCCTGAAGCATGCCTTGCACATAGTAGGTGCTCTATAAGTACCTTTCTTGATAGTAATGTTTGGCTGGCTCTTCTCCAATGGGTAGCATTAGCCAGTGGAAGCAGTTTTTCAGGGCCTATAATGAGCCTTTATAAATTTGGATTTTCACGATGAGGTTTAATTTGTTGAAATTCAAAAGAAAGGCAAATATTTACTAATTTTTACTTTATTAAAATGTAATACACAAGGGCATATTTTTAGAAATGATAAATCGTTCCCTTCACAAAGGGATCTCGGGGAGAAAGAAATACAGCACATTTAAAAATTATATACTATTCTATAATTGCACAAATCAAATATGTGTATTATTTGTAATTACATCAGTAATATATGTAATTACATGAGAAAACAATTAAAGCAAAGTGCATTCCAAGCGAACATGAATTAAGATCTTTTTTTCCTCTTCCCCAGTTACTCTGCGGCATTAATTTGTCTTCCAGAAGTAAGAATATCACAAAGACATTTTAAAAAAACATCCCTGACCTACCTCAGGCACTTTAAAGATTTCTTGAGCAGAAGATACTGAAGTTTTGCAGTCTTGGAGGTGAGACTGAGATGTATCATACTGTTTTACTTTTGCTGTCTTTTTTTTTTTTTTTGCCTATAAAAATGGTAGCAGACAGTACATTTTTGAGGCATGCTAATTCTATACCACCACTGCACCGGAGCCTCCAAAGTGGTCCTGCTGTGCATAATTTTTCTCCAGAAAAAAACCACCACATATTCTATATTCCTTCTGAAAAAAAAAAAAAAAAAAAGGCTGATTTTGGGGATAATGAGCAATGATCCACTGGTCAGAAATGCCCATCTTTTAAGAAACCCAGGGGTTATGGATCATAATTTAAGTCTGTCATCTCAGGGGAGATTATTCATTGAACCATTCATTCATCAGAGAATTACAGAGCACCTGCTGTGTGTACCAGTCGCTCTGTTGGGTGCTGGGGTTATGGACATGAGCTAGCCAGTTCCTGTTCCAAGGAGATAGAGTTTGGTTTACTGGGTGAAAGACACACCCACAAATGTGATACGGGAAGGGAAGCCACATGAGAACCAGGGGACTCCGAAGAAGAGAGTCCAGAAGGCCTCACAGGGTGGTGAGGGGTTTGGAAGAAATAGATAGAAATGACTGCATTGGATACCCTTCGCCCCAGAGATGGGATGGGGCTTGGTGCAAACACTCTCCGGGCCAGAGTGACGGATGTGCGAGGGCAGCCTGCGTGGGAACAACTGAGGCACGTTCTCAAACTACGAGTTCCCTAGAGTTGGAGCGAGGGTCAGTTGTGAGGAGTGAGGGTGGGACAGGAGATGAGGTTCAGTATGGAGGCAGACCACACCTCCCACAGCCGGGGGGTGTGATGTCAGCAATGTGTTTAGGCGGCACCCATGAATTTTTATTCCACCTTCTCTGCAACTACCACAGGTAGAGCTCTTGCTTTGCTCAAGGAGATCTTTTGCAGGTTTAAACTCTTGTCTAGGGCCATGGAGTTATGCACGAAGTCTGATCCCAGGGGAGGGATCTAGATGGGCCGAAGGGTGACTGTACTTTTTGGCAAGGGTGAGGGTGCCTTTTGCTTTGACCAGTGCCTCCGTTCATCTCAAGGCCCCTTGGAGGTCGGTCCGCAGACAGAGGTAGAGGGATGGTGCCTGTCTTGGAGGAGTAGACAGCTAGCAGCTGTGGGATCTGCAGGTGCGTAATGGAGAAGGAGGACTTACAGACATGCAGAGAAACATAATACAGAGTTGCTTTCCTCCCCCTTTCTCTGGTCTTCTACTTTTCATCACATTCTCCTATATAGACTTGAAATGTTAGCAAACAAGAGTCTGTGGGATGCATTATTGAATCCTACCTCCATTGGTCGGAATATAAATATCACTCAATTCCTTCGTGTGTTCGGCAAACATTTATGTGGCGCCGAGCTCTGTGCACAGGCTTCTGTCTCTGCTGTGGAGAAGTCTTCCGTCTTGTGGGGGAGAACGAACGGCCGGGGGGTTTCTGACTGAGGGGGCTGTAGAGTGATGATGACGATGGTGGCTGCGATTTATTCTCTGTTGCGAGACAAGGGTTAGCCTCGTGTCCATTCTTTGAGGGGGGGGTACATGTTGTCTCTCATTTCACTGGTGGGGAAACTGAGGCATGAGGGGGATTTCTGGTAAGTGGAGGAGGCAGAATTCAGGCTCAGGGTAGTTACCAAGCCCCTAGCTGGTGGGCATGGGAGAGGAGGTCGTCCGTTCGATCTCGGGGCCACCAGAACACATTTCTCTGAACTGGTGCCCCTTCGGTGGCTCCTGAAGGAGACGCATCCCGAGGGATGGCACGGGGCTGAGTGTGCTTGGCTCGAGTAAGGCTGGGATGAATCCTCACGTGTTCCTGGAGGAAGGCGAGGGGCAGTGGGATTGGAGTCCTGGGCGGCTCCGGGAGGGTGTCAGCGCTGGCCAGCCATGCTCTCGTCTTCCCGTTCGGGGATTTCCAATGACCTGTGGTCGCAGTCTGTTCCTCCTGGCCGCTGAGGGCCTGTTTAGAATCGCTGTGAAGCAGGGTCAACAGGGCCAGGCCCGGGAGGTCTTGGAGAGGTGCACACACTTTAGGGGACTCCTTTAAGAAAAAGAATGGGATGGTTTAAATTTCAGAATCAGGTACAGGGTCTTGAAAGGGGCGTGTGCAAGTGAGGGCCCCTGTCATGTCAGCTTTGTCAGTGTCTCGGCCAAATTTGCCACCGGACGGTCTTTTCCATCGACGTCATGCTTATTTCTGCATCAGGGCAGGAAAATGATGGGTCACGTTTGTTTGGTTTTGGTCCAGAACCGGAGAGTCTTTGTTTTGTCGTGACAGCCACCAAGTTTGGGGGGTGGCCTACCCAGAATCTCTTTCCAGGGTGTCTCCTGGGATCGGCTGCCTGTGGTGGCTCTGGTCCCGGAATCATCCTACCTGCTCACAAAGGGCCTCCTCGCACGTCTAATTTTCTCAGTGCAGAGGTACTAGAGATGGTTGATATTCAGAACATAATTCCCAGAGTGTTCTTGCCTTGCTAAATTTCAGTTTGTATGTCTTTGGTCAAATATTTGGCTTAGCCGGGGCTGGTTGGCGTATTGTGTTAGCTCAAAGTGATTTATTGTCTCAGTGTCATCCATTCACCACAGAGAGGTAATATTTAGTGTGTCAGTGGGGATTATGTTGTAATCTCAAGAAAAATATAGGAAGTTGGGGAGAGAAAAAAATTCAGGGAGAAGAACCAAGCAGTTATTAAAATAGGCTTTTCTAATATATGTTCATTCGTTGAGAGTTACATCCACAACTTCATTTCTCATCAAAAAATCTCCAAGAGCCAATTTCCAGTAGTTCTTATCCCTCCTTGCAGCTGAATATTTGGGGGTATTTTAAAGTGATATCATAAAATAGATGGAAAATGAAGTCCTATAAATGATCTTTAATCAACAGGCTCTGTTGGTTTTGTGAAACCGAAAACAGTGAACAAAAGACTATGATTTTAATTCAAGGAATGGGAGCTATTTATTTTAAGTATTTCTGCAGAATGGCAGGAGTAATTTATTCAGTTATAATTAGACACATTGTAAAATGGACGATTGTGAAGAGAGTGATTCTTGCTGGCTTCTGTGAGTCGGGGAAGGCATTTATGTATGATTCTCTGCTATCTGGCTACAGATCCTGGTGCCAGAAATTAATCTGTGAACCAGGGCAGAACCAGAGAAAAATGGAAGCTGAAATTGTTCATGTTCCCTTTTCATCCTGAAAATGGGTTTTCCTTCTTTTCTGTCTTGATAAGAAACTCCTACAGCAAGTATTTAAATTGGGGAATTGCTTTGGTTTGAGATGGGGTAGACCTTGTTTAGCAGTAGGTAATGGGAATTTCAAAATGGTAATTTTGAAATTTTGAGTGAATGGGTAATTTCAAAAAATTTGAAGTGTTCAATCGAGGGGAAATTACATGTGAATCTGTAGTGAACCGTTGCAACTTAAAAAAACTGATGTTATTTGGGGCTGCATTAATAGAAGTATAGGAAACAGACCATTGGAGGTGACTGACAGATGGAAATTCTTGTTTTCTTTCAACAAGTGTTTATAGAGGGTTTCTGATGTTTCAGGGCTAGGGAGACCTTGGTGAGCAACAGAGATATGTTACCTTGGAGATCAGAGACTTTGGAAGGAGGCAGATAAATGGACAGATAATTATGAAACAGCAAGAGTGTCCAGCATTGCATGTAGAAACAGATGGGTAGGGATAAGGTAGAGGAAATAGTCTTTGCATTAGCTCAGAGGTGAACCAGCATGGCACTTAGGGGGACAAAATGTTAAATGTGCTTGGAGCATAGAGTTGGAGGGTGCTATAGAGTAAGAGGGGAGGCCAGAGAGGTGACTAGGCAGCTCTTGCAGAGAAATACAGACCATGGAGGTAAGTTGTGGCTGTATCCTATGGCAGTGGGAGCCACTCATGGGTTCGAGGCAGTGACACGCTATAACTAGCTTTGCCTTTTAAAGGCATCACTTTCACTTCCAGGCCAGTAAAATGAATGGAGAAGTCAAGGTGACAGGAGATGAATGAGGCAACATTTTTGAGAGATAGTGGTGGCCTCAACTACAGTCATGGCTGTGAGGATGGAGGGGATTGGGTGGTTTGATCTGAGAACCAGTTAGGAGGGAGAATCAACAGGCAGGTGATTAACTGGATGTTTGAGGAGAGAGAGTCAAAACTGATGCCCAGTTGGGAACTGGTTAGGATACATCATCCAATGCAGAGTGTTTGGTTTTGCGGGGGCAAGATCACAAAGTCAGATATATGTGCATGCAGGGTATGAGTGCCGGTGGGCTTTTGCAGTGGGAGTATCTGGTAAACAGTGGAGTTTTTGAGTCTGGAGTTTGGAGAGAAGCTGGAATTTTAGATCTTGAAGCCAGTGGCACACAGGTAGTCATCAACTCCTGAGAGCGATGGATCCCTACACAGTGGGAAGAGCCAAGGGTTTAACACCAACGCGGCTGCATGGAAGGTATAGGACGCCATCTTGGATCCTTGCTCTGTGTTGATGTGGATGTCAGAACCAGAGTCCAAAAGGGCCAGCAGCCAGTTGATCTCTTGGCAGTAGGTAGGACTTTCTCATGGATACAGATGCCCAGAAATTTGTGAGTTCCTTGAAAGGTGGTGAGTTTCCTGTTACCAGATACATTCAAGAGGATCCCCATGACCATTTGCCTGGGATCCTATGGAAGGCATTCACACATTAGGTGGGGTTGTTGCCAAGATGACTTCTAGATATCACCCTGGTCTGATTGCTACAATTAGTGAAATTGCCGTTTTGGATCGAGATGCCTACGTCACGATCCTTATGCTCAGTTTGCTGTCTGTTTGCCTCCTTTTAGGACATTTCTTCCAAGTCTGCATGGATTCCATAGTCTTCAGTTCTGCCATTCCCCTTCCTGGAACCCCAGTTCCCTTCCCCTCTGTCTCTACATTGAGCACCTGGACACATTCAGCTCATTTTCTTGTGCCCCTTTTATTAGGTGGCTGGATGCTGCTGGGAAAATTTCTCAAACATTAAAAATGTGGCCTCTATCAATGTATGGTGCCCAGCTTCATTTGGCCTGCAGATTGGCTCTTTAACTTTTCCCTGTGCCTGGTCAGCATTTCCCCAGTCTCCTGTAGACTGTCACATCTGTTTCCATGTCTGGTGAGGGTCTCTCTCCTCCTCACAGAAAGCATCAGGCATCAGATGAGGGTCCCCTCTCTGTCCTGCCACCAGCTGTTTGGACTGCTGGCCCCTGATGCCCAGGGGCAAGATACCCTCCTGTTCTCTAAGGCCTCCTTCCTGCCCCTGGGAACTGGGATTTCAGGAGCCTTTCCACCATTCCCAAGCTGATAGCACTAGCTCACTGTGACTAAATGTTTGAACAAACAATGTTGTTTATACTACACCTGTTTTCTTTCTGAGAGCCTGAAATTTTGGAATATACTAGGTGGGGGGCGCCTACATGAATAGCCCCAGTAAAAACCCAGGGCACTGAGTCTGTAATGAACCCACTGCGTCTCTAATGAACCCCCATCTTAGACAACAACTTTACACATGTTGTCACAACTCATCATTGGAGAAATCAAGTGTCTCCTGTGTGACTCCACCGGGAGGGGACTCTGGGGAGCTCGCACGTGGTTTCCTCCAGACTTCACCCCATGTGTGTCTTCTGCTGCTGATTTGCTCTGTGTCCTTTCACTACAAGCAGTCCCAGCTGTGGGTGGGATTCTACGCTAAGTCCCGTGTGTCCTTCAGCAAACCACCGAACCTCGGGTTGGTGTTGGGGGCCCCCTAGACACCTTCCCATCAGCATGTATATATATGCTCACATAATTCATCTTAGCAAATGAAGAAACAAAGACCCCGGATTTTCTCCCAGCCATTGCCCTGCCACCTTCAGTGCTGTTGCCCAGTTGCTTTTCCTCCACCGGGTTGTTTGGCAGTGGGGTTCTGGTCGTTGCTTTCCAGCCTTCTCTGTGGGCTCTCTCAGTTGGAGTTGATTGGGGCCCTGTCCTAGGTCAGCTTCTCCCTACTTTGCACATGTAGGTGGTTCTTGGTGGGTTGAGATGGGGAGATTGCATGGGGAATCTTTGCAAGCGGATGTGCCCAGTTCCTGCCTTGGGCAGCAGACCAGAATTTCTGGGGAGAGAAGCCTGCACACAGCTTCCCAAGGAGTCTGGATCGGATTTTGCCCTTCATTTGAGAGCTGTCACCCTATGTGATATCACTCACACCCATTCCACTTATGTGACAGGACCCCCCCTCATGAGCATCTGTGGTCAGAACGCCTCTTCTAAGATTTGAACCCAAACCAGAACGGGTCCTGCCTGCTTTTCTCCATTCCTGTCATTGCCACCTTTGTTCAGGCTGGCATCTCTCAGACCTCCCCTACTCCCCCCCGCGCTGACCTTCCACAGGGGTCACAGTGACCTTTTTCATAAGTGTAACCATGTCCTCCCCACCCTGCATAAAACTCCGAGTGTCTTGGCACTCTCACGCCGAGCCTGGCATTTAGTGGGTGCTTGGTGAGTTTTGTTGAGTGAATGAGTGAATGCATGAATGTGTAAGTGTTAGATTTTATTCAAGTGCCGAGTTAGCAACCCCGTGAGCCCTTTAGGCAGATAAAGAGCGAGGGCTGAGATTTAGAGCCAGTGAGCTGTTGAATTTATATTAGATCAATTTGCTGAAGACTGTGGAAGACTCCGAAGGAGGAGGGAGAGGAACTGCAGAAATGAGCAACACTTGCTTTTGTCTGAGAGCCTTAGGAGGAGAAGATGGAGGGGATTGTTGAAAATAACCCACAGTGAGGGGAGGGGAGGCTTCTGCTCCCAGCTGGGGCCCCTTGCTTGCTCCCCGAGACCCCCTCCTTACCAGAAGAAGAGGAGCTCTTGCTAAGGCAGGGTCCCCCAGAAAGTGTGGTTCTTCCTGGTTTGAATCCAGGTCTGCCACAGGCTGACTGTGTGCTCCTGGACAAGTTCCCAGTGCCTCAGCTTACTTATTTGTAACGTGCAGTTCCCAATGCCTACCTCTAGTGTTATTCACGGGAGTCACCGAGAAACATCTATAAAGCTGGCCCATGGCGATCAGAAAAGCTAGGTGCAATCTTCTGTTGGTGGCGTGGTGGAGGCAGCAACCGTAGCATTGGTGATGATGGTGGTCGGCCCGTATGGCTCCGTTGGGCAGACGCTGTACCCGCCGCGTAGGATCCCTGCTTCCCCGGCCTCGTGTGCGATCCCGCACATCGTGGGTACACGGTGGAAGCCGCTGAGTGGGTATTTGCAGTCTGAAGGCCAGTAATTGAATGTGGTTGGGTTGACTGGCAATATCTGCCGTTTGGTTGGGAGTCGACAAATCGTGGCTATTGCTCTTGGTACGTACCTGGAAACACCGCAGTGGTTGTGCTGGGGAGTGTATTTCCTTCTCTAGAGAGCAAGCAGCGCGGTTTCTTCAGGCCTGTAATGGAGCCCCACGTACTCACATGCCTGTCTGCCATTAGGGAGGGCTCTTTCCCTAGCAAGGACTCCTGGGGACTCACTCTCCTTTGGGAAGAAGGGGCGTTCAGTGCAAGGCCTGGCCATTTCCACGGAGGGTACAGAGAATGCTCGGTTCTACCCTCTTTAAGATTTCACATCCCTGGCTGACCAGGGTGCAGCCCTGTGCCCCGTGGCCACACTTGTTCTGTTTCCCTTGAATGCCAGCTTATAGCCTTGGCCTTCTTTCGAGCCTCCTGCTCACATCGATCATTTTTATTTGAGTAATCAAGTCCTTTTAGAACTTGGGGCCTAATTCACTGTTTCAAGGTCTTCTCCACGCAGCACTGGGCGCTCCCAGGCGCCTGGGGCCTGGGCACAACGTTGTTTCGTTTGCAGTCTCTCAGCAGTCCTCCTTACATTGCTTCTGCCTCCCCTGCTGGCAGAGGAAGGAAGGGATGGCACGTGGCATTGAAACAATCTGCTCTGAGAGCCGAGGTTAGGCTTGAGACCCTCGCACCCTGTGGTGGGTGCCCTTCTGTGCCACGGTCGCCTTAAGGAAAGGCCTTCGGAGGCCCGCCACCTCTGGATCAAGCTATCTGAGTGCTCGTCATGGGGTGACTTGGAGTCTTCTCCAGTGGCGGCTTTCTGTGGATCTTGTTTTAGGGAACTATTCTAGGAATGAAGTCAGCGTAATTGAGAGCGGCTCTATATTGCAAAGCCCTGTATAAATATCATTTAAGTTTGATGAGCTTAGACACAACGGATGTGGTCCGTTCTCCCCCTTACCTGCATCTGTGCCTTTGCCTCGTGACCTTAGGACTCCTTCTGTGGAGGGGTAGCATCGGTTCCTTCACCCTTGGAGTCTGGACTTAGTCCTCTGACTCCTCTTGACTGATGGGACAGTACTAAGTGTGTCACTAGGCTGAGGTTTGAAAAGAACCTGTGCACAACTTGTGCACTGGGGCGTGTTCTCTTCTGACCCTGGGATCGGCCTCTGTGTGGGCAAGCCCATGCTGACCTGTTGGGTGATGACACATCCATGACCCCGTTGTCCCCACCGCCCCAGCTAGTAGTTAACCCACCCTAGAGGCAGAGCCCCTGAGCAGCCGCTGGGCACCCACTAGCCAAGATCATTAGAAGAACCATCCACCTGAGCCTAGATCAAAGTTCTGACCCATAGTGTCATGAGAGGTAAATAAATGGTGGTTGTTCAAAGCCACTAACTTTTGGGGGCTGTCTCTACACAGGGAAAGCTAACTGATAGAGTTGAATTAATGGCCAGTGATTTTATTTTTTTTAATTATTAACTGAAAGGACTTTAAGAAAAAAATACAAATGGATTTGCTACAGGATTTCTTAAAAGTTAACTCTTTATCAGTAGCTGCGGACTGTCATCCAGTTTATCAGACCAGTATTTATACTAAAATTTTCCAGAACACCTGTGGCTTAGGAGTATGAATTTCCCAGTTTGAAGCAAAATCTTTGCCCTGGGTGGGAGTCCGAGGATATGGCCTCACCAGACACCAGGATTAGTCTAAGAATTCATGATCCAAGAGGAAATTTAGCCAGAAATGTTATCCTGAGCGCAGCTCCGGCAGTTGGGAGTAATTGACTGAAAACTATAAAGCGCTCGGATTCAGCATTGTAAAAGATAATTTCACACACGGCAGTTCTGTAAGGGTATTAAGCCTCAAAAAAGTAACCTGGATTAAGAGGGCCCAGCGCATATGGAACACTGAATGGGGGCGTTAATAACCAAAAGTGTGGATGAAATTGAGGAACCACAGACCCAAAGAAAAGCAGATGAAATGAAATTGGATGAGTTCCAATTTAGCTTTGATATCCTACAAATGAGAAGATCTCATCCGTTGTATTAATAAACACACATTCCCCCCTGGAGAAGATTTGCTGATTCTCGTCCACTTGAAAGTAGTTCCACTTCTAGGAATTCCACCTGATGGGCCACAGTGTGTGTCTGTGTGGGGGTTTGTGTGCAGGGAATGAGTGTACATATGGGATATTTATTGCCTCTTTCCTCCTACTTGCAGAAGACTGGAAAGGTAACTGTCCATACACTGGACAGAAAGAGCAGGATATCTGAGCATTAGCATGGAGCAGTATCCAAGATTTACCAGTTGAGAAAAGCAAGGTATAGAACTTTATCGAGTGGCTTATGAGTTGTATAACAAAGAACACACACAACACACACGTTTGTGTAAACATGGGCTTATGCATAGATTACTGCAGAAGGAAATGCAAGAAAGTGCTACTTTTCTCCCAGGGGAGGGAACTGGGTGGCCGCTGGTCATGGGGAGGAGGGAGATTTTATTGTATACGTTAGCTGTACATTTCACTGTATTTCTGGACTACCTTTACAGAAATCTCCCAGCCCCTTGGAGATTTATTTAAAATGCTGCTTCTGTTCTGTATTAAGCCCTCAAAGTCTTGTGTCTTCACCTTCCATGAGCCCACTGCACTCTGTGCCTTAGAAAAGGAGGGAGTGAGGAGGGAGCCCCCTGTGGCAGAGGAGTGGCCCCTTTGGCATTTTTTCTGGACTTTCGCCTTGGTGTGGCCGTTTTCTAACCGTTTAACCATGATACTGTTTTCTAACTGTTTCTAACCGTGAATGTGCAGCCTTTGGTCTCCTCCTTAGTGAGTGGGCAGAGGACGGACATCTGCCGCCCTGAGGGGAACGGGGTCAAATATGGCACGTGGCTCCTTCCTGGTTTGGTTCCAGGGCTCCTTGGGTGTCACCTCCTGTCGCCACTTGCAAGTGGATGGGTGGCCAGCTATGGAAGAGATCCTTGTGGTGGGAACACGCTCCCCAGGGCAGGGGCGAGCCCCACAGGGTGGGGAATGAGTCCATGGGGCAAGAGTGAGCTCCACCGGGTGGGGAATGAGCCCCACGTGGCAGGGGTGAGCTTCATGTGGTGGGGGTGCTCCAAGGGATGGGGAATGAGCCCCACTAGCAGGGGTGTGCCCCACAGGGTGGGGATGAGCTGCACCTGGAGGGGGCGTGCTCCAAAGGGTGGGGAACGAGCTCCATGTGGC
The DNA here is from genome assembly GCA_028533885.1 of Nasua narica. Taxonomy (NCBI): domain Eukaryota; kingdom Metazoa; phylum Chordata; class Mammalia; order Carnivora; family Procyonidae; genus Nasua; species Nasua narica. Next base: position 106,596,105 of record CM052811.1, on the reverse strand, counting down.
GGGGATGAGTACCACATGGTGGGCGTGTGCTCCAAAGGGTGGGGCAGTGAGCTCCATGGGGAGCAGGGGTGTGCCCCACGTGGCGGGGATGAGCTCCACCTGGCAGGGGCATGCTCCAAAGGGTGGGGGATGAGTTCCATAGTGGGCAGAGGCATGCTCCACCTGGTGGGGAATGAGCCCCACGTGGCGGGGACAAGCTCCACGTGCTGGGGGCGTGCTCTAAGGGGTACGGGATGAGCCCCACGTGGCAGGGGCCTGCTCTACGGGGGACAGGGGTGTGCCGCCATGAGGCGGGGAATGAGCTGCAAACGGCAGAGGTTTGTTTCCGTGGCTGCAATAAGCCCCACGTGGCAGAGGTGAGGCCTATTTGGTGGAGGCGTGCACGCCTGCGTGGCTCCCAGCTTATTTAGGGCTGCCGGGAGGGCAGTGGAGGAGCACTGCGGGTCCTTGCAAGTCAGTGCGGCGGGGTAACATGGGACTGAGGATGCCCGAGGACAAGGTAAGAAGTGCGGGATGGCAGTAGTTCGGGGGTGGCTGGGTTCCCTAGAGTCCGTCAGCCGCCGGCCAGGAGAGAATGCTCCTGGCCGTCTCACCTTGGCTGTTGATGGGGGGAAGGGTTTCTTGGGGGTGGAGGGTGTGGGAGTGGGCGACGAACACCGGGTGGCTGGCCCACAGGGTCCAGGTAGTCCGTCTGTTAGTGTTTGCAGGATAGGGACGGGGTTCAGCCAGCCGAATGGGCTTCACAGAACTGAGTTTGTACCCAGATAGGGGGGCAGCTTTCCCGCGGCCACGCAGGGAGGATCCACGAGCCACTGTGGGGTCTCAGTACATCTGTTTTGCGCGACGGTGGCCCCTGGGGTCCACCGGTTGTGACTTCGTCTCGGGTTGGCATAACTGCGTCCCAGAGTGCTGTTGATGGTAAGGCATGCTGCCGGGGTGTGTGGGGGTGCCTTGGGGACCAGAGTGTGGTAGAGCCGCTTGGGAGTGGAAGGGAAGGAGGCTCCGCTGTGACTGAGCTCAAGGGGGCACGGTCAGTGCCCTAGTCACAGGTCAGCGGGCTTTGGGTCCGGGACAGAGAACCAGGGGTGGTCGGACCGGGCAGCACTTTTTCAGGTTGACCTGTTACTGTTCGCTCAGTGACCGCAGCAGCCCCCACTTGAGCCCAGTACAAGGGCCCCGCTTCCGTCCTCATGGTGGCCCTGTCGGGTAGCTGCTGTCCCCTATGAATGAGGGAAGTGAGGTTCAAGGAGACCTGGCGACTCCCCCAGCGTCGTGTGGCTCGTGTCTGTCCGGATGGTTGGGGGAAGCAGGAGCTCAAGCCAGCTTGACTCCTGTGCGTGCTTTCCGCTTCCTCGCAGGCTGGTCAGCCCCCGTGTTCCAGGCCAGACAGGGCGGCCAGTTCTTGCCTCCTTCCTGGGTTTTCATTTTGATTTGCATTTGTGAGCATTGCCCCTGGAGAAGCTTGCGTCAGACCCTGGGTGTCAGAGGCTCTCCTGGATCCTCGAATCTTATGCGGGTCACCTGGTCGTCCACATGTCTAGGGCAATCCTCCCGAGAGCTGTTTGCCAGCGCCCCGACTCCGCACCCGCTGTGTGGCCGGCACGGCGCTCAGAACCCCCCACACACGGCCTCCGTGTGAGTCCTCACGACTGATGAAAAATAGCCCCAGGTCTCCCAGCGGGTGAGGCTAGCCACAGGACTTGAATGGGGACAGCCTGACCCCCCCAACACCATGCATTTTCTAATGAACTGGAGTAAGGCTTCCTCCCTACAGATGTGTCCCATGTCTCTTGGCCTTCCCTGTGTTGTGGGGCTGAGAGGCTCTTTAGTGCAGCCTGAAGTTAAGATTCCGGACCTGCTTGAGGAAGGCACGGTGCACTTGGAACTCGGCGGGTACGCGTGTGTGGTCTGTTGGAGGGGACAGCCACGGGTCCCTGACGCGGGGAGCAGCTGCGTCTCTGCAAAGGCGTCTGCCGAGATGCCGCGTGTGGCATGGGGGAAGCGGTGCCGGATGCCAGCTTCTGTCCCGACCAGTCCTCCCGTTCCTCTTTTTGAGTCGCTCACGTTGAGACGAGCAAGGTGTTCAGCTGGCATTCCATAGGCAGTCTGCATCTGCCTTTTCTCTCTCCTCGTTCTTTTGAGCTCTGTTCCAGGTGAACTTTTTCGATACATGTTAAGATAGTAAATATTTTAGTCTTGCAGTTCGTATAGCCTCTGTCAAGGTCCGTTCTGCTCTCGTAACCCGAACGACTCCTGGTCAGTATGGAAATGAATGGGTATGGCTGTGCTCTGACGAAACTTTGCTTAAAAAAAAAGCAGAGGGCCAAATTTAGCTCCCAGGGCTTGCTGACTCCTGGAGAAAGAAGACTGGGCCCTTGGGGGTCAAGAGACCGTTGGTGTCACAGACCCCGCACTGCCCTTTGTGTTCCCCTTGATGCACTGTTTCAGCTTCCTGAGCTCGGTTTCATTTTCTTCAGAGGAAGTTGGATTAGACCTTTAAGGGGGTGGTTAGAGGATTTGGGGTGACCACTTGGGGATCCTGTGTGGGTCTCGGCAGAAGGCCAGAAGAAGGGAGCCAAAGAGTATGGTTAGTTTAGTTGGCCTTGATTCCAGGATCTGCTGTCTGTCCTCACACCGAACACTAGAGGGAGTTGAACAGAAGATGTCTGGAGTAGCAGGAAAATCGGGGCGGGGGGGTAGGGGGGAGGCCATGGGGACAGGTCTTCAAATAAACTAAGGAGACCCAGGGGGCCGAATGAAATCTGCAGCTAGAGGGAATTCAGGAGCAGCTATATAGATGCTTCTAAGGCTGCCTCGTGAATTTTAACTCTGGAAAGGAGTTGTATTAGAACACAACGAGATGGAGCGTAGACCAGCTGAGGCACAAGGAGAAATGGGCTGGGCTGTCGCGGAGGGGTATGCGTGTGGGGGTGGGCGGTGGGTCTGGTCACGTCTTCGCTCCTGCACGGGAGCTGCGGGTAAGCGGCATGGTGATGGAACCTGAGCCTGCTGCTAATTCAGGGCAAGTGGTTCTCTCGGAAATACTGGGTGTTCCCTGAGAAGGCCGCATATCCGGACAAGGGAGGGAAACACAAATTGAATTGTTTCTCAGCAGTTGCTTACCCTGTATCTCCGGTGCCCCAGGCCCTCTTCTAGGCACTAGGGACACAGCACTGAGGAGGGCAAAGTCTTTGTTTTTAAGGGCTTCACCTTCTTATGGAAGGGAATGACCGTCGAAGTGGAGATGTTAGAGCAGACTGTGGGAGGGAGGGTTGAAGACAGAGCTCTGAAATCCAGGCCACATCCCCTGGAAGGAATCCTAACATCGGGGAAACCTGGCTTGCTGTTGTTTACTGGCATCAAAGTCGGGCTGCAGCCACTTAGGTGAGCCAAACAAAGCAACAGGTGATTAAATTGTAAATGATTTGTTTGTTGAAAAGCCGAAGAGTGAAACCCCTGCTACCTAGAACCTTTAGGGGGGCGTGAGTCTAGCTTAATAGCTGAGTTTCCCCACTTTGGCTCTGGATTTAAGCCCCAGTGTGATCATTCAAAAAACTTGAAACATCTGCCGGTCAGGAGGAATACCATATTTTGTTTCTAGAAAAGTCTAAAATGTATTCCATGTGACTTTAGCTTCTGAAATAGGGGAATTTCAAATGGAAATTTCAAATGGGATTCAGATTCCCAAGGTCAGTAGGAGGAAACACGCCCCTCCCTTCACATCCACACCTGTATATTAATGAATTTGCGTGCTGTAATCAGTATTAGGGGCTTTGAGACCTCTTTGCCTTGATTGTTTACTTTCTGAGATCTTATTGCTTTGAATAGTCTTTTTATTTCTTTCATTGCCCACAGTGTGTCTCTATAATGATACCTTTCTTTGTTTTTGTTACATTTGTTTACATTGAGTAATATACATTTTATGTGGAAGACTTTGAATACTACAGACTGGAAGAAGAGAATATTTATGGTTTCACCACCTGGGGACCATCAATGTAAATGTTTGGATGCCTTTCCTCTAAGGGTCTTTGTTTTACATCAGAACGAGGTCGCTGAGGTCACCGTATACGTATTGCCTGGTGATCTGTTCCCCCCCATTAACATCACGAAAATGTGTTTTTGCAGTATTTATGTATGCACGTGTGTTTTTGTAAAACTATCAGAAGTGTTCAAAGGTATGTTAAAGCACAGGGAATAGACTAATGATCCCTGTGTGCTTAGTCACCTGGCTTCAGCAATTGCCAGCGTTCTGTGGTTCTAGCAACATCTCACTTCCCTGTAGTTTTTTCTGGAGTGTCTTAAAACAACAAACCCAGCCAGATCGGATCACTTGCAGGTTCTTCAGAAGGTGTATCTAACGAGTGGCTCTCGGCCAGGGGCAGCTTTGCCCTCCAGGGGGCGTGTGGCTGGAGAGTTGTCATAACTGGTAGTGGCTTCTGGTAGGTGGAGGGCAGAGATGGTGCCACATGTCCTCCAGTGCCCAGGACAGCCCTCGAAGGCAATTACCTGGCCCAAGATATCAACAGTGCCGAGGCTAAGAAACCCTGGTCTAAAAATCTAAATAGAATTCTATCAGCACGATGCTAGTTCTTTAACTTTTCAATTTTTTTTTTTTTTAAAGGTAGCTGGCTGGCATCAGTACCCAAAAAGGTCTCTTAATTTCCTTTAATCCATGAGCTTCCCTTTCACTTTTGGCATTTGTCAAAGACTGAGTCATTTTCTATAGATTGCCCCATATTTGCCCCACCCAGGATTTGGGTGACTTCATCTTTCTGGTATCGATATCCTGTCCCGTGATTCCTCCATATCCTGTAAGTTGAAGTTCAGTTTGATCAATAAGTTTAGGTGTTAGCCTGATTTTTATCTGTTATAAATTTCCCCTGTCAACCTTTTGTCTCAATGTGTGGGTTTTCACAGTGTGGTTCCCAGTCCCTCAACTTGGAGTACCATTTTCAACTGGGAACTTGTGAGACCTGCTAATTCTTGTGTCCCAGCTCAAGTCTATTGAACTGGAAACTCAAGGGGTAGGACCCAACAATTTGTATTTCACCAGCATGCACATATACACATATCAAGAGGTATTTACGATAAAGCATCGGCTCATATGATTAAAGAGGCCGGCAGACTGGAGACCCAGAGAGCTGATATTGCAATGGAGCTGGAAAGCAATTGTCTGTAGAACCAGGAAGAGCCCACATTACAGAGTTCCTCTTGCTTGGGAGGGGCAGTCCAGCCTTTTGTTGTGTTCAGATCTTCAACTGATTGGCTGAGGCCCACTCATGCTATTGTGACAATCTGCTTTACTTCCTCTGTTGATTTTTTTTTTTTTTAAAGATTTTATTTATTTGAGAGAGAAGGTTAGAGGAAGAAGCAGACTCCCTGTGGAGCTGGGAGCCCTATGTGGAACTCGATCCTGGAACTCAAGGATCATGACCTGAGCCGGAGGCAGTTGCTCAACCAACTGAGCCACCCAGGCACCCACTTCTCTGTTGATTTTAATGTTAATCTCATCCAACAACACCCTCAGAGAAACACCTAGAGTAATGTTTAATCAAATACCTGGGTACCTTTTGGTCAAGCAAGTAGACACAAAATTAATCTACCAAGTGAGTTAGATGCATGCTTGAATTTGAGAACCACTACCTTGATGGTTTTAATAGCCATTGTTGGACATTTTCTAGATCAGTTATCAGTGATTGCAGCATGACTTTATGATTCTTTTGTCCCTTTTGCATTTACTAGCAGAATAAAGTTAACTTCTGTATGAAGAATTTTCCCTCATTGTCTTTGCTTATAATAGTCTTTAGGAATGATAGGACAAATGCTTCATTTATTGCCTTTGTTTTTTTAATGAAGTAAACGTTATGCACATAATCACAAATCTTAACTCTGACTCAATGGATTTTATATACGCATACATCCATGCAGCCATTATCCACACCAAGATACAGAGAATTTCCAGATTTTCCCCCTGTGCCCCCTTCCAACTGATGCCCACACTCTTTCCCAAGGTAAGCTGTTGTATTTAAATTGTATTTATGCCATTTCTTTGTGCATAGTTTTATTTTTTATAGAATCAAAATAGTCATTCAGTTTCTGGACTTGGATTGGATAATGTTCTTAACATAAAACCAAGACGATAAAATTCCTTTTTCTCCAGCCTTTAATTTATACACACACACACACACATATATATATATACACACTTTTGATGAAAGTTTTCCAAACGACTAGCTCGTTGTTCTACCATCATTTATTGAATCCTTCCTATCTTCCTTACTGATTTGAAATGTCTCTTTTATCTTACATTAAATTTCCATCTGTGTCTGGTATTCTATTTGTCTCTTCCTGCACTGCAGTATTATAATACGTTTTACTATCTGGCAGGCCAACTCACCCCAAATCCTTAAAGTAATCACATTTTCTTTTTCTTTTTTTTCTTTTCCCCCTGACTACTCTTGCTGAGTTCATTCTTCCAGATGAATTTTGGAGTCATGTTGTCAGGGTTCATAAATTGGAATTTTTTTATTGGAATTACCTCTATACTGTCACAAAACTGGATATTACAAAGAACACAGGAAAACATATTCTGTGTATTCAGTAGTTCCTTTTCATCCCCCAGTAAAACCTTCCAAGGTTTCGTATGTTTTTGTAAAATTGATTCTTATGTATATTTCTCTTTTGTGAAGTAATCCACCCCAGTCTTTCTATATAGTTATTCTTAGTGTGAAAGGCTATTTTTTTGTTTTTCAATCATGCTAATTTTTTATTAGCTTCTCAGCTGATGTTGGGTTTATCAAGTATACAATCAGCTACAAATAGGGTTTTACTCTGATATATACTGTTTACTTTGTTCTTTTATAATGGCATTGAATAGCACTTAGAATACAATGTTAAGAAACAGTGGTGATAATGGGCATCCTTGATCTTGCCTTTTTCTGATGGGAACACGTGTAGGGTTTCTTCCTTGAGTGCTCTGCTGATTCATTGTGGGGTGGTGGTGGTGTGTGTGTGTCATGTGTTAATTTTTCATTGAATTAGGGAAGGGTTGTGTTTTATTAACTCCACCATGAGTGAGGAATTTGATTAAATGCTCTTTTGGTATCTACTGAGTTCATAAAATGTTTGCTCTCCAATGTATTAACATGGTAGTTATTTGTAATAGGCTCTGTTTTGGGGATGAACTCCATTAGGACATAGTTATTTTAAAAAGTGGTTTTCTAGTTTCTATTTGCTAAGTGCTTAATTAGGAATTTTGCTTATGTTCATAAGTTAGATTGATTTCAAGTTATTTTTTCTGGTCTTTGTCAAAGTTATCAGTATTATGCTGGCTTTGTTTAAAAAATAAAAGCTTATTGTACATCACCTCTACATCCATCTAGGCCTAAAATGTTTCTTTGAGGGGTAATTCTTGACAAGTAGGATATTTTTATTTAAAAACCCTTAACTTTCCTTAAGGGAGATTGTTTTTTTCTGTCACAGTCGTTTTAAAAATTTATATTTCTAGAAACAACACATAATCATTAAAGAACAACTTGAAAATTCCAAAAAGTGAAAAGAATATAAAAGGTACTTTAGTCATGTCCAGAACATACTGGAGAAAAGTGGGACTGTCTTGAAATAAGCATAACACAATGGAGATAGGATGGGGTGTCGCTTCCAGTTTTGGCATGATTAAGAAAGTGTGATGAACAGATCGGTGAAGTTTTCTTCTGAATCCTGTAGTACAGGTTTTTTTCCAGAGGTCTGTACCTCTGAGGTCTCTTGATGCTGTTTTTTGTTTTGCAGTACATGGGAGATAAGTCACATGTTTTTTTTTATTCTTCCATGACTAGGATGCACTGTGTTCAGATACCATGTTAAGAAACGGGAAGGGGCAAGTACATTATTCACGTGTGGTAGTTGAATATTCTCTTTAGTTCTGTTGCTGTCACTTCTGTAGCTTTAGTTTTAAAGCAATTTCCTTTGCACTGTTATCAGGCTTTTGCAAGATTTTTACTCTTATCTGACGCTCTTTATTCCAGGGTGGGGGATAGGGTAAGGGAGAAGGCAATATATTCCTGTGTTTTCCACCACCAGTATCTGTCTAGTTTTCTGGGATGCACTGGGATTCACACTTGGCTGTATCAGTGAACTATAACTCTTAGGAACCTGTAAGCCCATGTGGTTCAGTCTCTGAATGACTTTGTATGCTGGGAGCACAAAGATCATGAAAAGGACATTTAGTTATTGACATCTATTAAAAACTACTTAGGGGAGTCCAAATACATCACAACTTTCTGTTCTTTTTCTCCTGCCCTTGTAAAGTCTTTGTAACCTAGCTCAGCCTTTTTTTTTTTTTTTTTGCCCTAAATGCTTTCCTTTTGTCTCTGGCCTCTCTATTTCTATCTCTTTCTCTGTGTTCTCTTGATTCTGTATCACAAAATCCTTAAACTATTTGGAGTGGGGACGGGGTAGTGGGGGTGGAGGAGAATAGCAGCTAAGGGCAGCTTTCTGTTTGGCAGGAAGGGGAAGGGAGGAAGTTGGCAGAGAATCAGTCCCTTTTCCCCATTAGAGTAGATAATGGGGTCAGAGCAGGTATGCAGGGCAGAGCTCAGCTAGCTCTGTGGTTGTGCAAAGTAGGAAAAGGTACTCCCTCTCTGCAGATGCAGCCCCTCACAGCTGAGCCCGGGGAGGGTGGGGGGTTTCAGACCTCTACCCTTTTGCAGGGCGCACACTGAAGAATCACAAGGAGAGGCTCTGACGTAAGGGGTCAGAATTCTGCCTTCCCTCCTTACACACTAAGGATTAGAGCTTATTTGAAAGGCTTGGGAGGCTTACCTTCAACCACTACACCCTCCCCGCTTTGCCACATGCAAGGTCTAAAACCAAGGGTCCAGTCATTCATTGAATTAACTTACGAGTATCCTGGCTAGGCTCAGGACTAGGTGAGTGTGAATAAAACAAAGAAGCAGGGTCCTCCTGGGGCTTACAGCTTTGTAGGGTAGATGGATGGAAAATTTAATATTAAAGATACACACACATCCTGTACCTATGCACATATAAACATGTGTATAATCTGTGTATATAAATGTGTTTAGAAAAATATATAAACTTGGGGTAAAGGAGTTTATTCTGATAGTATGATATACATAGTTTGAGAAGGCTTTGGGGCACCTGTCCTAGGCTTACAGCATGGGAACTGTGGGGGAAAGATGCTAACAACTCGCTGACTTTGAAACTCCTAGCCCAGCCCGGTGTGAATTTTAGATGGTGGGTTTGTGGCTGGTAGGCTACAGTCTAATTTTTGGTTTTCTTAGAAATGGCTGGAGGCCAGTGAATCCAAGGGCTTGGTATTTGTTTTCTTAAAGCCCAGATCCATTTATTCAGATGCAATAATAAAAATGGGGAGCCTGGTGAGAACCTACATCCTTTCCCCCACTTCTTGATATTTGAGAAGTCTTTTTTTTTTTTAAGATTTTTATTTATTTTATAGAGAGAGATTACAAGTAGGCAGAGAGGCAGGCAGAGAAAGGGGGGGGGGGAAGAAGGCTCCCCGCTGAGCAGAGAGCCCAATGCGGGGCTCGATCCCAGGACCCTGAGATCATGAGCTGAGGGCAGAGGCTTTAACCCACTGAGCCACCTAGGCATCCTGAGAAGTCTCTTTGTTGCTAGAACTTTATCCTTTGGTGTCCTACCCAGTGAAGTTACCGTTCTGCCTTTTGGCCTTTTCACCTCTTTTGGTACCCCCCCCCCCCCAAATGGTTGTGCTGGGACAGGCTAGGAGGAGTGTGTTGGCAACCCAAGGACTGTCCGGAATACAAACTGTGTGCCTTGTTGTAGGAGCTTGAACCTTCTTGCGTTTTGTCATCTGAGATAGGCTGGGTATAGCAGCACTTGGGCCAATACAAGACCAAATGCAGATGAGTTAACAACTGGTCCTTTCTTTATAAAAAAAATTTCTGACCCTTTTTGGATCAATCTGTCCTTCTTTATGGTGGCCCACGAAAGGGTCCTGTGAAACACCACTACCTTGGCCCAGTGGAGGAGGTCAGGCTGTCTTCGTCGGCCCCTGACGTGATTACCTGATACAGACTTGCTCCGCTTCTCAGGATGGGACAGTAGGCATCTCTGTCTTTTTCGTGCACCTCTAACGGACAGTGGCTTCCCGTGTTCAGTGCTTGAGAACGGTATAATTCTTAGGGCCATCACCACTGTTGGGAAAGGGTAAAAACCCTTCCTAAGCTCCTATTGTGCCGTGGCCAGTGTCAGCATGGACGTGCCAGCAGTATTTTGAAGAGCTCGGATCTGTGGCTGTGGGAAGAGCAGCCAGTCAAGGTGGTGCGTCTCCTCAAAAGCCGCGAGGTGGGGGTTAGTGCCAATCTGGCCTCAGAGAAGGGGCTTCCCCTGCCCTCAGAAATAGAGCAACAGGTTCCCTCAGTTCAGACAGTGCACCCTTCCATGGGGAAACGCTCTTCCGAAGGCCCAGCTAGAGGATGTGTCTGTGACCCTTCATCTTGGACCCTTGACCTCTGTCTGGCCTAGGTGGGCCCCAGGAAGGCACATCTGCACTGAATTGCACCTTAATGCAGTGGCCTGGCCTTTCACCTCCCTGGTTGACGTTCCTGGCTGCGCTAACAAGGCTAGGGGATGCCTAGGTGGTGTGCTCGCAGTGACTGGTCCTCCCGGCTTCTTTGGCTTTTACTCGTGCTGACGGGTGCTTTAGGGTGTTGATGTGTCCTCTCTGTTTTGTGATGAGCCTTTTTTGTTATTGCAATCTTTTTTCAGCTAGGGTTCAGGAGGAATCCAGAGGAGGGAGAAGTGGTTTGTAACCGTAAGTAACTGTCCCACAGCTCATCCTTGCCACGTTCCATTTCCTATGGCATCGGGAAGAAGGAATGAAAATTCCAATCATGGGTCCCTTTCTTCTTCATGCAGACGGCAGCGCAGATGTCGCTGGTTGGGTGGCTCATCCTGGGCAGCCCTCCAGGTGGTGGTGCCGGGACCCAGGCTCCGAAGCTGTCGTCTGTGAGGTTTACTATTGCTAGTAAGCGCCACTGCTGTGTGTTGTATGTATTCCTGTGATTCCTACTGCACTATTGCTGTCCCAGGATGTCCCCGCCTTCTACTGAGAGGGAAAGGGAGATTCGGGATGACGGAGGGGTTGGCGTCACTCTTAGAACAAGAGTTTGTTTTGGGGTGTTCAAATAATACAGTGATTCTAAAATCTGTGCTCTGACTTTGGAAACATTTTTCCATATTGTTGGCGGGTATTGGCATCTCTGTTGGAAGAGGGTAGCCCAAGAAAATGGCAGCATTCACGTGAAACCTTGTTCTCCTGTGAACTTCTCCAGGGAACGTTAAAGAGAAGGGTGCTGTGGGGGCTGTCCTCACCTGGCAAGCTCACTTTACAAAACAACAGAACTTCCTTCATATTCGGTCAGGTTCTATCAAATCTTCCGCTACTTTCTTTTCCTCTTCAAGCAATATATAAGTAGTAGGGATGCCATTTTCTGCTGTTCAAATCCATTTTTGACAGACCTTCTCCTAAATGCCTTTCAGTTTTTAAATCCGCTACCTTATCCAGAATGCCTTCCTAACCCTATTTCCTTAAATTACCATCTTTCTATGGCTTTCCTTTTCAACAACATAATTTACCTTTAATAATTAATAGAAAAGAATTCAAAATGTAATCATTGAGCTCACTTGAAAGTTCTCTCATCAGTTACCAGAATCTGGGTTTGTGACGGAGGTCTCCCTGGAGGTTTCAAAATCCCCCTTTTGCCAAGCTTCATTCCCATAGAAGCCGAATTCATAATGCATTCTCTTGTCGTTGGCCAGCCCAATGAAGACAAAGAATGGGTTTCAAATGAACAATGATCCACACAATTGCTTTACGTTTCTTTCAGAGTGGAAATAATGCCAATGTTTATCACGTAGAAATTAAAATGGAAATTTTGCCCAAGCTGAGTCTAGATTGAAGTGTGGTGGATGCTGAGAGGTGCTGGCTTCTGCTCTACTCCAGGGCATTCCTTTCATCTCAACCTTATTCCCAACCCCACCCCCCAGCGTCTCTAGCAGACTTGGGGGGAGGGTGCTTACTCACAGGAATTTATTCTGTTTGTCAGTGAGCATTGAGGTCAAGTTGCTTGTGTAAGGTTGCATAATACTGACCCACCCGGTTCATGTTGGTGGCAGGAAGAGGTTAGGACTTGGAATCTGAATTCAAATCCCAAGTCTGTCAGTTTTGGAGTTGGAGCAAGTTATGTCTCTTTGAAACCCACATATAATTTCCTTATTTATAAAATTAGGATAACACTTATGAGTCTTCATAGCATTTATGGCTTCTTCATGCTCTAAGCTTGGGGACTTCACATCCTTATTTCTACAAGTCCATACTCATCCTGGTTCAGTTTGCTTATTTCTGTTGATTATTGTTCATCTTTGCTGCTTCTCCCCTTCTAGAAGGGCAGATGTCTTTGTTTCCTACACTGATGTGCCTGGCACATAGTAGGCACTCAATAACTGTTTATTGGATGTGTGAATGCATGAATGATTGTCTCTATTATCTCCTATTGTGCAGTGTCTGAGTTAGGTTGTGAGGTTTTCCTTCCAGGTGATTTATCTTCTGAGTTATGTTTTGTATGAGCACTTCTTAGGTCTAGTCTCAGCATAGCCTGACTGATGGGTGAACTGGGGTCCAGATACCTGGCCCAGGGAGGCCAGCTTGGGATTTATCTCTGGCCTCGGTTACTCCTTGGAAGAAGCAAAGCCTGTGTGGAGATGTTGCCAGATTGTTGTGTGTGCAGAATCTAATTTATAGTTGTCCAGGGTCTCCTGAGAACAACGTGCATTTATATCATTACTAAACAGTAATTGATTACAAAGCTCAGTTGTGAAATTTACAATTATTGAATTACTCGGTCAGCTTGTAAATTTCAAATCTTTATTTCTAAAAGTCAATTGATATTCAGCCCAATAAATATTTAATTTAGGTGTAATAATGGTGTAGGAACAAAATTAAATTCTCATTTGGAAAGTAAAGAATCACCTGGATGGGGTCGGGAGAGATGACCTGGCAGAGATGAGCAGAGAACCTGTTGGTCTGATTAAGCTCCTTCTTAATTAGAAGAGACTTCTCATACATGGCTTTCTCCTATTTCATTTTCTCTCTAAAAGAGGACCTTGTTTGGAGGAAATAAAAGTCCTTTATTTTTAGGGCTCTGCATTTCATAAAGCATATCTGAACTAGGTAATTGTGCCTCCCAAAAGCCTTTTGAAGCAATAACGGCACACGGTTTTCTTCCTATTTAACAGATGGGGAAACTGAGATGACTATAGAGAACTGAAGTGACTTGCTTAGAACATAATATGAGAGAGTGAAGCTAAATTGGGTCTAGTGGTACTCCATCTGGCTCTTCAGGCCCTACTGACACATCTATATACTAGTTAGGGTTAAATTCATCTGCATAAAAAAGATCTCAAAATAACTGTGGCTTAAAGATGAAAGCCTTACACCTCTTATAAAAACTACAGAGAAGGCAACCCTGCTGGTCTAGTGATAATACAAAATTGAAAGGGTCCTAAGCTCCTTCCATTTTACCCCTCTACTGTTGACCTGAAACTCATTGTCTAAGGTGGCTGCCTGAGTTCCAGCCATTGCATGTGGAGTAGCAGGATGGAGGAAGGGATGGAGAAGAACCTATTCCTTCACTTTAGGAAGACTCCTCAGATGGTGAGCATCTACTTATATTTTCAGAACTTAGTCATGTAGGTATATCAAAAACTGTCTTATCTGGGCAACATGGTGCATGTTTAAAAACTGGCATGCTGTTACCTAGTGAGGAAGGGAAGAATAGATTTGAGGGCAGCTGACAAGTTCTGCCACAACTCGCATTCCAGAAGACCTGGTGGAGAAGTGTAGAATGTGCACCAAGCAGGAGTGTGGGCGTGCTTGCCTGAATACAGTCAATTAGGACTGCTTCCAGTTACCAGCACCCTCCTGGGTACTGGAGGCAGTGAATACCCAATGGCTTCAGTGCCTGGGTACCATGTGCAACACAGGAAACAGTTTTATGCTTCTCATGTTGATTTCTCTCTTGATTAAAAGGTGAGGGAACCTGTGAAATCCCTTCCTCCCTAAATGTCTGTGGACGGGCATTTCTGGAAGAGAGCATCTTGGCTCTCACCAGGTCAGAGGGGTTGTAGGGTTCATTCACATTAGTCTTTCGCAGCCTGAGAGGCGTGGCATGGTCTTGCAGGAATAGGAATCTTTTGGTGATCATCTACGTGTCTGGTGTCTGCCAGTTTTTGTGGTTGGTGGTGTGTTTTGTCATTGTTTTAACTAAGAACCACAGAAAGAATAAATGTTGAACCAATTTTTTTTTTTTTTTTACTCAGCAGGGCTTGTGCACAGGACTGGATTCATGTATATCTGTGCTCTCGGTGGTGGTGGGGGAATGGTTTGGAACATTTCAAGGACCCTTGCTTCAGCCTTTTAAAGACCAGAGCAATAAACCTAGCTTGATGTTGGTGCTTGCTATTAAAGGTTGTGCTTAGGGTTCTCCCTTGAACTCAGACAATGGAGTGGTTCCTTTTTAAACTTTTTTTTATGAGCAACTTACCCATAAGAGAAGAAATAAAAGAGAGAGTAGAAAATAGGGATAAATCACTTTTAAAAACATCGGATTGTAAAAGCCAAATATGTATATTGAATCAAGTTTGGCAAAACCCAAAGAGTTCGAATAAAATAAAATTACCTGCCATCCTCATACCAGGGAGAGCCAAATGATTATAATTAAAAGTGTTTCCTTTCAGAACTTTTAATATGTATAATATCTTTGCTAAAGCAAGGGGGGGGGGGTCATTGTTTAGTCAATGTGTTGCTTTGTTTCCCCCCCCACTTGACATTATTGTGAACATTTTCCAATATCGTTACATATTCTTGTGAACATTATTTTCAATAGCTACATTGTAATTTGTTCAACCTTCCCTTTAATATTGGACATTTAGATTGTTTCCAATTTTGTAATACTGTAAAAAGGGCTCTAATGAACCTCTTACTCATAAATTTGAGTTTATCACCGATGACTTTCTTAGAATAAAACTGGAATTTTCTGATTATTCTTTATGACCCTTTTAGGCTCAGGGTGCATAATGGCAACACATTATTATTCTGAGAAATCACTGATCCAGAATTAACACAGACTTCGGCTGGAGTCCTGGCTTTACCAATATTAGTTGTGTGATCTTGAGTGGATCACTTAGCTCAGTGAGCCACAGTATCTTTATCTGTAAAACGGGAATACAGTTTTTCATCAGCTCAATCTCTGAGGATTGAATGAGTACCTAGGGTTTTAGGAAGCATTGCTTAAACAGACTCTACCAAAAGACCTAAATTTTATGCAGTTTTACTGTCTTCTTGGAGATTCCGACCAGTTTTCTAGAATTTTACCCATGTGTTCTCATCCATTTAGATCAACAAAATATGTGCTGAAGTCTTTTCACCTCCAGTTTCTGTGAATAAAGTTTTACTGGAGGCCCAACTTTTTCTGTGAATAAAGTTGGGCCAGTTTACCATGCTTATGCCTATATGTATAGTCTGTGGTGGCTTTCATGCTGCAGCAGTAGAGATGAAAATATTACCTGGCCTTTTACAGGAGGACTTTTGCTGACTTCTGACCAGCCACAAAATGTTTATTTCTGAAGTCATGATAAGTATGGGCATGTACTTATAAAATCAACATTTTTCTTTGGTAGAGGATAGACCCAAGCTATGAATGGCCAGGTTAACTATTGGATATGGATGCCACTTAGTTACAAGAGGCATGAGAAGATGTGGGTCTAATTTTGATTGACAGATCTTTTTAGATTTCCCTGGGGAAAAAGCCAGGTTGATCTTACATGAGAGTAAGGTGCTTCTTACCTACAATGTCTGTGCTTTAGAGCAAAACCTGGTTTTGCCCAACTTGAAGCCCCATCTGGAAGATTTTGGAAGCATTTGTCCTGAGAGGGCAGGACAGGCTCTCTGCTCTTGCCACAAAAATGACCTATTTTTCTGAAATAGATTCTGGGTCAGAATGCCTGGGACTAAGCTCACAGAATGTCCGACAGTTTCTGTCACCCTGTCCCTTTGCTGTGTGGATGGGGATTGAGCTTCGTGATGTGGCTGAGTTCTTGACTCTGGCCCTTGGCTCGCTCTTCCACCTCCTGTTCATCCCAATGCTTCCAAAATA
>CM052811.1:106562384-106579391 GCA_028533885.1 Nasua narica | reverse complement strand
ATATTTCCATTGCCCCAAAAAGTTCCCTTGTGCTTTTTTCCACCTGGTCCTCCTCTTAGGCAACCAGTAATCTGATTTATCTCAGCTGTGTTTTGTCTATTCTGGAACATTGTATGAATGGAATCGGACATTGTGTACTATTTTGTGTCTAGCCTCTGGGGGAGAACATGGAAGCCCTTGTTATGTGTTAAATGCATGGTGGGCACTGTGCTGGCCACATTTGGAGTGAGTACTCGTTGAATCTTCACAATAACCTTGTGAAGTACACGGAGCACCAGATTGCAGGCTTGTGGGAGTCACGTCCAGAAGGGGCATTGTACATCACTTCCATTCCCATTTCGTTGGCTAGAATATGTTCTTAGAGCTGGACTCAGCTTCAAGGTACTAGAGTGCCAGTGGTTGGAAGGATGGAAAGATGTAGATCCTGGTGGTCGCCCCTCCCAGAGGCAGCACCATACCACTGGAGAGGGAAACCATAGATCTTTGTTGGATGGCTATCTCTGCCTCCATCCCCATTTAGATTCCCTCTCAGGTTCATAGGATCAACAGCAGCATAATGGGTGGGGATCCAAGAGTTCAGTGTTTAGATCTGACACTTCTTGTGTGCTCAAGGCAGGTCATTTCCCCTTTCTGCATTTCTGTTTTCTTGTGTACAAAGAGTGAGTTAAATTAGGTAACACCAGAGGTTTCTGTCTAACATTTAATGGTTTTAAGTTGTGCTCGATGTATTGTTCTTGGTCACATTGAAAAATCCGAGATCTTGACTGAAGGTAGGTTCAGTAAATCTGGGCTAGGCTGTTAAGCCAACCGCACACTGACTGCTAACCACTCATCTTTAACCTAGTAACTGAGGGAAACATAAGAAATCCTGGGACCATACATTCTACCACTGTTGGAAACAGGAATTTTTTTGACAGTTTAGTCATGAGAGCCGTAAATTCAGCTTCTAATAAATAATTTACTCGGAGGACTGGGAAGCTAACCTCACTGTTCTTGTCCAGCTTGCTGCTGGAGAAACTGACAATTCTGGACATGCCAGGAAGGAAAGAAAAATAGAATTTATCTTCTTTGGTCCTTGAGTGCCCGTCCTCTGTTCTTCTACCACCATTTCAGAGAAAGCCACAGATTTCTGTTGACTGGAGCAGTGAATGCTTTGCATTTCCAGTTGGCCTGTCTCCGCACAGCCCATGATCATCCCTAACGCTGTCCGTGGAGGTCACAGGAGGCCCTAATGTTAATGAAAATGTGCCGTTGATGCTGTTCGTATGTGGGTGACCGAGAAAAAAAGAGGGCCAAAATTGCCGCCTCAATAATGCCCCTCCCCATTACTAGACAGGAACTGAAGGAGGCCTGGTCAAACCTGTGTGTTTCCAAGTCTGGTTTCATTCTGGGCTTTACATTTTGTATCTTTCATGTCTCTGAAGTTGCTTTTCTACACGGCCAGGGAACAGAACTGCCCGGCAACACGTTTAGTTCTCTGTTGCCTGGGTTTTCCAGGGTCGATGAAACTTGGATGCTCATTAAGATTACTGAGCCTCATCATTTTTAATGTTAGGCCCAAGGTAATATTTAATGAGGCTGAAAAATATATTAATAAAATTGCTTGTAGTAATTAGCAGGAAATTATAATGGTCGGGTGATGGGGAGATTTTAGAAATCAGTTAGGAGTGATCAAAACCAATCTCGAATGTCACTACTTGTTATTTTTTGCTTTCAATCATCATGAACTACACCTTTGCATTTTTATCTTTGAAAGGGAAGTCTTTGATTGGGCTTATGCATGTTGCTATTATTTCATGTTATTTTGTTCCTACAGAGTATCAGAGAGAGCTCGAGCTAGCTGGGTCTTTAGAATTACTTGTCAACCATCCTCTTGACCCTGAGAAGCAGATGGGATATTTATGACTTCTATCTTTAGGGTGTTTATCTGAAGAGAGGGGCTCTCAGAGATTGGAGTCCACATGGGCTTCTCCGAATGGGAGACGGGAATAAGACGCATCCATGGGGCTCACCAACCCAGAAAATACAAATGGCGGCAGAACACTGAAAGCTCACAGATTTGGGAGGTACACATCTGGGACCAAGGTTTTAAGATCAAGGTCCTAAAACCTTTGCAACACCTCCAGGTTTGCCTCATGTATGAATTCTTCTCCACGATTCTAGGAAGGG
The DNA here is from genome assembly GCA_028533885.1 of Nasua narica. Taxonomy (NCBI): domain Eukaryota; kingdom Metazoa; phylum Chordata; class Mammalia; order Carnivora; family Procyonidae; genus Nasua; species Nasua narica. The sequence continues at coordinate 106,577,222 of CM052811.1, read as the reverse complement.
AGAGCTGCTTATTTTAAACCCGTTGAGATTTGAGCTGAGGCTTGTGGAGGGTTTCCCTGAAGCCACTGTTTTCCGCTCTGCTCTGGTTTGTTGTTCCTACTCAGACTGGGGAATGTGGGGGGAAACCTAGAGGAGACAGAAGCTTCCAGGATTAGAGACAGTGGTAGTTTGTTGACTCGTATGATAGCTACCTAGATTCTTAGGCGATGTGCATTCATGTTCTCCCATTCCCTCTGTCCTTTTCTTGTTTTCTTCTTGCGATGCATTTTTTTTTAAGATTTTATTTATTTGACAGAGATCACACGTAGGCAGAGAGAGAGGGGGAAGCAGGCTCCCTGCTGAGCAGAGAGCCCGATGTGGGGCTCAATCCCAGGACCCTGAGATCATGACCTGAGCCACCCAGGCACCCCTTGCAATGCATTTTCATTGCAGGCTGGGTGCTGCTGCTTCCTGGGAATGGAGCTGGGAGTGGATACAGCTCCTGCCTTTTAGAGGTTTGCCCAGCAGGGATGGGGACATGAAGGTCGTGAAAGTGTTGGACAGTTCAGTGTTGGAGGAGGAGCAGAAGGGCTTGAATTGTATGAACATTGACGTGATATTTCTAGGCAGGAAAGCAAGGCAGGCATTCTAGGCAGGAGCGTCAGCATGAAAGAGTGCAAGATCCCAGGGGCTGCTCAGAGCTAGGTAATGCTGGATCCCTGGGTGTCAGTCATGGCGATGGTGGGTGATGCCAGGGGCTGCTTCAGTCTGGTTGATAATGGGGCTGCAGCTGAATGGTTTGAATCAGTCTGGCCAGCTCTCCCACTTAGGAGACTCCCTCCTCCTCACCTGTAATGTGGGAATCATAAAAGAATTGGGAGAATTGGCTGAAATAACCCATGTAAAATGCTCATCGTAAAGCCGGTGGTAATAGCAGAAACTCAGTAAATATTAGGGATGCTTGTTTCCCATAGCCGTTGGCCCAGAGAGATTCCCTGAAGGGTACAGGTTCATAGTCACATGGTGGCAAAGCAGGTCCTTACATCCAAGTCTTATAGCTCCTGTCTCCTGGAGCTGTTAGCAGTGGGAATTAACAGCTGCCATCCGAAGCCTATCTAGACCTGATGGAAGGTGCCCCTTGCACGCAGGAGAGCAAAGCTTCCTTGTCAGATTTTCCCAGGAAACACTTGGGCAGGAATTCACAGGATGTGAGAATTGAAAGCCTCATGTCTGTGGTGCAATTCAGGGTTTAAACACTGAGCCATTCTGGCCTTGATGACCTGTGGTCCTGCCACCTTTGGCAGGAATTCACTTCCCCGGGAGGAGCACGTTCTCTAAAGCCTGAGGCTTCAGTGTGTCTGAGATGTTTGGGTTCGGGATCATAATCAGGCTACAAACTGTATACTATTTATACTCTTGTTACCTCCCTAATGCCTCTTGGGAAATACATTTTTTTTTTTTTTTTAAGACCTCGAAGTAGAGAGATGGGTTTGTGTATTCGTTTTGAAGTACGTATGTGTGTATGCATGTACTTCTCTAATTTTTACCAGGCCTTTCATGGATTCATGAATCATAAATTAGACGAATGCACAGCCTCTTCCTTTTCCAAAGACTATGACTCTTTCCTCAGTGCATGACTGGCAGGAAGTTGAGACTCAAGAAATCGGGATGTTGACCCCGGAACCTGCTCTGTAACCGTGGGGTTCCAGATCTAGGAAGGTGGGTGTGGAGACATGACTGGGGGGTCTTTTCCCGTGTTCCGGGGCTGGAGGGGTGAGACGGGGATGAGCACAGGGTGATGGCTTCTAGGCAGATCTGGCCGCTGAATATTCAAGCCTTGTTTCGTTCTCTCGGCGAACTTTCCCGTGTCCGTGTTGATGGCTGCCTCTGACACCCCCGCCGGTGTTTGGACTCAGATACAGGTGTCGTGGGGGCAGATGCGTTACCTGGGACGGGAGGGTGCGGGCTGGGCAGGCGCGAGCAGGCGCCTTAGTGAAGGTCACCTGCTAGAAGACTGCTGCTGTTGGTCAGCACCCTTTCTCCCTGCGTGGGACCAAGGACGTGACCGGGCTTCTTGACGTGTCACCACCTTTGTCACTTTGTTGATCACATTTGCCTGTCCGCTGTAGAGCAGATGGCAGCATGTATTAGGAATTTACCATCACCAGAAAAATCAAAGTAGAAACATTTTTTTTCCTGGGAGAATTTGGGAAGATAATGTCTGATATTCCTAGACGCCTCTGTGGGCATCACCACTCCCTGTCATTCTACTTCCCGAGCATCTCTTCGGTGTCTGCTTTTTCCTCCCCGTGGCCATTGCCTGGGGTTGGAGCCCTTGCCCTCTCAGGCCTGCCAGACAGCCAACAAACTGCCTTCCAGGTGGGCTCCTCTCTGCCTTCCAGCCCCATGCAGTGGGCGTGCAGCCGTCACAGGGCTGTCTCTCTCTGACCAGCTATGCCACCCTGGTGCTCACGCCCTGCCCTGGCTCTCCGTGGCCCGTCCTTAGCCTGCCTGAGGGGCCCTCATGACCAGTTGGCCCCTGCCCACCTCCAGCCGGGGTTCCTGGACGTGTACCTCCTGCTGCCGGCCTTGCCTCTTCTGCATACTCTTGTTCCCCAAGCCTGCCCATTTTCTTAGGCCAGCCTTCCCCACTCTCCTCCCTCTGTCTGCACCTTCCTTCTCTCCTGACCTCACCCCATCTGCCCAGCCACCTCCAGCGAGCTCCTCTTTCTGGGAGGGCTTCCTTCATGGTCTCCTGCCAGGCTGAGCCCAGGACCCTCCTCTGTATCCCTAGATTCTCTTTCCTGTTTTCACATACAGTCCCCCAGTTGATGACTGGTGTGTTCTATCCACCACACACGGTGAGTTCTTGCAGAAGGGACCACCCCTTGTCCATCTTGGTAGCCCTGGGCCAAGGGAGCAGCATGTCATGGCAGTGATGAGACAGCTGCGGGTTCCAGGTCCACTTGTGTCCAGGGGACTTGGGGTCGTGTGGGTGACCCCAGCATTTCTGCACGGGGACAGAAAAGCAGCTCTTTGACAGAGTTACTGTGGGGATTAATTGACATAGTTCTTGGAGGACTGTACCTGGCACAGCACAGGAGCTGAATAAATGTTCAATGCTATCATTGTTACTTGGTTCTGGAAAATCCTGGATTCTCGGTAAGCTCTTGTTAAATAGAAGGACTAAGTGCTTGAATGATACGCATCATTTTGTTGAATTCTGACTTTCTGAAATGGAGTTAATAAAAGAACATTAATTTTCTCTTGTCTCTTTTCTCTCTGAACTTTATTTTTCTTTCCCCCAAGAGCGAACAGTTTCTCAGACGTTAACAAAACACTACTTGCTTAAGTGACCCAAGAATGCTTGGAAGAGAGCCATTTTGCCCAGTAAGCTGATAGTTAGAGTCAGGATTCACCTCCCTGCTGATTGAGTGACACCCCATTTCCCCCCTCTTAAAAGAACTAAATGGCCTATATTTCTTTTTTAAATTAAAGTGAATGAAAATGAATTTCACAACTCCCCTGGAGGTGCCTGAAGACACACTGGGATGTCAGATAAAAAAGTTGGGAATTGCTGAGCTGAAGCACAGTCATGGGATCCCAAGAAAGATGAAACCCAGAAGCATCCAGAATGGAGGAGGAGCGCGGGGGGAGCATCAAGGACAACAGCTAGATTATAAGGTGGAAACATGGGGGGAATAAAGGAGGGCACCCGTATTGAAAAGAAACTGTTACGTGATCTTTAACTTCCATGAAAAGAAGCAAAACAGGTCCAAGATGTGCTGGATAATTGCCCAAGACTTGTTCCTGGCTGCCCTATAAATGATTCCTTACTATGCAAAAATATTGAAAGCAGAAGGGAAATTATTGTTTTGAGCTCAGAAATTTCTCAGTTCTCTGACTTTGCTAACAAGATTTGAGCCCATTATCCTTGTCTCACTGTGAGCTTCCGTCAATAGCAGAACTTGTGTCCCCTCAGGGATTGTCTCCTGAGCTCCTCTTGGTTTAACAAGTGTTTGTTGAAACCTGAGATATGTCTAGGGTCGGGATCAGAACCATCGGGCACACCGGGGTTGTGATGAATGGTTCTTTGGACCTGAGGGAGTTCCTGTGGGATGAGGGGAAACCATTGGAGAATGGCTTCGGAAGGTGCTCTGCCCCACGTCGGCCCAGTGCCTTGAGTCATCTCCATGGGGAGGGCTCAATGACTTGTTTCTTTTTTAGGTGTCCAAGTAGGATAACATGAGGCAGGCCAACTCTTGTGGGCCCCCGGGTGCTTCTCTCTGCACCCTCGCCGCCTCCAGCCTTCCCTGTAGCCAACTGCATGATCGTCTTAAATCAGGAAACAGAGCACGTCACCCTGTTGGCTCTGCCGTGCACCTGGTTTCCATTTGCACCTGGAATAAAATCATACTCATTAGCATGGCCCGGGAGGCTCTGCATGACTTGGCCCTTACCAGCCTCTTCGCCTGGCTCTTTCCATTTCTGGGCTTTGCGCTTGGCCTTCCTTCTCTTTGGAATAGCTACCCCTCACCTCTGCACAGTGTGGTGCTCCTGGGCTTTGGCTCAGAAGACCTTTCTTAGCTGCAGACTCTAAATTCACCTCTCCTGCCTGTTGCCTTCTGATAGTCTGTCTGGGTCCTCTCTACTTGCTGTTTGTCATTATTATCTGTTTTCTTACTCTTCTCTCACGAGATTGTGAGCTCAAGAGGGCAAGGTCCTGGTTTTTTTCCTCTCTCCCGTTTGTCCCAGTGCCTGGCCCGCAGTAGGTTCTTCATAAACTGTGCCTGATCTTTCCATGCCTGGGTGGAGTCAGGAGTGCATAGCCCTGAGGAAAGGAGGAGGGACTTTTAGGGACAAACAGTGTGATGGAAGGAGTGCTATTATCTCTGGAGACGGGGGCCAAGTCCCCTGGCCCCTCAGGACACGGTAGCCTTGTCTGTAAAAAGAAATTATGCTCAAGGATCCTCCCTTCTGGCTCTCAGAATTCTTTGAGTGTAAAAGCTCTGAGACAGAACAATTTATTGATTGACAGCTCTTTGGCCTAAGCCTGCCCCAGAAATGTTTTCATGAAGAGACGTTGCTCACTGCCTGCCTGTCTCAGGTTGACGTTTTCAGGCTTAATTAGAGGCTGTTACCCCTTCTTAAGTAGTCACACACCAGACACGCCGAATAACCTCAGCCCCGAGTGCTGAGATAGGAGAGCGGAATAACAATTTGATTTCGGGTAGTTAAAAGCCGAAGGCCTCTTCACCACAGTTGTTCATTTCCTTGATTTAATAAGTTAAGTGAGTTCTCTCCGAGTTTTTCTCATTTGTTCTATAACATTTTATTGAGTCGTCTACACCGGCTCCAAAGTGGTGGGAGGTACGACCTGTTGAAAAGGCTCCCCGCCACTTTAACCAACTGTTGAGAATGTCGAGCCGAGCCTTTTTATGCACCATGCTGCATTTCACCGGCCGCTCGGCTGGGGGGGTACACGCATGGGCGCCTGAGTCCTGGAGGGCTGAGGCCTCCGCTCACCCAGGCCCCTCAGAGGTGGGGTCACATGGCTGCCAGCCCGTGCCCAGGCAGGATTCGGGTCCCCGTCTGTGATCCTGGGGCCGACAAATGTTGAAAAGAGGCAGTTGTCCGACTTGGTGTGGGTGCCCGGGGAGCTGGGAACGGGCAGATGGTAGGAAGAGCAGGGCATGGGGGAGGATCGGTGGCCTGTGGCCCCTGTTCACAGCATTGTCCGTGTCTTCCTCTGGCTTCCCAGGCCAGTCTCACTGGCAGGCGCTGTCCCCTCCCACCTGCGGGGACCAGCCACTCCCCTCGTCGGCATGTGGTCTCCGTGGTCTCCATCGCTCAGCTGCCTTCCGTCGGCTCTGCCCTCTCCTAGCCCGTCTGCCTGTGGATGGGGCTCGTGCTGGGCTCCCTGGGTGGATTTGCTTGGTGGTCTCCTGCCGGGCCCGGAGGCTGGGCTGGGCCCCGGATTCTGCCTCACCTCTTCGTGCTCTGGCTCCGGGGGCAGGCTCCTGCTGCTCTGCAAGGTCTTGCTGCAGCAACCCCCATGGGCCACTGGAGACAGAGGGGCACCATCTCAGGCATTCCCGTGGGCTGTCCTGTTGGGTCCTGTAGAAAAGGTCCCTAGGATCCCCTTAGTCTGGCACCAGAATTGGCCAGACTCCGGCATGTGGGTAGTTCCTGGTGGTGGAATTAGTGGAGGGAGCAAGGAAGGGAGAAGCAGTACCAGTCCAAAAACATGAGACCCTGTGAGCCTGACGGATCTTACCTACCTCCCAGCCCTGTGACAGGAAAGTGCTCTCACAAAAATCACGTTCATTGTATTACTCAGACCATTCTCTCACTGGGTGACCTTGGGAAGGTGAGGTTCCTGCCTGGACCTCAGTTTACCCATTTGGTAAATGGGAAGGCTGGACTGGATCATTTCACAGGTCTGTGGCTTGAGATCTCCGTGACAGTTCTTGGTTCTGTCCTTGAACTTGCACACACACTCATGGTGTGTGAACCATGGTGTGTGGTTAGGACCATGGACTCTGGAGGCAGGGAGACTTGAGGTGGGGGTCGGGAAAACTGGTGATAAGCTTGCTATACCTCAGTTTCCCCATTCGTAAAACCGGGCCAACACTAGAACCTTCCTCCCCAGTGGGATACAGGCAAAATAGGGGGAGAGACCAGCAAAACTAGGCAGAAAACGCCTCACCGAGATGGTCTGATAGGATAGAGGCTCAAGCTGGAAGGAGTAAGGGAGTGGAGCCCTGGAGCCTGGGAGACAGGACGTGTGGGAGGTGTGGGCAGATGGGTCGGGGGCAGGGTTGTGAAAGAGTTCCTTCCTCACTACCTCCTCCCGACGCAGCTCTCCTTGTGTGGTCGTTCTTGTACCTGACTGAGAAGTGAGGCAGATTTAGTCCTCCGTGCCGCGGGAGCCGGGGGATTCTAAAACCTAAGGGCACCAAGGGGGACTCTCCCTGCAGTGGAGATTCGTGAGCATGAGTGCTCCGTAGTGAGGTTGCTTTTCCTCTCCTTCCTGCGGCCCAGAATCTGCTGTCCCCTGGAGCCCATTTTTCATTTCCAGGGCAGAGCCAACTGTTGGCTCTGGGCAGGACAGGTTTGGCTTTCAGAGATGACGTATGGTACCTAGATGTGCTGCCTGGTTAGTAAATTATTTCCTGGATCACTGGACAGTGAGACATTTTAAACGGGAGCCTGCAGGCTTTGTGGAGCCTCTGCATTCTGAATTCACAGTGGGAATTGGCCGTGAAGGAATGGACGGTGTCCCTGCTGCGTGCCAGAGCTGTGACCCTGACGGATATTGAGGAACATCTACCTGAAGAGGGGAAGGGAGGAAACCTTAAGGAGCACTTACTCTCTCTCAGGCCTTTAACAGGTTCCTTTTAATCCTCTCCCCAGTCCTGTGGAGCAATTATTGTACAAATGAGGAAACTGAGGCTCAGGGAAGTTAAGGGTCTTGTTGGAGGTAAGACTCTGGTACATGATGGACCAAGACTTTGGACCTTGGGAATGATTGATGGTAAAAATCTCTTTCTGCTGAGTGACAAATGTTTGGAGCAGGGACTGGCAGTTGTTTTCTGTAAAGGGCCAAGATGGTAAAAGCCCACAAGGCTTTGTGGAACATACGGTTTCTGTCACCTGCCATCATAGCATGAAAGCAGCCATTGATAATACATGAATATGCTTAGGTGTGTTCCAATAAAACTTTATTTACAAAAACAGCTAGTGGACCAGGTTTGGCCCACGGGCTACAGTTCACTGACCCTGGCTTTAGAGAAGAGCCAGGATGACCTTGAGTGAGTGCCACATTTGCCCAGGTAACCACGAGGCAGTCAGGTTTACTTTCCAGAACAGAAATGATTCTCCTAGACCTTGTAAAGAGGTGTAAGGGCCAACGGAGGCAGGTGGCATGTTACTGCCATCCCTTCAGGTGATGAGATTCTTTTAGGTTCATTCCAACAACTAGATGCTACTGCTCTGGAGAAACAGGAGGCTTGACCCTGTGGTCCAAATAGGAGGCTGGTGGTTTAGATGGAGTTAAACCAGAGAGAGCAAGAAGAGCATAATTTTCTGCTCCATTGTCACCTTCATAAAATTTGAAAAGTCAATTCTAAAGCTAATCGTAGCAACATTTAAGAACAGTACTTTTTTAAAAAAAATTATTAACATATATTTGCCCCAGGGGTACAGGTCTGTGAATCATCAGGCTTACACATTTCAGAGCGCTCACCATAGCACATACCCTCCCCTGTGTCCATCACCCAGCCACCCTCGGTTGGTTTCGTGAGATTGAAGTCTTATGGTTTGTCTCCCTCCCTACCTCATCTTGTTTCATTCCCCCCCGCCCCCCGCCACCTCATGAACCCCCGCCCTGCCTCTCAAATTCTTCATATCAGAGGGATCATATAATAATTGTCTTTCTCTAACTTATTTCGCTTAGCATAATACTCTCTAGTTCCATCCATCTTGAAAATGGCAAGATTTTGTTTCTCTTGATGACTGCATAGTATTCCATTGTATATATATACCACTTCTTTATCCATTCATCTGTTGATGGACATCCAGCTTCTTTCCATAGTTTGGCTGTTGTGGACATTGCTGCTATAAACATTCGGGTGCACATGCGCCTTCGGATCACTACATTTGTATCTTTAGGGTGAATACCCAGCAGTGCGATTGCTGGGTCATAGGGTAGCTCTATTTTCTACTTTTTGAGGAACCTTCACACTGTTTTCTAGAGTGGCCGCACCAGCTTGCATTCCCACCAGTAGTTCAGGAGGGTTCTCCTTTCTCTGCATCCTTGCCAACATCTGTTGTTTCCTGACTTGTTAATTTTAGCTGTTCTGACTGGTGTGAGGTGGTATCTCACTGTGGTTTTGATTTGTATTTCTCTGATGCCATGTGATGTCGAGCACTTTTTTCATGTGTCTGTTGGCCATTTGGAGGTCTTCTCTGCAGAGATGTCTGTTCATGTCTTCTGCCCATTTCCTGACTGGATTTTTTGTTCTTTGGGTGTTGAGTTTGATAAGTTCTTTATAGATTTTGGATACTAGCCCTTTATCTGATACGTCGTTTACATTCTCCCATTCTTTCAGTTGTCCCTTGGTTTTGTTGGTTGTTTCCTTTGCTGTGCAAAAGCTTTTGAACTTGATGAAGTCCCAATAATTCATTTTTGCCCTTGCTTCCCTTGCTTTTGGTGATGTTTCTAGGAGTAAGTTGCCTGTGTTCTCCTCAAGGATTTTGATGGATTCTTGTCTCACATAGAGGTCTTTCATCCATTTTGAGTCTATTTTTATGTGTGATGTAAGGAAATGATTCAGTTTCATTCTTCTACATGTGGCTGTCCAATTCTCCCAACACCATTTGTTGAAGAGACTATCTTTTTTCCGTTGGATATTCTTTCCTGCTTTGTTAAAGATTAGTTGACCATAGAGTTGGGGGTCCATTTCTGGGCTCTCTGTTCCACTGATCTATGTGTTTGTTTTTGTGCCAGTACCATAATGTCTTGATGATTATGGCTTTGTAATAGAGCTTGAAGTCGGGAATTATGATGCCACCAACTTTGGTTTTCTTTTTCAACATTCCTCTGGCTATTCATGGTCTTTTCTGGTTCCATATAAATTTTAGGATTATTTGTTCCATTTCTTTGAAATAAATTGACGGTATTTTGGTAGGGATTGCATTAAATGTGTAGATTGCTTTAGGTAGCATTGACATTTTCACAATATTTGTTCTTCCAATCCATGAGCATGGAACATTTTTCCATTTCTTTGTGTCTTCCTCAGTTTCTCTCATGAGCACTTCATAGTTTTCTGAGTACAGATTCTTTGCCTTTTTGGTTAGGTTTTCTTCCTAGGTATCTTATGGCTTTGGGTGCAATTGTAAATGGATTCGACTCCTTAATTTCTCTTTCTTCTGTCTTGTTGGTGTATAGAAATGCAACTGATTTCTGTGCATTAATTTTTATATCCTGACACTTGACTGAATTCCTGTATGAGTTCTAGCAGTCTTGGAGTGGAATCTTTTGGGTTTTCCACATAAAGTATCATATCATCTGCAGAGTGAGTTTGACTACTTCTTTGCTGATTCAGATGCCTTTTATTTCTTTTTGTTGTCTGATTACTGAGGCTATCAGCAGTACTTTGAGTACTATGTTGAATAGCAGTAGTGGTAGTGGACAGCCCTGCCGTGTTCCTGATCTTAGGGGAAAAGCTCTCAGTTCTTCCCCATTCAGAATGATATTCGCTGTGGGTTTTTCATAGATGGTTTTGATGATGTTGAGGAATGTACCCTCCATGCCTACACTGTGAAGAGTTTTAATCAAGAAAGGATGTTGTACTTTGTCGAATGCTTTTCCAGCATCAATTGAGAGTATCATCTGGTTCTTGTTCTTTCTTTTATTAATGTACTGTATCACATTGATTGATTTGTGGATGTTGAACCAACCTTGCAGCCCAGGAATAAATCCCACTTGGTCGTGGTGAATAATCCTTTTAATGTACTGTTGGATCCTATTGGCTAGTATTTTGGTGAGAATTTTTACATCTGTGTTCATCAAGGATATTGGTCTGTAATTCTTTTTGATGGGGTCTTTGTCTGGTTTGGGGATCCCAATTATTCTAATATTGTTTCTTCTTATGGTATCACTTATCTCTTGAATTCTCCCCTCGTGGTCCAGTAGTTGTTTGTCTCTCTTTTGCTCAGCTTCTTTATTCTCTGTCATTTGGTCCTCTATATCACTAATTCTCTCTTTTGCCTCATTTATCTTAGCAGTAAGAGGCTCCATTTTTTTATTGCACCTCATTAATAGCTTTTTTTATTTCAACTTGGTTAGAGTTTTGTTCTTTTATTTCTCCCAAAAGGGATTTTATTTCTCCAGAAAGGGAATCTCTAATACCTTCCATGCTTTTTTGAGCCCAGCTAGCACCTTGATAATTGTCATTCTGAACTCTATTTCTGACATATTACTAATGTCTGTATTGATTAGGTACCTAGCCGTCAGTACTGCCTCTTGTTCTTTGTTTTGTGGTGAGTTTTTCCACCTTGTCATTTTATCCAGTTAAGAATAGATGAATGAGAGAAAAAAATACTAAAAGGGTAGCAGCAACCCCAGAAAAATATACACTAACCAAATCAGAGGAGACCCGAAACCAGGGTGAGATAAAAGGGGGAGAGAAAAAAAAATAGGGGAAAAAAAAAAGAAAAAATATATATTAGACTGGTGAATAGAACAGAGCCTCACACTTGATTTTGGGTGTATTTTGGTCTTTTAGAAGAAACTACCTCCCCAAATTTTAAAGAAAAACTTTACAAAAATAAGGGTAAACACGATGCAGGGATAGAAGATGATTGTAAAGATGGAAATTGAAAAGATTTGAAGAAAGAAATTGATCAGTAGGTTGAAAAAGGAAAAAAAGGAAAGAATGTGATCAGGTTGGAGACTAGAACAATGCTTCAGGTATATTTTCAGGTATATTTTGATCTATTTGAAGAAATTTTATCCAAAATTTTAAAGAAAAAACTTATATACAAAAAATAAGGTTAAATACAATGAGGGGATAAAATATGACTATAACAATGAAAATTAGAAAAGATTTTTTAAAAAGATATTGATAGGATAAGATAAAAAAAGTTAAAATAGGAAAGAGGAAAAATTAAAAGATACAGAATAAGAAAAAAAATTAAAAAAAATTTAACTTGAAAGACTAAAGGATAATGGGGAAAAAAGCCGTGAATTCTATGTGTTGCTTTCCCCTAGCTCTGGAGTTCTGCAGTTCACACTGATCAGTGAACTTGGTCTTGGCTGGATGTCCTTGCTGATCTTCTGGGGGAAGAGCTCGTTGTCATGATTCTCAAATGACTTTGCCTGAGGCGGGATTGCACCGCCCTTGCCAGGGGACTGGCTGAGTCATCTGCTTGGTTTCGCACTCGGGTTTGTGCTTAGGAGCTTTTGTTCCCTGAACGCTTTCCCTACCGCCCTGGAGGCCGGGAATGAAGATGATGGCCTCCTAATCTCCCGCCCAGAGGAGCTGAGCTCTCAGGCCCCGCTCCTCAGTCACCCTCAGAGAAAAGCAGTCAGTCCCTTCCGTCTCCCTGGTCTCTGGCCGCACTCGGAACTCACCTGGCCTGTGACTGAGCATTTCTGTCTCGGGCTCACGGCCCCGTTTGGAGTCTCCAAACCCAGCAGATTCCTGCAGCTGCTCCTGCGCCGCTCCTCCTGGAGGAGGAAGGTGAGTCTCTCCGGATCTGCTTCTTGTGGGGTCCCTGCTCGAAGAGTAGTGACCCGACTGTGCCTTGGATCACGGTTTAAGGTAAGCCCAAGCTGAGACCCCGCTTCTGGGCTCCGTCTCTACAGCCAGCTCCCGGCTCTGATACCTGGGAACTCTGCTGCACTCAGGCACCCCTGGTCTTTCTGTGACCCCGGGGGTCCTGAGACCACACTGTCCCTGTGAGGGCCATGCCCCCGACTTAGCCTCAGGAGTGGCGTCCCTCGGTGCAGCAGACTTCTGAAAGTTCCTAGTTTGTGCTCTGCGGCTTCCTGGGAACCGCCACCCCCCCCCCCCCAGCCCCCGCCACGGTCTCTCTTCCTGTCCTCTCGGATTCACTTCTCTGCGTGACCTACCTTCGGGAAAGTGGTTGATTTTCTGTCCCTAGAATTGCTGCTCCTCTTCTCTTCTATCTCTTGTTGAGTTTAAGAATAGTACATTTTGAAAAGAAAACTTGTATTTCTTTGTATTCACTGAATTAGTACCACCGGCAACACGTAAGCATAGAACAGAGCCTAGTGTTTAAGAACATGACTTTGGACCTGGGTACAAATTCCAGCCCAGTAACACGCTAGCTGCCTGGTCCTTGGAGGTCATCGAAACTCTGAGTCTTGATATCCTCAGCTGGTTAGTGGTTAGAGTGAGGTTCTTAACCTTTCCTGAAGATTAGAATCATCTGAAGGATTTGCTATGGTGCATGTGGCTGGGCTCTATGTGGGCTCTCTGCCCAGAGGTTCTGATTGAGAAGGTCTGGGGTGGAGCCAAGAGTTTGCATTTCTGTTAAGTTTCTCGGTATTGCTGATGCTGCTGGCCCAGGGAGCACACTTTGAGAACCACAGGGTAAAACCGTGCTGAGTGTTCCAGGTCCTAACTCTTTCCCAGCAGACAAAAAATGTGGGATGTGGATCTGAGTGGAATGGGGAAACAGGGAGTTCCCCCGCATCCTCAGAAGGCACAATTAAGTGCATCAAGACTTTTCCAGCTTTCAGAGCAAAGTAAAACCACCCGTGGCTACTTGGAGGTGGCCCTGGGATGGTCTAGCTCTCAGTAGTTCCATAAGAAGTTTCTGGAAGGCTTGGGCAAGAGAATGAAGGAGGAACAGGGGTTTCCTTTTCCACCTTCTCCTGAGAGTGGGAAGAAGGGAGTGGAAGCTGCTTTTAGGACAAAAGATAACAATGGAAACATTTTACTCTCTGCAACATTAACCACAGGCATTGTGGGAGGATGCCAGTAAGGCAGGGAAAGTGCTTTATACCCTGTGCCTGGCATACGGTGAGCAACAAAGAAGTATTAGCTGTTGTTATTTTGTGTATTGTAAAAACAAAACAAAAAAAACCACTATTGTTTCAAAAGTGTTAGATCATGAAGGATCCTCTCTCTCTGCTCCCCAGTCCTGTTCTCTGGTGGTAACCAGCATTGGGTGTTTGAGGTATATTTTTTAAATTGACACTCCTATTTCTAAATAATGACAGACTGCCATTGGAAAAGGTGAGCATTTTTACACTCCCTTCCCACCGTGGTCGTCATCCACCTCTTGGATTTTTATTTTTTTTATTTTTTTTTAGGAGCAGGTAAAATGGGTTCATTTTAATTTTAATTTGATGGTACCATAGCATAGATACACTAGATTCTGTTCCAATAAGAAATGTAACATCTTATTTTAGAAAATGCTTTTGGACCTTTGTATTGCATAGATGAAAAAACAATTGGCATTCATTCAATTATTACTGAGGTAGAAAAATATTTTCAAATGTTTATTGATGTTTTGCTTCACACCACTCCCTATTTCTCTTTCAGGTGGTTTTCTTCTTCCTCATTTGAAAGTGCTCTCTGGGTCCCGCAAATAGTTCTTCCTCAGTCCAGAGATGTTGCATTGTTAATCTCTAAGACTTATTTTCTTTTTATTTGTTTACAGGTTTTTGTTGTTTTTTTTTGTTGTTGTTGTTGTACTGAAGTTTTTTTGTTTTAATTTTTAGGTGGTGAAATGGATCAGTATTTTGTTGGTTTTTGGTTTCATGCCACCATCAGACTTTCCTCACTCTTTATGAAAGAATTGCCTTTTTTTTTCCTAGTGGTTTCTTCTTCCCTCCCTCCTTCCCTTTTTTAACTTAAATGTGTAATTTGTCAGGCAATTATTTTGATGTAAGGGTGAGGTAGAGATCTTGCTTTATTATTTTATTCCAAGATGACAGCTACTTGTCTCTCTGAGTAATTCACGTGTTTCCTGCTTATAGGCAATATAGCCTAAATAACATAGTCTCATGTATGTTGGGTGGGGGTCTCATTAGCTTCTATTTGTCTATTTACTAAGTGGTACCATCTTGCTTTATTGCTGTAGCTATATGTTTTAACATCGGAGAGGATCAAACTGCCCCCCCCCATAACCTTAAATTTCAAAAGTACCCCAGGTGTTTCTGTGTGTTTATTCTACCAGACAAATTTTAGAATATTTTTGTCAAATAATCCCTGAAATATCTGTTTTGGATTTTGGTTGGCTCTGCATTACAGATTAGAGACCCCAGACATTTTTATGATGTTGAGTTTTCTTATCACAGGAGGAGTTGCCCATTTACTT
>CM052811.1:106505516-106561884 GCA_028533885.1 Nasua narica | reverse complement strand
TGGTTGAAATTGGGTGGTTCCATTGGATTCAGTTGTATAAGCAAAATCCATAAAGAGAAATATTAGTGTTTCTAGATCTTTATCTAAAATCATAATGTTTGGTACAGTGGCCTTAATTTACCTATCGAAGTTATTGAAAGTGAAATGAGAAATAAATCATGAAGGCAAAAATGGCTAAAGATAGAAGAAGAATGAGACCTGATGCTGTATTTAAAGTCAGAAGCCAACATATCCAGTCTGAGGACACAGTTAAAACCAAATTGTGTTTCTAGTTCTAAGTAAAAATATTGGAACCAAAAAATACTTGGTGAAAGTTTGTTGTTCCCTCTGAACCCTTTAAATTGTCAAAAGAAACAGCAACACTTCTTAGTTAACAGACAGCTTTCACTCTTGCTTTGCTGGGTACTTGATTTTCTACTTAAGTGATGATGTTTCCAATCTCGTTTAACCTTTTGATTGACCGCGTGATCTCATGAGCCGTAATCTCTCTTTCTGGACTTCTCTTGCTGCTGCTCTTGATTTCAGATTGTTCCGATTGCTGTGATTGTTCTGGGCAAGGCTCATCTGGGTTTAATTCATGCTCATGTATTAGGGATTTGTCCTGAATTAGAATGAGATGCTATTTTTATGACCTCTTAGGAGCTTCACACTTACTGTGGTCTGTAGATTTCTGGGCAGACTCTAAATTGCCAAGCCGCACCTTGCCTTACATCTTTTTTTCAGTTTTAAAAATCACTTATTCTCAATGTCTGCTTATGTGCCGAAGTGCTAGACTTCTCAGCAAGAGTACGTTTCTCTTCCTGGGGGCCTCTTGCGAGAGATGCTGATGGGCTCCTGAGGTGGGTGACCTTCAGAAACAAAAATAATTGAATTCTTTAAGCAGATGATTTCACTTGCGATTTTACATTAATGGGGGAGGGAACAAAGACAGTTCAGTAAATACTTCTCACATATTTTCAGATTATGGCCAGTAAAGGAGAAGGAGGCAACGCAGTGGAGAATAAGGTCAACAAGGGTGTCAAGTTTAAAAGGAAGAAGGGGAAGTGGAGCATGAAACATACAAGCAAAAAGAGATCTGGACAGAGAAACGAGAACATGGTGAAGGGATCCTCCAGAGCAGCCTGGCAAAGGGGCAGATAGACACAGGACAGAGGCCTGGAGGATGTCATGCATTTCCATAGATTTTTGGGGCGGTGAAGGAGCCCACAATAATGATTTTTGTCTTTGGAGCTTGGGAAGCAGAATAAATTATCCTATGCTATTACTATGCTTTACATGTGGATAGAGTTGTAATTTCTAGCTAGAGCAATTGTCCTTGATTGGATATAGCCATTCTGCCTTATTTTCAAATTTGAAAATCATTTCAAAATGGATTTGAAAATAAAAGTTTTCTTTCCTATGAGATCTAAAGATTAGAGTCACAGGGAAGGAAAGTTCTGTTTCTAAAAACATTTTAAAAATTGTTTTGCATTTGTTTTAAAATGTCATTGTCAAAAATTAGAACATAGGTAAAATTGGAAAATGTAGGAAGTATATGGAAGAAACCAAAAAAACTGATTCCTATTTGGAATCCTCTCTACTTTACATATACAACTGTATGCTCTGTTTTTATTAATGTAGGGTTCAACTGTGCATTGTTGCTTACTACCTCTTAAAAATTTACCACACTACCATATACTTCGTAGTTGACTGTTTCATATGTTAACTTAAGTGTTTCTTCTCGTTGGGCATGCAGGTTGCTTCCAATTTTTGCTATTAGAAGAATGTTGTAATGAACATCTTTGGCTATTAATTTTCTTTTTTTTTTTTTTTGGCTATTAATTTTCATGCATTTCTCTGATTATTTCCTTAGGGTCGGGTCCCAGAAATAGGAAGATGATCAAAAATATTTCTTTTAAACATGTTTAAGGTTCTCTATGCCCTGTTCAAAAGTGTGTTCACATTCATGTATTCATTCATCAGCATTCTAGTGCTCTGGGGATGGTGGGTTCAAAGCCAGATTATTGTGGATTCTGTGAAGAGCAAAATAGACCTAGGATCTGCTTTCTGGAACATTCCTTCTACTGGAGGGGACAGTGAATAACTGAGGTAATAATTAAAAAAATTCCAGCCAGTATATTCCCCACCCCCAAAGTTGTGATGAGTGTAACACGGGAGACAGCGGCGTCTATTAACAAAGGGGCTGGTTAGTGGGTGCTGTTCTGAGGAGATGGTATTTAAGCCAAGCTCTGAGAAAAATGGGGAAGGGAACTTTTTCTGTAGTGCAGAAGATCCTGTGCAAAGGTCCTGAGGTGGGACAGAGATCAGAATGTTCTAGGAGTTGTTAGAAGTCCTCTGTGAAAGGAAAGATGGAATGAGATGGAATTGGAGAGTGGGCAGTGGCTGGTCATTGTCTCATGGGGCCTTGTGGGCTATTACTGTCGGTGAGTTTGGATTTTCATGGCAAGAGTACTGAAAAGCCTGTGGAGGGAGAGCTAGAGTTTAAGTTAGATTTAAAAAAAAAAAAAAAAAAGCCTCCTGATTGTTGGGTGGAGAGTGGACACCCAGGAAGGGATGTGAGCATCCAGGGAAACTATACCCAGCTCCCTGGGTATCCAAGGGTCCTTCTGAGGTCTGCTGGACTCAGCTCGAAGAGGCACCTAGGCAGCCTTGGGACCTTACTTTCAGAAAGCTCTGAGCAGGGCTTCCCTCCCTTAAACCTGTGTATTTTACATTCAGGACTAAATCTTCCCATGTTCTCCCATTACCATCATTTAAAATGTATTAAGTTTTCTACAGCCTCTCGCTGTCTTTGCTTTGGATCTGAATGGCTGCAAAATAAATATTTCAAAATAGCATCTTAGTCTGCTATTAATATGATTTGAAAAATACATGGACAACAAGAGATCAAGAACTGTTACTTTTTTTATGCCGTTCTTCTATTGATGGACATTTCAGTTATGATGCCTATTGTAAATAATGCAGCGATGAAGCTCTTTCACATAGACGTATTGGTCTACTTCTTGTGGATATATTCTATTGGAAAATATGCCTTTTCAAGAATTGTTGACCAGATTGAATGCCAGCACAATTGTGTGCCAGTTTAAACTGCAATATTGGAGGTGTCTGTTTCCTGGCATTCTTTTCAACTCAGAATATGAATCTGTCTATCAAATCTTTGTTAATTGGCTGAATACATGTTAAGTGGCACTTCTTTGATAATTAGTTTGTTCATCTTCCCTTAGAGGAAGTGACTTCATTTTCTTAGCTAGAACAGAACTGTGAACCTAATGCATGAAGTGTAGTAAATGCTCATTTAAAGCTTGTTGCTTGAACAAATGAAGCATAGGTCTATAGGTCTGTTGACCATTTGCCTGCCTTTGTGAATTGGTTAATACCCTTTGTGGAAACAGTTGTCTTTTTTTTTTTTTTTTGGTAAGTTTTAGTAGCTTTTTATAATACATTATAGTAAATAACCCCATCTCAGAAGCTTCAAATGTGTTTTCTGAGTTAGTCATTTTTCTTTATCTTTTTTGTTTGTAGGTTGAATGATTTTTGCAATAGAGATTTTTAAAAACTTGGAAGCATTTCAACCATGGCCTTATGGTTTGTGGCTTGGAAACCATACCCAGAAGAGCTTTCCTCAGCCTAAAACTACTATTTTTATATAAATTTACTTATTTCTTTCCCTTCCTCCCTTCCTATTTAATTAGTTTATTTCGCAGAGAGAGAGCACAGCAGGGGTTGCAGCAGGCAGAGGGAGAAACAGGCTTCCTGCTGAGCAGGGATCCTGATGTGGGGCTCGATCCCAGGACCCTGAGATCATGACTTGAGCTGAAGGCAGTTGCTTAATGACTGAGCCACCCAGGCGCCCCCGATTTACCTGTATTTTTCTATTCATAGACTTACTATGAACTATTGTCACATTCCTTGAACGAACACTTCTTCTTTGTTGTATGGTGTTTATGTAACAAGGTGTGGGATTCTTTTTGTTGGAAATTTTATTTTAGAATTTTATATAAATCTGTAGGGTTTTTTTTTTTTTTTCCATACTATCTTAAAGAATTTTCCTCTTTAGATTGAAAACCATGCTTCTCAAACTTTCACTTGCCTCTGAATCACCTGGCAATCTTGTTAAAATGCAGGTTCAGTAGTTGCCGAGTGGGGTGGGAGGGTCTGCCTTTCCAACAAGCTCCGAGCTAAGGGCCGTGCTCTTGGCACGAGACCACATTTGAGTAGCAAGTCCTAAGGGACTTAAAATACCACCTGAATTACTACCCTAGACAGTGCTTGGATCCAGTGCTCTTTTGAGAGAGAGAGAGAGAGAGTGTGTGTGTGTATATACACACATATGCCCCTATTATATACATCCAATTTTATTTAAAATTATTGTATATTACATACATTTTATATATACATTCAATATATATTTATATACATTCTATTATATACATTCAATTTTATTTAGGTTCTCAAGTCTGTTGGCTGAAAAAGGAGTCTGAATTTTTTCTGAATATTTTCTCAGTCTTTGAATTTTTTTCCTCTATCTCCTCAGATATTTCTGTTTTCTCTTTGAGACTTTCATGGTTTATGTAGTTTATGGTCTTTTTCCTCAAAGAACCTGTCTTGGATTTATTTATTAATTTTGGTGTTGTCTATTTTTTAATGAATTGATTTGTGCTTTTATCTTTATTAAGCAGTTTTTCCTGTTTCATTGAACATTTTATTTTCTAGCTTCTTGAGTTGATTTCTTAAATAATTGATTTGTTTTATTTCATACTCTGTTATTAAAGTATTTAAGGCTATGAAATTTACTTTTAGTACACTTTGGCCACTTGCCGTGTATTTTGATATGTGTTGGTTTCATTATTGCTATTCTCCAAAAAATCTGTAATTGCTGTTTTGGTTTTATTTTTGACCTAAGAATTATTTCCAAGCTGTTGGAATAATTATTTAGTTCTACTTTTGAAATTAATTTCTCATTTATTGTAGTGTGAGTGGAGAATATAATCTATGTTATTAATTTCCTTTTGGGGCATTTAATGGGATTTTCTTGGTTGTTTAATATTGGTAGATTTATAACTGTTTAGTGGGCCTTAGAAAAGAAACTTAAATTCTTTGCAGTATACAAAGCATGAATAAAGCTTTTACAATGACTTTAATAATATTAATCAAATCCCCTACTTGTATACCTATTATCTTCCTGATTAGCCACTGCAATGTTCTTTCATTCCCTCCTCCCCCTGACGTCCCACTTTGTATTTTCAACATTTTTTTCTTTAGTGTTTGACACGATGTTACTCAGACCGAGGATATTTTGACAGATCTCAGTTGTGGCTTGTGCCACCTGTCAGTTTAAAAAAGGACCTCTTTTGGCAGAAGTTAATACTGTTCTCCTCTGTGGAGTCAACCTAATCATCTGTAAATAGAGGAATGCTTTTATCTTATTTGAATTTTTTTCTGGTATATTTTTGCCTTTTGGTATTTTTTGTCCTTATATTTTTGTTGGGTATCGCTCCCATCTTTGCATTACAGCTTTAGTCTTTTTCCTGATAAACATTATACACTTGTTTTTATTGGTTTTGGATTTGGTTTTTGAATCTCTTAACTGCTGAGTTCATCTTCTGTCTGCCTCTAGTTTTTTAATTGATATTTTTGCCTTTAAATCTGTTTTCTGTTGAGGAGTATTGATTTTGGTAACAGGGAAAACCTACAATCTACTTTCCTTTCTTTCCCTGCCTTCCTGCCTTCCTGCCTTCCTGCCTTCCTGCCTTCCTTCCTTCCTTCCATTTATTTGACAGAGCATAAGCAGGTGGATTAGCAGGGAGAAGCAGACTCCCCACAGAGCAAGGAGCTTGATGTGGGGCTCAATCCCAGGACCCTAGGAACATGACCTGAACCAAAGTCAGTCGCTTAACTGAGTCACCCAGGCACCCAATCTACTTTTATTTCCAACTAGGTTTTTATTTATTTATTTATTTTTTGTATTTTGAAAATGGTAAGGTTTTATGGTTTAAATTTTTATTTTCATTTATTTTTCTTGGGGGCTGCAGGGGGAGAGAGAGAATCTTAAGCAAACTCCATGCCCAGCATGGGCCCTGACTTGGGGCTTGATCTCATGACTCTGAGATCATGACCTGAGCCAGAATCAAGAGTCAGACAGTGCTCCATCGACTGAGCCACCCAGATGCCCCATGGCTTAAATTTTCTTATAACTGTATGTACCACCATTTTATCAAGAATATAAATTTTAGGATGCCTGGGTGGCTCAGTTGGTTAAGCAGAGGCCTTCAGCTCAGGTCATGATCCCAGTGTCCTGGGATTGAATCCCACATCGGGCTCCTTGCTCGGCAGGAAGCTTGCTCCTCTCTCTGCCTCTGCCTGCCTCTTTGCCTGCTTGTGTTCTCTCTCTGTTAAAATAAAAAAATAAAATCTTTAAAAAAAATATATAAATTTTATCAAGAATTGTATCAATATAAAATACTTTGCTATCCCTGTTTATTATTGATGGAGCGTTTGGTGATGGACAACATGGCTGGATGTTGTTTCTTCATAGGTGGTGCTTTAGCATCAGCATCTGCTGCCTTGCGTCCTTCGTGCAGGAGAGTATCATGACTGTCGTCTTGGCCTCTGTATTGGCATCTCCTTTCCTCTCTTTTCCCCTCCTCCTCTTTGTCCTTTGATGTCCGAATGACTGGTTGGCTGGGTGTAGAAGAATACCTCTCCCTCAAACCCACATGGGCAGTGCTCTGCTGTCTCTCGGAATCAAAGGAGAAGACTCACCTCTCTTTATCCTTTGTACATCACTGACTTTGGCCTAGGTGCTTGCGCAAATTCTGTCTTCATCCTTGATACTCTAGGACTTCACTAGCCTATTTCTCCATGCTCTTCACTTTTCAGTCATCTTTTTCTTTTCTTTTTTTCTGATGCCTGCAAGTGCTGTCACAGATTTTCAGATCATACACATTTTCTTCACCCATATCCCTGAATATAGTTTTTATTTGACTTCCTCAGTTCTTTCTTTGGGCCCACCCATTCTAGATCTGTGGTGTTTTATCTGTCACCTCTAACATCTCCCTGATTGCTTGGATCAGTGTACCGTGCGCTTTTGGCACTCTGTATCCATAATCTCAAACTTGTTTTTATTGTTGACTTGGTTCATTATGCTATTTTGAATTCTTCAGTGGACTTTTTTCTTTAACTCTTCTCCCCACACCCCATCATGTCACTTTTTTGTCTTATTTCAGATTTTAGATATTGATTTTATTGCCTCAATTTTTTTCAGCTTCTTGGAGAGTTCAAACCATTGCTGTTAGAACATTTTTTTTTCTGCCTTTTGGAGTAAATCTTCATAAGGTATATGCTCTTAGAGATGCACACTTCTAATCCATTTAAAAATTGATTTATTTTTTTGCAATAGGGCTGCAAGAGTCTATCCTCATCTTTTGCTGCCATTTAACTCTTTTTTAATCAGGACTCTATATTTTCAGGTCTCCTACTTACCCTGAAATTGTCTGGTTGATTTTCCTTGGATATGCAACTTGTTTTCCTAGGCACCATCAAATTCTGCTGTGGAGCCAGGGCCAAAGGCTGTGTCTAAAGTTAGTTTTCTGAGCTGTTTAGTCCTTTGTGAGACTGGACAAGAGAAGGGAGCTGAGTCTGTGGTTTATTGCCACTAGACAGATTTACCTTTGTAGGCCTTTAAATTTTTTTTTTCTCTCTTTTCCCAATTATTTCGTAATACGTCAGAGCCATTAATTTGAGGGCATATCCTGTCTCATTGTGGGATGAGATTCCAAATTATTCCTTACTCCATACCTCCTTAATATTTAGCCATACTGTTAAGTAATTCCTTTAAAACAAGCAAAACAAGCACTGAAATATTTATGGCTTCTAATAAATGTGGGCTCAGAAGCATTTTATTCCCCACCCTCCCACTGCAGTTTGAAATAACAATTTCAATTACAGAAGTAATACATTCTCATTGTATAAATCTCCAGGAGTCTTTAAAAATACCCAAAGAGAGAAACAAAAATTCCTTATAATCCCACCATATGAAAATAACCAGTGTTTGCTTTTCGACGTATGCTTTTAGCCTTCTCTGTGTGTGTATGTGTTCTACGGAAACCTTCTTTTTGCTTAGCAGTATATTGTGGAAATTTTCCCATGCGGCTCAATATTATTCTTCATCATTAATTTTAATGGCTGTGCAGTACTTTTATTTTCCTCTGGTTTACCTTTGTTTCCTAAAAGAGCCTGTAAAGAGATGCTGTTTATAACTCAACGAAAGGTGAAAATGGAGGGAGGTCCATATAAACCTGAAGTATATCTAGAATTGATGGTGGTTGGGGAACTGGTGGGGGCCTGTAGCGTTCCTCTCTCCACACACTCATACTCTTGTAGACTCAAATATTCCCATAAGTAGGGTTTGGAGGGTGGGAAATGCACCAGATGTCAGGAGTCCCAAGATGAGTCTGGGCTCTTCTCATCCCAGCTGTATGACTGGAGGCAAGCCACTTGGCCTCTTCACTTGATTTTCCTCAGTTGTCAAATGGCGGATGGTAATACTTACCTTGCCTACCTTACGTAGCCATTTTATTCCCAACTAAGATCGAAATGCGAAAATGTGCAATTGCTTATTGAACAAGTAATTCTGTATACTGCAGAGGGATGTCTTGGTGGCAGAAGTCCATGACTCCACTAACATTTATTGAGCACCTACTCCGTTCAGAGGCCAGTACAACTAATCAATATAAAGGGCACCATCCTTTGCTGAAATGGCCTTGTTATGAATGTTTCATTTTCCTCAAATCAATGATCATCTGGGTGACAGTGCTGGCTTCTTCTCATCACTCTGATATGATTAATTCATTCATCATGTTAGACTGATTTAATTATTTATTATGTCGTTTTGTTTATTTAATTTGCATATCAATTGCCAGGGTGCTGCCTATCTCTGCTTACCGCACAATCATATTAAGAAAGATTTTGATGCTGATGCAGGTTCCAGTGGTCTCCCCAGGGGCAGAAACTTTCCTGTAATTGAATACTTAGGTGCTGGGATGTAACAGCTCGAGTTTTTTTTTTTTTTTCTGACCTGAAGTTCAAGCTACTCCTTCCTGCTTGGGTCTAGGGAGACAGCTAGTTGTGAATTATGCATTCCCTTCTATCCTCTGGTCAATGTTTGCATATTTTACTTTTCCAT
This sequence comes from Nasua narica, assembly GCA_028533885.1. Taxonomy (NCBI): domain Eukaryota; kingdom Metazoa; phylum Chordata; class Mammalia; order Carnivora; family Procyonidae; genus Nasua; species Nasua narica. The sequence goes on along the minus strand of CM052811.1, from coordinate 106,552,700 downwards.
AGAGGGGACAGCCTTTCCCTCGAGGAACAGGTATCTCAAACTCTTTGCAGTTGGCGTAAAGGAAAAGAAAGAAGGCTAGTCACTCTTCTCTTACCCACTGTCTCCTGATTCTCTTTTTTTCAGCCTAAACTCCAGTGGAGAGGCCCCAAAGAGGCATTGCCTATGTTCTCATCATTGTATTGTTTCAGCCTTTCAGCTGGGAACAGTTGGAGAAGCAGCAGCGCTTGAATCCTTGGACATTAGATTTCCTTACCTTCCTATTCATCAGCCTTAGATGAAGTGAGACTGAGGTCTTGGGACTGAGTTCCTGGGCATGATCCGTTATTAGCTGAGTGATTCGGGGGGTGGGGGGGGGGGTTACTGAGCAGTACTGACAATGGTCATATACCTAAAGAGCATTTAATACGTCCTCAGGACTAAGCTAAGTACTTACTATATTGTCACATAATTACCTCCCCAGAGTTCCTTTTTTGGTTACTATTGCTGCATAACAAGCCACCTCAAATCTCAGTGGCTCCAAACAGTCAAAATCCTTTTTTTTGCTCATGCATGTTCATATTGGGTTGGGCTCAGTGGAGGAAACTGTCTCTGTTTGATGCAGTATTGGCTACACAGGCTGGGAGCTGGAGAATGGCTCACTTACCTGACTACCAAGCCTGGTGGGGAGTTGGGGGGAGTCTCACTTTCTCTCCATGTGTTGCCTCTTTTTAAATTGCTTGGGTTTCCTCATGACATGGAGCCTGGGTTCCAAGAGTGGGCATCCTCAGGGAGCCAAGAAGAAGCTGCGTGGTTTTGGCTAATCAGTTCTTAGAAGTCACAAAGCATCACTTCTAGTACATCTTACTGTGGCAGGGTTCACAGACCTTCCAGAGTCAAGGGAAGGGGACTTAGCGTTCACACATTAATGGGGTAGTGGCAAAGTCAGTGTAGAAGACCATGTGGGTGGGAGATACTCTTGCTGCCATCTTTAGAAAATGCAATCTGCCTGAACTCCTCCAAGATGGAATGTTCTCCCCCCTTTGACAGGAAGGTTATGTAAGTTGTCTGTGGTCACAAGCTTGTGGAATGATAGGAACTTGAATGCTGGCACTCTGGCTCTAGACTGTATCCTCTCACCACAGACGAACATGTCTGTGTAACAATCACAACAGCAAACATGTATCGAGTCACTACTGTATACTGTTTACTCTTGTAAGCTCTTGAAATGTTTTCACTTAATGCTTCTAACAAACTTCCGTAATGGCTATTATCTTTATCCCCATTTTACAAATGGCAACATTAGGGCACCTGGGCTGTTAAAGAGTCTTGCTCCAGGTCCCATGGGTAAGTGTCAGAGCTGGGATTCAGACTCTGGCTCCAGGGTCCATGTGCTTAGCAGTGAATGTACTCTTCCGGTTCTCAAGGAACGATGCAAATTGGTTGTAATGACCGTTCTCCCCCCCTCCACTCCCCCACCTCTTTCCTTCCACACTAAAGACAGATGAGATCTTTTTCTAATCGCCTCCCTCACACACATTCTGAGGATGCATTGGAATTATTATTATTATTATTTTTAAAGATTTTATTTATTCATTTAACAGAGAACACAAGCAGGCAGAGAGGCAGGCAGAGGCAGAGAGAGAAGCAGGCTCCCTGCGGAGCAAGGAGCCCGATGTGGGACTCGATCCCAAGACGCTGGGATCATGACCTGAGCCAAAGGCAGTTGCTTAACCAACTGAGCCACCCAGGCGTCCCATGCATTGGAATTATTAAATCTCTTGAATAGTGGGAGGAGCTCACGTGCACAGAGGTTATGTAGCCTGGTATACCGTCAACACTTCCCGGGTTCTTGTCCTGGTCTTGAAGGAAACACTCATGGATGTGGCTTCCCCGTGCCCCTCCCTCTTCCCTTTTCATTACCCTAGCCAGGTTTTGAGGCTTTTGGTACTTTATTCAAATCCCGGCTCTCCCATCTTTCACATTCCCTGAGTGAATTGGCCAAGGAAGTTGCTCAGCCCGAGCCTTGCTGTTCTCCTCTACAACACATGGGGCTGATAGCGCCTCCTCCTTAGGGTTGCTGTAAGGATTTAAAAATGGCACGTGCAAGGAGTCCTGCCTATAGAAGTTGCTCACATGTGCGCTGACTTTCCTCCCTCCCTGGTATTTCCTGAAGCACACTTCCTGCTGGGGACCGTTCACCTGACAGCTGGTTGCCCTTGCTGCCCCCTCCTCCATGGGGAGCGAGAGGGATTGAGCCGCCTGAAGTGGGCAGCAATGGGTAGTTGGATTGGCGTCATGACGGATAAGACTTACCTCCAAAAACCCACAAAAAATCCTCACATCAGAGACTCTGTCTTTGAGGAATGGGGTTGCTGCCCTGTGTGGAACTACAGTGGATTGGACAGCATGAGAGGAAGAAGACGTCACAGTCCTTCCTGGGGAGTCTCAGGGAAACCTGTTGGCCGCCCTCTGTACGGGGGGTTTTCTGCCCTCATTTCTGACTCAGTGTCTTCGGATGGCCAGTTGGGCCCCAGGACCCCAGGGTTCCATGGCTTGAGAGAGTTTTAAGAATGATCTGAGTCCTCAAGTGGACACCCAAAATGGGTGAACCATGCAGCTTCACACAAGTTTTATTTATTTTTTCAAGAGAGGAGGGGGGGGAGAAGGAAAGGGAGAGAGAGAATCCCAAGCAGGCTCTGTACCCAGGGCCGAGCCCAATGTGGGGCTGGATCTTCGAACTCCAAGATAACCATCTGAGCGAAAGTCAAGAGTTAGACGCTTAACTGACAGAGCCACCAGGAACCCTGGTTCACACAGTGTTAAGGTTAGAGATGATGCTAGAACTGGGGTCTGTGGATCCCGCAGCTCTGATTCCCTCTCCTTTTCCCTAATATGTTTAATATAAGCTCTGACTTAGAATCGGTGCCTTCACTTCCCCTTGTAACCATTTACTCAGTAATCTTGACTGCACCCTCACGAGGAACCCTATGCTGGAACCACCCAGCAAAGCTGCTCCTTCCTGACTTTATGATGAGCAGAAAATGTGAGATAATGTATATCGCCTGAAGCTGCTAAGATTTGAGGTGCTTTGTTAGGCGGCAATTGATGACTAATACAGTGGGGGAATTCCCATTGGTTAGGACCCTTTTAGGCCCTGCTCTCTTAATGCATCACGGTGTCTCCGTTCTGAGCCCTTTCCGTCTGTTTGTCCTTTAAAGACCCTTTCAAGAGATTGCTGGGCACACCACAATTCCTATTGTTTATCCTCATAGTGAACAGTTTTACTACTGTTAAAAAAAAATTTAAATTTCTCTCTCATCTTGGCCGTGTCTGGGTAGGCCTCATCTTTTACAAACACATTCAGGTGTTGCCCTAAATGAAGGGCTATTACTTGTCCGTGAGAGATGCTGCGGTCCTTCCAGGCCAGCTGGCCCAGGTGGTAACCAGCTTCCCAGTACCATTTATTCTCGGGTCACATAATTTGAGGCTCAGGGAATGAATGGAGGCGAGTTAGTGATTCCGTTACAAAGTAACAGAGCTGGGTTTCATGAGCTCCAGAGATTCTCTTTGCCAAGTGCCTTAGGATACTTTTCCGATATTTCCACTGAAGTTTCACTACCAGCAGAAGAATGAATGTGTGTGTGCGCTCCTGGGAGGTCTGGGGCCTAGCCAGAGTAGGCTGCCTCAAGCAGAACGTTCCTTTAAAGTTTCATGTTTTAACTTAAAAAATTCATGTGAATTTTAAATTCTGCTCATTAATATATTCATGTTTTAACATAGTGTTAGGTTAGTCAGGCTAGTCTCCGTTACACCGCAGTAACAAACTCCGGAGTCTCAGTGGCTTGGTTGACAGGGGGTGTTTGCCTGGCGTCTAGTAGTCGGTCAAGGTATGAGATGCTTTAGGTAAAAAAACAAAAAACAACAACAAAAAAAAACACCCAAATTCCTGTACACCCCAGTTTTGGGTTTCTAAATTTGACTCTTAGCTTTGGGATAAGAAAGAAGAAAATCTCAGTGGCTTTTCCCCCCGCCTTTATTTTTTTTTCTCAGTGGCTTAATACACACAGGGGATTCCTGATTCCCATCACATTTCAGTGTGGGTTCTGTGGATCCTCCAAAGTGGCTACTCTCTGGTTCTTTCATGTGGCCTCTGGAAAAGGCGGGGGGAGAGCAAGCATGGAATGTTCCCTGGGGGTGCTGTGGGGAAGCTTGGAAGTGGTGTACAGCCCGTCCAGTTAACCAGAACCCAGTCCCACCGTCCTGCTGGAGCTGGGAGAGGACTGACGGACTCCTACATGCCCAGGAGGAGATCATTTCAACAGGCTTTGATAAGTATATAGCATTACCTGTGCCATAGGAATTTACAGTTATAAACAAAAGGTTTTCTACTGTTTCCAATATTTAATGGGGGAGAAGGTGTTGCTTTGAGACTGTCACTTGAAAAATGACATTGAGCAAGACAGCTGACGGCATTGGGTTCTCTGTCCGGGCAATTTCTCTTGTATTAGTGCCACAGACCTATCTCAATAGGTCTCACATAAATTGGTTATTTCACTGCCTTATAAGCAAGATCAAGGCAATCACCGAGCAGGCAGGTTCTGAATGCTGCCAGGCAGGGGCCCAATGCAGTATTTTAAGACAACCTTGGTGGGTTTTGGTGATGAAAGGTTGTTACTCATACTATGTGGTCTTGTTTACTCTTTGTGGGAAATGCTGGTCAAAGGAGTGTGTGAGCAAAGGAAGAGAAGAATACTGGCCTTGTCACTAATAACTTTAATTTTATTCATTCGGGAGCCAGCTAAAACTCACCCAAGTGAAATGGCCAACCAGGTTGTTGTCAAATTCCTGATCCGTGGAGACCATGAGGGATGGATAATGATTGTTGTCTTAAACCACTGATTTCAGAGTGATTTTTAAATTTTTTTTTTTTTAACAGAGCAACAAGTAACTAGAACAGTTCCCTCTAATAAGCTCTAGCCAATCTGCTAGCCTACTTTTTTTGGTCATCTATCTTGACATTTTTCATTAGAACACTAAGAGTTTTGCCTTGATGGCTAGACAAAGATGTTAAGTTGCTTTTCTTCTGGAGGGATTGGAAGAGAAGGGTATGTAGGACTGCTAGATTTCTGACTCTAGCCCAGTTTACAAAGAACACGAAAGACTGAGGTTTTTCCCTTTCCCCCATCTTTCCAAGAGGAAACAGGTAAGGCAACATGGTTATGCATCTACCTCACTTATGACCCGCAGTAACTTGTCTAGAATTAATACAGGCTGATTCTTCATGTCCTGGTTCAAATGAACCCTTTTATCCACACCTCACATTCTTTCCCTTTTTGACCTCATTGTTGATGTGCCACCTGACAAACTACCCTAGAGTTTTTTCCAAAAGCTAACCCAGGGGGAATGGCAAAACTATGATTTGGGGACCAAATGGCGGTCTTTTTTTTTTTTTAATTGCTGACTTTTATTTATCTCTTAAATACTAATGATAAGTGGTTAATATAATTTCAAGAGAAATTGTGCCACGTATGTTAGAGTTAATGGGAAACCAAGGCAGTATAACTTCTGATGCTGTTGTCATCTCAACATGAGAAAAAAATTGCTAGGATTGGAAGTTGGTTGGCCATATTTGAAAGCATTCTTAACCTGCTTATAAGCCTAAGAAATTTTATAGGATGAAGTTGTTTGAACTTGGTTGTGAAGCTGTTGTGTGGGACTTTCCATTAAGTGGAAGATACCCCTGGAGTCCTAATGGTAAGACTTCAGTATTTCCAACAAGGAATCATCTTTGTGTGTGTATATATGTAAATGTATTAAAATTTTTTTATTGTGGTTAAAATACATGTATAGCATAAGATTTACCATTTTAACCATTTTTAAATAATGCAATTCGGTGTCGTTAAGTACATTAAAAAGATTTATTTATTTTAGAGAGCATGGGAGAGGGAGAGAGAATCTCAAGCCCAGCCCAACATGGGGCTTGAGCCCATGACCCTGAGATCATGACTTGAGCTGAAATCAAGTCAGACATTCAACTGACTAGGCCCCCCAAGTACATTTCTCTCTAGCCCTTGTGACTACTGTTCTACTTGCTGTTTCTATGAATTTGCCTGTTTTAAGTACCTCAGAGTGGAATCATAAGTAGAATCATCTATTATTTTGGGTAACATTTTTATAAAATAAGTTTTATTGGAACACAGCCATGGCATTCGTTTATATATTTTCTGGCTGCTTTTGCACTTGAGCAGCAGAGATAAGTAGCTGTATTAGATGTTGTCTGGCTTGAGAGCTAGAAATGCACTATTTAGTGCTTTAGAGGGAAAGTTTGTAGACCCTTGAACTGGATGGGACTGCCTGACCTCTATGATTATTTCATTAGCATGGGAAAGGAGCCTCTCTTCCCACTGACTGAGGGTGAATTTCTGCAGTAGAAAAATAACTAAGAACATTTAACTCAACTTAGTCAAATTCCTACTCTGTTTTTAGCCTTCCTCATTTTAAAGAATGCAAACCATCTTAGGGTACTCCCTGCTTTGTCTCAGGGTGTTGTCGTTCTACAAGATCTAACTGACCTGTAAAGCGCTTCTACCCTTGAATTGACTAACGTAGTACCCTTTGTTTCTCCTAGATCATCTTTATTTCCCTCCCACCTGTGTAACAGAAACCCCTTGTAGTCAATACTGCCCGCTCCACGCGGTTGTTTCACAGTTATGATTCAATGTTTGCTAAATAATCTGATGTTACAAACTGCGCTTTTCATTTGGGTAACAGATTAGTTCTCCTTATTTAGATTTTGATCTTTGGGTTTTTATTTTATCCCATGAATAAAAACGAGATTTCGACCCTGAGTTCTAAAACTGTCCCAGCACTTGTGTTTGCAGTCATTTTTCATTTTACTGTATGTATGGTGAAAAATTCAGATTACCACTTTTTTTTTTCATGCTATTGAACCTGTTTTGATGGGAAGTGGGATCTGTGAATGCTGTGGAAATTTCTGGGGCATTGGGTTTCCTGTGGCCTTGAGTCACAGTGTGGCTTCTTTACAATGTTGTCCATTATTGATTTGGGCTCATTTATGTATAAGTTCACACATCAAAAAAAAAAATCACTTTGCTATCCTCAAAGAAAACCAACCAAAATTCCATGTACCATATGATTTTTCTATCAGTCACAACTAAAAGTTCATAAATATCAATAATATAAATATACTGAAGAAAATCTCAGTGAACTATCTCAGTCAGGGCTTGGCAAACATTTCTGTAAAGGGCCACCTAGTAAATATATTTCTATGAATTTTTTCCAGTAGAAATTTATATAAAAAACAAGCAGCAGATCATACTTTGCCAACCCCTATTCTCAGTTATTCACCATTGTGCATTTTTTTAACCTTTAAAACGTCTTTTACAGTGCATATTGTTCCTGAGTTCTCTTTGAAAAAAAAAGTGTTGACTTCCCAATGTAATATTTTGTGCCTAGTATCAGAATACTTGGGCACATTTTTCATTTCTATAATACTCCATAATAACCAATCTGTAATACCCAGTCGCCTGAGTGTGACCGCTCCCTGCCCCTTTATACTGTGACTTGTGCTGCTTCTGTTTCTTCCACAGCCCCCAGAGGGCTCCTATTGTGGGGAACCCAAGGGACAAGATTGCAGTGTGACCTTCTGTGATTGGAAGTTTTTCTGTCCCTCTCTCATTAACTTTCAAATTCTCAGTGATGTCAAGTTGACATCTTACAATTCCATTTCTTAATCATTAATTTTTCCAGTCGAAAAGATACTTAAGTTAAATGAAGAGTGAGCAAAATCACCAAATACAGAAATCTTCTAGGCTTCTGCAGTTGAGAAATTCAGGGAGGGAGGAGGAGCTAGTTGAAGAAGAGGCACTTGGTTTTATGAATGAAAAACCATGTGGGGAGACTTTGACTTGGTTTATGGGAGCCAGGGGAGTTTTGTGTAATAAGAAACCCGTTCTTGCTTTCTAGGGGAGGCATAATGCTCCTCGCATTCCAGCTGGTGGTCTCTGTCGGCCTCCCTGGGAAAGCTGTCTTGCAGCTCACCTGCTCTGACTTGGAAGGGCACCACCCACTCGGACCTTGAGTACTCTCAGGAACGGTGGAGGGATAGCCCTGGGTCTTCCCAAGCCACAAAGATGGCAAGTTGTCTCACCTTTCACAGCCCACGAATGTTTCCTGGTCTCTGTGTTTTCATGAAGACTCATGCTATTGCATGAAAATTGATAGAATTCTACTAAGTATGTTTGTGTACCCTTGTGTGAAATATTGAAGGGTTTGGCATAACATGGAAAGGGTCTTGGATATGAAGAAGTTGAAGGTTTAAACCTGGCTTTACTCCGTACAGCCACATGTCTTTGAGCAGATGTTTTCTGCTTTGAGCAGATAGACCTTAGTTTTCTGTAAATTGGGCGTAAAACTAGCCATCTGTGAAACTAATGCATTCACACCATGGTGGGTACCTGCGGTGTGCCAGGCACTGTGTGATGGTGCCCTGAGACCTTAGGACATACGACGGATGAAAGGGGGGGCACACTAGGTGCTTACTACATGGTAGCTGTTACTAGTCTGCCATGACTGCTCACCGGTGTTGGTAATCCCAGGTCACAAGGCACATGGTTACCTTGTCAGATAGGTGCCCTGATTCCTAGCATGTCCTGCCAACTAGTTGACTCTTTGAACCTGTGTCCAGACTTGGCGCTCGTCTCTGCTCCAGTGATTGACCCAGTCACAGGTCTGACCAGCGGCTTCCATTTTTCTGCTGCCACTGTGTCTCCCTGTTTATTGCCTGGAAGAAGCAGCTAATAAAAAGTCAGTGGCTCTGCTGGTCCTTCGTAAATGTGTGCTTCCCTGGTGCATGGAAAGTATAATTTCATGGACCACCATGAACCTGTCAGTTCCTGTGTGATGTAAGGCAGAGCCATTTGAAGCACATGGGGGTTGGGAACCCTGGATTAAACCAAAGTCGGAGGGAAAAGACCAAAAAAACCCCAAAACACACACACACACACACAACACCAAAAAACCCTACCAAAGTCGGAGGGAGGGAGCTCTGGATATTTCTCACACCCAAGACTTTGTTCCTGAGAGAGAGCAGCCCCATGGACCACAGATCCACCCCTGTCCTCCTTCATTTTTATGTCACCAGTTGAAGGTCAAGACAAGTATAGAGACCATGTCATCAAAATGGACCAAAGGATATTGTGGATGGGAAGCATGTGTGTGATTGTGAGTGAACTTGGTGTTTTTCTATAGGCTTGCCCCCTCCCACCCCCAGTTCTCTGTGCCTTCTTGTGGCCCCAGGGACATGTGAGTGTCACAGATGCTGAGGCTGGGGTGTCTGTGCCCCATCTTTCCTACCTGGTCTACTTGGCTGCCTGGGCACGGTCTCCAAGGACAGCTGTTTCCTAGCTGCTGAGGGTGATGGGCTTCCCCTTCTGGCTGTTGCAGAAGGGCCTTGCCGTACAGCTCCCTCTGCCAGGCTCAGGTGTAGTGACGTCTCTGCACCATCCTTTGTTCAGTTTACTTATTGTCTGTGCTTTAGTTTCTTCATCTGCAAAATCGGGTGTTAGGACCATCTACCTTTAGCTGTTTAGGAGGCTCAAATGAGAGCAGTCTGTCCAAACTGCTTCCTGCAATGAGTGGTATATGGTAGAATTGGTAACTGTTTGCTGTTTGCTTTATCATAATCACCAGCAGCATTTCAGAGCTAAGATTCTCTAGCTTCACGTGTTAACCGCATCTTGAGCTGTGGGAGCCTCAGGGCTATTACTGGGCCTTTTCCAGAAATTATTTCTTGAGCTCTTACTAAGGGGAACCTCAGGATTGGATTCACTGGTCTGGTGCCGAGGGGAGCCAATGGTCCAGGACGAGCTCAGGTGGAGGGAGGTACCACAATGTTCTGGTCTGCTTTCATTTCATGCAGGTCATTGTCCTGAAATGGACAGGTGGGAGTCCTGGGAAGCTGACTGGCTCTGGGGACAGTGAGTGCTCCCTGCAAATCAGTGGACCCGGGAACACCCCCAGGTCTGTGCCTCCACAGCCAGTGGCACTCTGGAATGTCTCCTTCAGTTAGACAAGGAGGTCTGGCTTGAAGGTCCTGTCCTTGCCTGTGGTCTCTGGAAGGTAGCATATGTACAGTGAAATATTAGTTTCAAGTGGTAATCTTCATGCTATGTCTTCTTGCTAATGTCATGCTGATGTCAAATATTAGTTGAATGTCCTATCACTACACTCTCTTCTTCCTGCTGCTCATTTCATAGAATGAATGGTTTCACGGATGAATCAAGTAACCACCAGTAAGCCCAGCCTCTCTACACCAGTGTACTCCTTTCTCTTTTGTCCCACGTTTTGAAGAGCCCATGGTTCACAGGGGGTAAACTGGTACCTCTGGTCCTTCCTTTCTCACTGTCATTCGCTTGGTTTCAGCCACATGGGCACCTTGGCTGTTCCTGGAGCTTGGAGACACCCTGTTGTCTTGGGGCTTTTGTTTTGGCTGGTTCTGGGTACCTACAGCAGCCTCAGCTACTTCCCCCAGAGATCTGTGGGGTCGCTCTCTCACCCCCTCCTTTGTGTAGTATCGCCTTGTCCCTTGGCTCTGATCTCTTTTCTTCCCCATGCCATTCTCCACTGCATTCCCCATAGTTTCCTTTTTAATCTCTGACCCTCAAAAAAGTGTGTCCCGCAAGGGTAGAGATCTTGGTTCTCTTCTGTTTTGTTCACTGCTGTGTCCCCATTTTCTGGAACAGGGCCAGGCATAACCTAGTCATTGAGCCATAAAAATGTTGCATTAATAAGTGTCTAGACTCTGGTCTGCTGTTCAAGGCTCCGATCTCCAGTGTCCACTTCATTTCACTCTTTCCACATCTGTTCTGGTTTCCGACTGGATCGTATTCCCTTGACTTTCCTGTGGTTCCCTCCATCATTCCTCCTCCTGGAATTGCCCACTGTCTTACTCTCCTCATCTCCACCCAGCTCTTCTATCCACCCTGCGGGCCTCCTAAAGCTCCCTCGACCCCCTAGCCGACCGCTCGATGGCACTCATTGGCTCTGCTTGCCCTTGTGATAGTCATTCCTTTAACTGTCGACAATTCTGAGGCGTCGTGTTCTTCAGTAACACTTTCTGCCTATGCTTGGCATTGCGCGAGGAGAATGGATTGTGGTGTCGGACAAACCGAGATTCTCATTTTATTACCCACTGGACTGGATCAAGTTAAAGAATGTCTCTGAGCCTGTTTTGTCCAAAAATAGAAATAATGAAACCTACCTGGGTAGTTCTTACGAGAATGAAAAAAGATAATGTGCCCCAAAGCATAAAGTAGTTGCTCAAGAAAATTGGTGCAACTGTGGAGTGAGCTTGGAGTCGTGGGGTGGGGGTGGGGGGCTGCAGCATTCACGAAAGCTGTTTTATTCCATCGTGCTGGTTCTGGAATGGGATAGTTTTTGTTCCACATCAGAATAATGAGAAAGCTCTTATTTCTATCGGAATCCTTCTACAGAAAGAGGAGAGCTGTATTTGTGTCAGATAGTGCGACCTTTTTACAAGCTTCTGTGGGACAGACAACAGCTGGGAGCTTTTAACCGGTGTTCAGGGCTTTTTCTGTCTGTTTACGTGGTCAGTTGCAGTCTTTACGTGGCTTTCGAATGACATGTGTGGCCTTGGATCACACATGTGCGTGCATATGTGGGCATGCCTACTTGTCTGTCCATAGGGAGCTGAGTGCTTGTGTCCACAAGTGCATGTCTTTTGACACAGACATGGGTGGGTGCGTGCGTGTGCCTTTGTTTGCCTGTGTGTGATTGTGAGTGAACTTGGTGTTTTTCTATAGACAAAACCCAGATGGGAGTGGCAGGGCTACGGAGACCAAAGTGAAGTCCGAGTGGGGTGGGTGGTGGGGTTGGCCAAGCCTCCCTGATGGTGGACTTGGCAGTGGTGAGCGCCTGGACTCCTGTCGGCCCCACCTTTGGGAGCTCAGTGACCTTGGGAAGTTGCTCAACCCCCTGGGGTTGATCAGGGATTAAATAGCCTGATGTTGTAAATAGAGTTCTTTGGGGAGACACTCACTCACTCCAGAAGCACCAGATCTTCCTTTTCAACTCCTCTTCGTTGTTATTTCCACTTCTGAGATTTCAGGGCATTCGGCAGCCAGCGTGGTTCTGGCTGGCTACCAAGTAGCCTGCATGTAACTTAGAGAAGCAAGAGGGGGATGCTTAAAGGCCTCCCTTTGGGCTCCAGGAAATGACCAACAGTGCATGCAGAAGACCAGAGAGCTTGAAATGAGCAGGAACAAAAAAGACAAAGCCCCTGGGGTCGGGGGAGGACTGAGTGACCTCAATGCCAAGGAGCCAGCAGGGGCAGCCTGGAATCTGGGCCTGTGAAAAGAGGGTAGGCCCAGATTCCAGCGCTGGCACCGGTGTGCTGCCCCTAGTTGGTGTGTGGCCTTGGGCAGGTGACCTGACCTCTCTGGGTATGAGGAGGTATGTATTTACCAAATAGATTAGGGGATGGTAGTAAGTCCACGCAGTGCCTGGTGCAAAGGCAGTACTACCTCTGCTCATCAGATCCCCTGACCTCTGATCTCCATAAGTGAGAGCAATGGTAACAACTGGGGGAGTATGTCCTCAGGAGGGCGGGTGTGGGAGAGCCTGGGAGGGACGGAGATGGTTCACCCTGGGGAAGCCAAGCTTGTCTGAATCCATCTGCATTGGCTGCCTCCTGACTTCTCAGAGGTCCTTGCTGCCTCAGGGCCTTTGCACAGTTCTCTTTGCCTGACACTTGTTAAATTTTGTAAATTACTGGTTTCGTCACACCCTTTGATAGCAGATCTCACTTTTTCAGAGAGGTCTTCCCTGATCATTCTTACATGGGTGCTCATGGTCCCTGGCTCAGTCGCTCTTTGCCAAGCACTGCACTTATTTCTTTCATAACGTTTATCACCTGATATGGTCATATTGCTTCCTTGTTTACTCCTTTTATGACCTACCTCACACACCAGATGGTGAGCTCAGCAAGGGCACGTGGATGGCTTCTCAGTGACTGTCTCCATCACTGAGCTCAGTACCCGCTCCATAGTAGTGCTGAGGGGGGATGTAAAGAACTGGGCGCTAACCATCCAAGGGTAGAAACTCCTGGGTGGCCTCTCTGGGTCTGTCTGAAGAAAGTGTTTTGGTTCCACAAGGATTCAGTGTCCCTTTACCAGGGTGCCTGAGCCAAAAGTGAGGTGTTGCTGATGTTATGTGTGTTGGTAGGAAATTCACATCTCCTTGCAGAAGAGTTCAGGGCCTAAGGGACAGCTGCCTTCCTCCATGATTTATAGTAAGCACAGAGCACAGGCTGCACTTTAAAGGTAAATCTTACCATTGAGTGGCAGTTTGGGTAGCTGCTTCTGCAGAATTTCTTATTTGAATAAGAGAATGCACTGACACCTTGATGGCTACAATACAATTGTAGATGCAACATATAGAAAAAGTTGCTCTTAAAATAAGCTGTAGAATTCAGAACCACAGTGTCAGAGCCCAGAGGCTTACAAATATAAAGTAATATATTCCCCTGGCTGTGCAGGTGTGAGAGAGGTCTTGCCCGAGGTCATGCCCAAGGTTGGAGAGTGAGCTGGGGTCAGACCTCTGACTGTGCCTAGAGCTTCTTACTCCCAGTTGTCAAGGGCTGAGTAATCTTTCTGCCCCATCCTCCAAAGCTTTGCACTAAGGGCTCCTCTGTGGGTTTTCCCCCCCTTTCTTTTCTTTTTAAAAACTCACTGGCAGCTACGGCTCCGAGGCAGAAAATGTATTCATTTAAATGACTTCGTTTGGAAATAGAAGCTTGAATAATGATGTTACCATTTATAATTGCTCTGATTAACCACACCACGTTTTGCAGTTTAGAATAAAAAAAGCCTCATTCCTTTTGTGATGTGAATTTTAATTGCTTTCTCTCAGGAAGACCCCTCTAGGCATACCTGCAAGTTCCCCAGCCCCTGGAATCTTAGAGGCACCCCTCTGGACATGCATCTGTGCTCCCTGGGTTCTCTGGTCAAGATTTGGGGCTGGGCACTGGGCTAGTGTTCTGGGAATACCAGGCTGGTTTGAGATCTTGGGATAGAAACTACCTGCTTTCATGGTGGACCATGGTTTCACACTCCCTCGGGGCAGATCACAGCACTAGGGGCCCAGCAGACCCAGACTGAAGACCTGGGATAAGGATTTTTTCTAAGGGTGTTTGATGCTCACTGTAGTTGTCATCCCTGAGATTACAAAGGGGGCAGATTCATCCATAATTTATCTGCCAGTGAATGTGTCTTCTCAGATGGATTTACCTTTTTTTTTTTTTACCTTAAGGATATTTTCAGTTATTTTTCTATTCTTGTTTGACATTTCACCCACATGAAATAAGAATCAGCAGAGTGCAGTGGAAAAGGCAAGAGTTTAAGAAAATATAGGTGAATGTTTATTTGATCTTAGTAGGAGCAAAGGCTTTCCAAGTTAAAAGCTAAGACATAAACTATAAGGGAAGAAAGATGCATTTGGTTACATAACAATCTTTAACATTTGTAGGTAAAAATAAAAGGACAAAAAATTTTAGAAGACAACCTGGGGAAAATATTTACGACATTCATGATTGACAATGGTCAATTATCCTTAAAGGACACGAATAATCAAAAAAAGTCTTGATAGAAAAAAAAAGGATGTGAATTATCAATTTATGTAAGAAAAATTGCTAGTCAGTAAAAATCTGGGGAAAAATCAGTTTTACTTACAGTTACTAAAATATAAATTGGTAAAGAATAAAGGTATAGTTTTTTTTTTTTTAAAGATTTTATTTATTTGACAGGGATCATAAGTAGGCAGAGAGGCAGGTGGGGTGAGGAGGGGGAAGCAGGCTCCCCGCTGAGCAGAGAGCTCCTTGCGGGGGCTTGATCCCAGGACCCTGAGATCATGACCTGAGCTGAAGGCAGAGGCTTTAACCCACTGAGCCACCCAGGCGCCCCAGGTATTGCTCTTTATTTACATTTACAATAGTTTCAGCAGTGATATTGGTGAAGATGAGGTGATGGTTTTTTCAAGAGTATAAATTTCTGCAGTTTTTTTCTGGAAGGCACTTTGATACATGGTTTGAGAACCTTAAAATGATACCCTTTGGCCCTGTAATTCTGTTCCCAGAAACTTATTTTGGAGAAATAGAGATGGACATAAAAGATAAAATTATTTTTTTCAGAATGTTATTTAGGATGGAGAAAAATGAGGAAAACAAACTGGAGTGCCCAGTAGTGGAGAGTCGCTAAAGTAATTATGTGGCTTTTATATAACGAAATTATCTGCAGACATACAAAATGATACTTTCAAGTATTATGAATGCCATGTGAAAAGTCTCTCACTATGCTGAGTTTAAAAATTAGTAAACCTTCACATGCAGTCTTAGTGATCTTGTTTAAGTTATATAACCTGTATAAATATAAACATATATAAATTAATGGGAGAGAATGAACAGAAGTGTTAGCAGTTCCTATCTTTCAGTAGTAGACTATGGGCAGCTCTTGGTTTCTTTTTTAAAGGCACGTTCAATCTATTTTTCGTATATGTATGCATGTATATATATATGTATATACATATATGTGTACGTGCATATAAACAAGTATGTCTTTTAAAATCTAAGAACCTAATAAAGGATACTGGAATAAAACACTAAAATAAAAACTGAATGAGATAGAATCAAGAAGCTTGGGGTAGATGAATCTGGGTTTAAATCTGAACTTTGCATTTAGCAGCTGGTTGATCTTAATGGTTTTTTTCAATTAAGGTTTTATCTTAATTCTAGTATAATTAGCAGTGTCACATTCGTTTGAGGTGTGCAGTATGATGATTCGACAATTCTTTTTTTTTTTTTTTTTAAAGATTTTATTTATTCACTTAACAGAGAGAACACAGGCAGGCAGAGAGGCAGGCAGAGGCAGAGAGAGGAGCAGGCTCCCCGCAGAGCAAGGAGCCCGATGCGGGACCCGATCCCAAGACGCTGGGATCATGACCTGAGCCAAAGGCAGTCGCCCAACCAACTGAGCCACCCAGGCGTCCCTGATTCGACAATTCTTTACACGTCTCCCAGCGCTCCTCAGGACAAGTGCAGTCCTTAATATTATCCCATCACCTGTTTCACCCATCCCCTTGCCTACCTCCTCTCCGGTAACCATTGGTTTGTTCTCTGTAGTTAAGAATCTGTTTCTTGGTTTTTCTCTTTTTTCCTTTGTTCCTTAAGTTTCACATATGAGTGAAATCATATGGTATTTGTCTTTCTCTGACTAATTTCACCTCATATTATACTGTCTAGCTCCATCCATGTCACTGCAAATAGTAAGATTTCATTATTTTTTTTATGGCCCGATACTATTCCTCTGTGTGTGTGTGTGTGTGTGTGTCCATTTTTTTTTTCTTTTTTTGGTGTCATCATCTAGTCTTCATCATTTGGTGTCATCATCATTCTTTCATGTGTGTTTTATACTTTTCAGATGAAAGGTCCTTCACCTCTTTGGTAGAGTTCATTCCTAGGTATCTTATTATTTTGGGTGCAGTTGTAAATGGACTTGTTAGTCTCTCTTCCAGCTACTTCATTATTGGCATCTAGATATGCAACAGATTTCTGTACATTGTTTTGGTATGCTGCAACTTCATTGAATTCATTGATCAGTTCTAGCAGTTTTTTGGTGGAGTCTCTTGGGTTTTCTCTGTATAGTATCATGTCCTCTGCAAATAGGGAAAGTTCTTCTTCCTTACCAATTTAGTTGCATTTTATTTTTCTTTGTTGTCTAATTGCTGGGGCTGGGACTTCCCGCACTATATTGAATAACAGTGGTCAGACTGGACGTCCTTGTCTACTTCCTGACCTTAGGAGAAAAGCTCTCATCTTCCCCATTGAGGATGATGTTAGCTGTGGGTTTTTCATATAAGACCTTTATTATGTTGACATGTGTTCTCTAAACCTACTTCGTTGAAGGTTTTTATCACGAATGGATGTTGTGCTTTGTCAAATGCTCTTTCTGTATCTGTGGAAATGATCGTATGGTTATTATCCTTAATGCTGTGATGCATCATGCTAATTGACTTGCAAATATCGAAATCACCCTTGCATCCTGGGGATAAATCCCACTTGATCATGGTGAATGATTTTTTTTTAATGTACTGTTGAATTTGGTTTGCTAAGATTTTTTTGAGGATTTTTGCATCTATGTTCATGAGAGGGATTGGCCTACAGTTGTCTTTTTTTTTTTTGGTGATGTTTTTATCTGGCTTTGGTATCTGGGTAATGCTGGCCTCATAGAATGAGTTTGGAAGTTTTCCTTCCTTTTCTATTTTTTGGAATAGTTTGAGAAGAGTAGGTATTCTTTAAATGTTTGATAAAATTCCCTTGTGAGGCCATCTGGTCCTGGACTTTGGTTTGTTAGGAGTTTTTTTTTTGTTATCGATTCAATGTCCTTGCTAGTAATTGGTGTGTTCAAATGTTCTCCTTCCTGCTTCAGTTTTGGAAGGTTTTATGTTTCTAGGTATTTACCCATTTCTTGTAGGTTGTTCAGTTGGTTGGCATTTAATTTTTCATGATATTCTCATAGAATTTATATTTCTGTGGTGTTATTCTTTTTTCATTTGTGATTTTGAGTACTTTCCCTTTTCACTTGATAAGTCTCTTGAGGGGTTTATCAATTTTGTTGCTCTTTTCAAAGAACCAGCTCCCGGCTTCATTATCTATTGTTGTTTTTAGTTTGCATATCATTTATTTCTGCTCTAGTCTTTATTATTTCCTTCCTTGTGCTGGTTTTGGGTTTTGTTTGTTCTTTTTTTAGCTCCTTCAGGTGGAAGGTTGGGTTGATTGAGATTTTTCTTCTTGAAGTAGGCCTGTGTATTGCTTATACACTTCACTCTTAAAACTGCTTTTGCTGCATCCCAGTGATTTTTGGCCTATTGTGTTTTCATTTTCATGTGTGTGTATGAGCTTTTTGATTTCTTTCTTGATTGCTTGGTTGACCCATTCATTGT
The DNA here is from genome assembly GCA_028533885.1 of Nasua narica. Classification (NCBI taxonomy): domain Eukaryota; kingdom Metazoa; phylum Chordata; class Mammalia; order Carnivora; family Procyonidae; genus Nasua; species Nasua narica. The sequence continues at coordinate 106,534,688 of CM052811.1, read as the reverse complement.
TTAATAGCATGTTATTAACCTCCATGTATTTGTGCTCTTTCCAGATTTTTTTCTGGTGGTTGATTGGTTTCATAGTATGGTAGTCAGCAAAGACGCATGGTATAACTTCAATCTATTTGAATTCACTGAGACTTGTTTTTAGCCTAATACGTGATGTAGACTAGAGAACCTTCCATGTGCAGTTGAAAAGAATGTGTATTCTGCTGTTTTGGGGTGGAATGTTCGTAATATATATGTTAAATCCCTCTGGTCGAATGTGTGCCTCAGTGCCACCATTTCCTTGTTGATTTTTCTGTTTGGATGATCTGTCCTTCAATATAAGTGGGTGTGCAAGTCCCTACTCTTACTGTATTATTATTGATTAGTTCCTTTATGTTTGTTACTAACTTTTATGCATTTGGGTGCTTACGTGTTTGGTGCCTAAATGTTTACAATTGTTTTATTTTCTTTTGGATTGTCCCCTTTATTATTATAAAGTGTCCTTCTTTGACTCTTGTTAGTTTTTGTTTAAAATCTATTTAAGTACTGCTACCCCACCTTTCTTTTGACATCCATTTCCATGTTAAGTGTTTTTCCATTTCCTTATTTCGAATCTGCAGGTGTCTTTAGGCTTAAAGTGAGTCTCTAGTAGGCAGCATATACATTTGTCTTGTTTTTTAATTTCTCTGTCACCCTTCATTTGATTGGAACACTTAGTACATTTACATTCAAATTAATTATTGAAAGATACATACTTGTCTTTTGATTTCTTGTTTTGTGGTCTTTTCTATAGATTTTCTTTGATCCCTTCTTGCTCTCTTTCATGGTTTGCTGGTTTCTTTAGTGATATACTTGTATTCGTTTCTCTTTATTCTTTGCTAATCTATCACTGGTTTTTGATTTGTGGTTACCATTAGGTTTGTATATGGTGTCTTCTGCTTATAATGGTCTATAGTCAGTTGATGGTCACTTACATTCGAACACATTTTTACTCCTCTGCCCCCTATGTTTTAGGTATATGGTATCATATTTTATATCCTTTTATTTTGTGAATCCCTTGACTGATTTTTACAGATATACTTTTCATACTCTCATTCGTGGTCTTTTCTTTCCACTCAAAGAGTCTCCTCTCATATTTCTTGTAGGGCTGGTTTAGTGTTCATGAACTCCTTTAGTTTTTGCTTAGAACTTGATGTTTTTGAACCTTCTGTCTGTAAAACGAAGGCAAGTGGAGCTCTGCACAAGGTTGTTACAAGGGCTAATTCAGAATATAAAGAATATGGCACCGAATATATTCTCACTAAATGATAACTAGGGTCCTCCATTCTCTCGGTTGTTCTGGCATTTGGATTTGGAAGTTTGGTCTGAATTGGCCTTTGAATTCTGTTCTGTGGTTTTGTGCTTGTTTGGGTATTTGCTAATTATTTAACCACAGCCCTTTTTTCCATTTTCCCCGAAGAAGGTTAAGTCAGCCTTGACATTGCTGTTTTTAATGGCCTTGTTCAGACTCTATCATGCTATAGACTCTTGTTTTGTGGCCTAATATGTGATCTGTTCTAGAGAATAGATGTGGGATGGGAGATGGACTCTTATATTTCTTTTTTTAGTCTGACAACAAAATTATAATACCTGGTGGTGGCGAAGATGTGACTAAATGGGCATTTGTATATCCTGTTCATGGACCCAGAAGCTCATACAACCTTTTTAAAAAATTTTAAACATTTTTAAATTTAAATTCAATTAATTAACATATAATGTATTATTGCTTTCAGAAATACATGCCTGTGATTCATCAGTCTTATATAATACCCAGTGCTCATTACATCACATGCCCTCCTTAATGTCCATCACCTAGGTACCCCACCCCTCCACCCCGAACCCCTCCAGCAACCCTCAATTTCATACAACCTTTTTAAAGGAAAGTTTGGAAATACATGTCGGCTTTTTAAAGTACCTTTGTATCTTTGGATTCAGTAAACTCATGTTTGGGAAATAATGTGTTTTGATAGTGAACAGATATACATCATAATTTACCTACAATTCTAATCCCGTGTCCATTTTAGGACCTGAGGGTATAAGGCATAAATGTTGTTGCTTGTGTTTGTGAAACCCATAGAATTAGAGTTTCTCTGACAGGAGGCCAAAGGTCTGCAGTCTGTCCAGATGGTGGTGATGATAAGTAGGGCTCCAAATCAGACACAGTTCTCTGTCATTGTGGTGTAGATGAAAGTGGCCGTGTGGGGTAATGGAAGGATCTGGTCATGGCATCAGCAAACACGGATTTGCATCCAGACATTGATAGGTGACTGACTTGTGACCTTGAGCAGATGCCTTCCTTTCTATATGTCCATTGCCTCATCTGTAAAATGGGTATGGTAGTGATAGTCTTGCGGTGACTTTGTGTATAGCGTGCCGAGGACTAGCAGTGTGATACTATGTCATTGTTCCTTTTTCCAGTGAACTGTACTGATAACTGTGGATACTTTAGCCTCCTGTTTTCTCCTGGACTCCTCAGGAAGAGTCAGGCTGCCAGACTCCCTCCACATCCGCAGTTCCCAGAAATACTGTGGGCTGGATATGTAGCCAGCTCCCCTAGAGACTGGGGTGCGTATGGACATGGGGGCAATGACTTGTTTCCCCAAACATCATAATGCTATGAGGTCACCTTAAGATAGAAGCCTTTGCAGAAAATATCTTCATAAAAGTTTATGAATTTTAGGTAAACCTTGTTTTAAAAATAAAAATTTGCTGAATGAAAAGATTTTGTTAAAATATAATGGGTACCTGCAACATGAAGTTTGGTATAGAGAAGTAGGTAGGCTAGAGAAACAAGGACACATGTTTTCTGGTGACCCAAAGATAACCATCGTTGGTTTTTTCATGTAGTTTCCCTTTAGGGTTGTCTTTGCCTTTTCATATAATTGAAATCATGCTGTATATATTGCCATGCATCTTCCTTTTTTTTTTTTTAATTTGGCCACCTATATGTACTTTTCTCACATTATTAAAAACTCTTTGTAAAAATGGCTTTGGATAGCTGCACGTTACTCCATTTAGTGGGTATTAGATACTCATTTCAATTATCTTCTGATACTTTGTCTTGTTTCCTTTATATCACATACTCCTCAAATTATTTCCTTGTTCACAATGTCTATATATCAGGCTAGGGCTGGCAGAATTACACCCTCTTTCAATGCCTGTAATGACTCACAGTTAAATCTTTAATGCATTCTCGCAATTTTTTTTAGTGTTGTCTATAATTTCCATTGGAAATCGAGATGCTGCAGCAGGTTTGATGAGAAATCATACCTCAAAAAGTGGAGAGACTGGCGCATTCCTGACTTGGAGTGACTGTTCGTGGCGAGTAGAAAATGTCCATTTGGGGTGCATCCGGCAATAGCTGTTGTTTTAATTTTTGTTAAGGACTGGGATTACTTGGGGGGTGGAAATGAGAGGCGTGTTTCGTTTTGCGGGGAATGTGAATACAGTGGAAATTGAATGGATTTTTCTTCTCTCTGTCTCTAGCCTTAGTGGAACTTGTACTAATTTTCTGGAGTTGTTCACCCAGTGCATACAATTGCTTTCACCAGAAAGGATCTCATTTCGGGAGCCTGTGAAGGGGAAAAGGAAATGTGTTCTCACGACTGTGAGGCAGTGCAGAGTGAAGGAAGCCGCAGAGAGCTCTGCGTGTGTCTGTGGGTGTGGAATTGCGTGTGAGAGGGAGAGTATGTGTTTTGGGGGCAGTGCATTGACAGCATTAAGTCAGAGAGGAGAATGTGGGAGATAATGACAAAGTTGTGCCAGGCTCTCGCCTGACAGGCTCAAGTGAGTAAATGCAAAGAGCTGCTCTGGGGCTCCAGAGTTTTTGGGTGAAGGGCTTCCGTGTAATTAGTGAGAAAATAGCCAAGATCCTGGTTGATGGGCTGTGCGGGATGACCTGATGTGTGCAGGACAGGCTAGTTGGGAGTGGAGACCAGAGAGGCTCCCTGACTTAGGGTTGCACAGCTCAGTTCAAGTCCATATCTGTGTGACGGCAAAGCTCCTCCTCCTTGCATCCCGCCACACAGTGCCTGTTCTTGGGGATGCGATCTACCGCTGGTCGGCGGCGGGATGTGAGTGGTCGATGGTTGTGCGCTGGTCCTAACTAAGGGCAGGTGACACTCAAGGACGCTCGGAACTTTTACAAACCATATAGCCCAGGGTTGATCGTGTTTGCATGTTACATATCCTCGGCTCTGTCCCCCAAAATTCTTGGGGAGAAATGGCATTGCAGAGCTGGGAACCGTGTTCTGCTTAGCATTTCACTTGTGCACCTGTCAGGTGGGGCAGATCATTAACCGGAAATTATACTCTGTTTCTGTATAAAAGAAATACTGGTAAATAACGCCAAACAGAATTTATCCATTTATACCTGGGGCAGGTGTGTGAGCACGCTTTGTTTTCCACTATTTGATGCTGTACAAATTCAAACTGGAAGCTTAGCCTCTGAGGCTTCAGCCCTGTTTTTTGTTGTTTGTTTTGCAAGGCGTTTATATCTATTTCCTTAATTCAGCTCATACTTGAATACCTGCCGTTTGCCAGGCATCCTTCCGGGCACGTGTGGGTGGGTGGGTGTGGGTGTGGCGTGAGGACCCAGTATGGAGAGAGTTTACAGCTCAGAAGAGGGAGGCCATGCATTCATGATCAAAAATTGGCAGATACTAAATGGAGGCCCCATGGGAGAGAGGGATGAGGACGGGGTGGGTAACATGCCCAGTCTCCGATGAAGTGATGTTTGAGCTGACATTTGAGGCCCAGATGTCCAGAGTAACCTGCCATGTGACGAGTTTGGGAGAAGCAAGTCCTTGTGTTTTGTTTCCTCCCCCAGACTGGCATCTTCCTCTGTCTTCTCCGTATCAAAATGGTGCCACCATCCACTTAGCTGCTGAGCCAGAAATCAACAAGTTCTCTGATTGCTCATTTTCCCTTCCTCTCCCCCACTCTCTTGTTGCCACCTTTGAAAGGTGTTCCTAGCTGTCACTCCTCTCCGTCTCTGTGTCCGGCTGTCATCATCTCTCCCCTGGACTGCTGCGATAGCTCCCTGATTAATCTTCCTGCTTGCTCCCTTGCCCTCCTCCTGTACCTCCTAATTATTCTTCAGCCAGCATTTAGGGGGCTCGGACCAAGCAGGAGCTACCGGTCACGTGCAGGTCTTTAAATTTAAATGACTAAAATAAACTAAAAATAAAAATTCAATTTCTCAGTCCCACCAGCCACATCTCAAGGGCTCATTTGTTAGTCACATGTGGCCAGTGGTTTATTGCATTTGACAGTGTAGATAACAGGGTGTTTCCATCACTGTAGCAAGTTTTTCTGGAGAACTCTGAGTTAGAGTAATTGTTCCGAAATACACACCAGTTCATGGTACTCTTTGCCTGGAACCTCAGATGTTTTCACAGCTCCGGGGGAATAAAATCCAAACTTCACTCTTAGCGTGGCACATGATCTGGTCCTTCCTGTCCAGCCTTCCTGTCCACCTGTCCAGCCTCATCGCACTCCTCTCCCCTTTTTGACCACTATATTCCGGCTGTACCTTGGCTTCCTGTTGCTAGAACACAAACAGCTTGTTGACTCCTTGGGGCCTTCAAAAAAGCTCACACCTGGGTTCCCTCTGCATGAAATGCCCTGTCTTCCACTCCCCAATCCAAACAAATTCTTGGTGTTGATGCCTCCTTGTGGTCCTTTAGCTATGGGAATAAATGCCACCACCTCCCGAGGCCTTCCTTGACGATTCAACCTAAAGCAGCCATCCAGTGGCTCTTAGACGCCTGAGTTACGTTGTCTTCCCACTGTTGTCTTCACCTGATGTTCCACTTGTTTATTGCTGAGCTGTCTGTGCGTGCCTCAGCCTCCTAGTGCGCGGACTCCTAGACAGCAAAGAGCAGAATGTCTAGTTCAAGGCTACAGCCCCAGTACCTAGAACAGTGCCTGACTTAGAGCAGGGGCACAACTAATAGGTGTTGTAGGAATGAATGAATCCTCCCCGGGAGGGAGGATTGCTGCTCGCTCAGATGGTTTTTTTGTACGGATTAGAAAGAGGCACCCTTTGCTCTGGTTGACCTTGTATCCTGTCCTTTCTGCACGACTGCCTCGTAGCTCTGGGAAAGGGAGGTGATCTCTCCAGGCAGGAGGCAGAGCAGGTACAGAGAACCTGAAGGAGGAACGTGCTTGCTGTGTTTGAGAAGACAGACAGACTGGCATGTGTGGAACATAGCGTGTGAAGGGGAGCAGAGAGTGAGAAAAATCAGGAGATACAGTTGGGGGTGGGTCCCAGGGGGCCTGGAAGGCTGTGGTAAGAAAGTTTTATTGGTGTTCCCTGTACAGTAGGAGGCCGTTGGAGGATTTAAGCAAGAGAGAGACATCTGATTTGCAGTTTATTCTTAGTTTTATTTCCTTGCCTTAATGGGTAAATCTGTTCTAACATTTTTCTCAGGTATATGATTTGGGGGAAACTTTTACTTTCAAGACTAGTTTTCCCAAGGGTTGGGGACTGGCTTCTCTGAAGACTGAAAAATCCTCAGACAACACTTTCAGGCACAGCAATTAGGTCCCCAACGCACAGCGACTCTTCCTTGAAGTGCTTTCTGACATGCACTGCTGCTAATTTTGAAGGTTAAAAATTTTCAGCTTCCTCTTAAAGGTGACAGAGGCACAGAGTAAAACTAATTAGGAAAAATCCCAAGTAGTTGATTGTGGCCCTTTGTTAAGAGTTTTGAAATGCAAATACGAAAGCGAGTACAGCTCTTCCTTTGGAATGGAAACACCTATTCAGCCTGAGACTCTGTCTGCCTGGGAAAGGGAAGTGTGACCCCCTGTATGGACACTGGTGAGCGCAGCTTGAATCTATAACTTGCTCCTGTCTTCTTGTCTTCCCTTGAGACCAAAGGGAAAATATATCCTGTTTCCCCCAAAGTATCATTTATCCTAGCCTCTCAATTCTGAGATTCTATAAAGAAAAAAGAGTTCTTTGGTTAAAGAACTCTTAACTCTTAAAAACCATTTAACCCTTGGTTAAAATGCAGCTTTTTGGGAACCAGAACGTAAACATGATATTAAAAGTACATCTCGATGGCAAGAAGGAGTCCAGTTTCAGAGAGCTTAGATGTGAAGCAACGTATCCGCCACCTACCATTACCTACTTAGGAATCAAAGGCTAATATAGGACTTGCTGTATTCTAAGCGCCTTGAATACAGACTCATATAGTCCTCATGGCAGCGGCTGAGGTGGGTGCTATTATTATCTCCAAGTTCCAGGTACAGAAATTGAGGTACAGAGAGGTTAAGTAACTTGTTCAGGGGTACACAGCCATAGGTAGCTGAGTCAGGATTTGAAAACAAACTTTCTGGCTTAGGGTGGTGTGACCTAATCGCAGTAATATGAGAAAATGGGATCATGGGGGACAGCCTGAGCATCGGCAGATTGATAGATGTCTTTGTTTCTCAGCATAAAAACTCAAGAATAGATGCAGATCCTTGACAGGTGGTTTTCTATCTATGACTCATGCTGTCACTGCTTTTCACTCTGGCTCGGAAACATAGGTCAGTATGGCAAGATGTATTTTAATAAAGCAGTTTAATTAGGGTCCTGTCGCTCTTGGAGTCGTCTCAGATCAGAAATGTCTAGCAAGGCCAATCCTGCCTTCCTGCTAAAGAGCAAGTAGAGAATGAAGTGCTGGGCTCCGGCGTGGGTGAGCCTGGCAGGAGCTGGAAGGGTGATGTGCCAAAGGCAGGGGAGTGCAGTGCTTGATGATGCCAGCTGCGGAGAGGGGCTGCAGGGTCCAAGCTCGAACATGTGCTGCTTCCTCTTGTGTCGACCTCTTGGAATCTGTTTTCTCATCCATAAAATGGGTCGAACAAGTTCTCCACCCCTTACCTGCTGCCTTTTGGGCCAAATGTGTTTCTGAATTCAGAGTTACTTTTTAGGAGGGTGATCGAGTTCATATGCTGTAGAATGAATAACACACCCGAGCAGAGTCTGAGACAGCAGCCCCCCCCCCCCCCCAAATCAAGCATGCTGGTTTTTTGTGGTTGTTTTTTTAGGTAGGTGAAAGTATGGCTATTAACACTAAGGAGGAGATGTAAAAACCACCCCAAGTCTGTATGGGTTTAACTCAAGTCTTAGCACCAGGTAAGTTTACACCAAAGTTAGGGGGAAAAATCTTTTGGTTTTCAAAGCTTTCGAGAATTCAGAATTCTTAGATCGGAGTTTGTGGGACCTGTACGTGCCTCGAAGGATGATGGAAGGAAACATGTTTATACGTTCCATCGTCCATTGTGTTGTGCTCAGTATTATTTTCTGTTATTATTTGTAGGTGTGTTCAGTCATCTTGGTTGGGCAGAGGGGAGCCCAGCTTGGAGGAGAGCCTGCTGGTCCTGGCTGGACTCCAAACACCTCTTAGCTTGACGGTTGGGTTCTGGAGTTCTGACCTAGAGCTCAGAGCATTTGGCTGCGCTCAGAACTGAGGTCCATCCTCTGACTTGGGCTGGTGTTTTGACTGGCTTTCGGTGGCTCCATTCAAGAGAGAAGGAAATACTCAAGTGAAAAAAAAAAAAAAGAAAATAGAAGAATGAGAATGCCTTCCCCATTTCACCCCTAGGTAGAGTCATCCTTTCTGTTGAATCTCTCTTTTTTTTTTCATGGCTGTAAAATGAGGGGGAAATTGAGGACGACAACAACCAAAAGAGCGTTTTCCTTTAGGCAAACATACGTGTGACACTCCATTAGCGATAAGTGACATCTTCTTCCATCTAGTGGGAAGCGACACAATATTCATGTTAACCAGTCATCGATGGCACCAGAAGCAGATGACGACTTGTCAATTTCCATCCTATCAGTCATTTTCAAGCAAACAGCCTGTGTCTCTGGGTTTCCACACGGACACAGTCTAATGTTTGCAACACCGCTTGTTTTTTTTTCTGCGAGTGCTTGATGGTGGTCTGGGGCTTCCAACAGAAGGAGCAGGGACTGATGGGGCTGGACAGACCTAGGTCCTGGAGTCTTTACCTGCCACTCAGCTCCTGTCCCCTAACTCTGAGCCTTGGCTTCCTTCATCGTGAATAGAAGAAATAGTAATTCTTTATGTCACCAGGTCATTGTGAGAAGTAAATGGCTTCAAGCCTAGGAAAGTGATTTATAAACTGGGAAGCTCTAGGAAATACCAGGCTCGTTATAATGTATTTATGTTCAGTCAACTTTGGATCTGCCACGTAGAGTTGACTTGCATGACTCCAGGTATTGCTCTTGTGTCCCGGGATCCTTGTGGCATGTCATTCTTCATTCCACAGTAGCCCGTTTGTGAGTTCCTTCTGTACTTGCCAGTTTGTGTGTTCATCCACACGTCTGTGTCTCTGCTCACCCAACCTACTGAATTCCTGTTGTGTGCCAGGTACTAGGCTAGGTTCTGGAATACAGAGATGAATCAGGTAAGGTTGGATGTGTCCCTAACAAGGCTCATAGGCTAATGGGGAAATGGATGCGTCCACAGATGAGTATAATCAGGTATGGTTGGTACCCTAACTCAGGAGTAGGCTGCAGATGATGGGGACACAAGGGGAGAGCTCAGTGCTCTTGGAGTTGGTGGTAGAAGTAGAGGGCAAGGCTAACTGAAGTTCTTGAAAAGGAGGTGGCACTTGAGGAGAGCCTTGAAAGGTATTTCCTTTGTCAAGTAAGGGGGAACGGCATACATGACCTAGTGTGTCAGAGCCTTGCACACTCGGGACTGACTGCGGGGTCCTGCCTTGAGAGGAGAGTGTTCAAGGAGTTTGTCTTGGCAGGGGCACGGTCTGAAAGGCACGCTGGGGCCAGGAGGTAGGAATCCTCGGATGCGGACCAAGCATCTTGAATTATCCCGATGTGCACGGTTGGGCTGCCAGCCATTGAATGAAGGTTTTAGGAGGAGAGTGTCAGTCTTTGGTTGGAGTGTTCGGAGATTGTTCCTGACCTCTGGCACAGGTGGGGGTTTGGCTTGCAGGGGGCAAGGCTGAAGGCAGGAGACTAAGTGAGGGCTGCTGTCATGGTCCGAATAAGAGTCTAGCAGAGAAGGGATTCAGAAGCAGGTGAATAGGATCAGCCGCTATATAGATTCCTAGGGCAGCTGTAACAAATGACCACATTTTGGGGACTCTGAGTAACGGAAACTTACTGTCTCAAAGTTCTGGAGGCCAGAGTCTGCAATCAAGGTGTCAGCAGGGTCATGCTTCCCCTGAAGACTCCAGGGGACACTTTGTGCCTTGTCTGGTTGTTTCTGGGGGCCGTTGGCGCTCTTCGTGGCCATATCACTCCAGGCTCTCCCTCTCTCTCCACGTGGTCATGTGTCTATGTCTTCTCCTCTTCTGTTTCTTATAAGGACGCTTGTCACTGGAGTTAGGACCCACCTGGGTAATTCAGGATAATCTCATTTCAAGATCCTTAAAAGAATTCTATCTGTCAAATCACATCGTGAAGACCTGCTTTCCAAATAAGGTCATATTCATGGTTTTGAGAGATTAGGTTGTAGACCTAGCTTTTGGGGAGCATCATTAACCCACTACGCCTACTGAATGGATGGAGCTACTCCCACCGTCAGGATCCCTTTAAGTGGCTGCAGAAGGAAGGCCTGGGATCTTGCACAAATGTCCTAGCAAACTTGGATAAACCCATCACCTGCTGAAATGCTTCAGTGCCTCCCTACAGTGCCTTTCCAGTATCCGATGAGCAGATCTTGGCAGACCAGCCACCTCTCGGAAAGGAGGCATTGCGAAGACACAGCGAATGCAAGTTCAAGCGGGGAGCTCTTTAGAAATAAAGTAGAAATTCAAGTGACTGTTACTCGTGGAGAATCGGATTTTCTCCGACAGTTCTGCAAGCACACTGCAACAGTCTCTTAAGCAAAATGTATTGTCTAAAGACTGTTCTCCTTGAATTTTTATAAACTTTACCCAGCTTGATGATCAGGTACAATAGAATGGATGGCAGCAATGCTCTATTTTTGTTTTTCTCCTTGTTTGTGCCCGGTTGCTGTTAGTAATGCCGGGATAACCGCTTCTGGGAAAGCAGCACCAATTTGATGTGCCTGCACCGTGGCCACTACCGGCGCCGTGAAGGAGCCCCAAGTGCTCCACCACCTGAGGTCTCGTTCGTTCGGCAGGTGCTCTCAGAGCTCCTACTCTGAGTAGGCCGGTGTTTTCTGCTGCAGATACAGGGAGAGACCAGACATAGCCTCTGTTCCTGACTTGTTGTCATGTGGGGAACACGGACACACACATGGCCATGGGCCGGTGGAGGGAGGGCTTTGATAAGACAGCAAGGGCGGCCAAGGGGGAGCACAGAGGAAAGATGGGTTTCCACTAAAGTAGAAGTAGAAACACCCAGTAAACAGAGGAAATGCTACCAACCTCATTAGATGCTGGATTTGCTACTTAAGACAAGGGACCATTTTCACCTGTCAAACTCGGCAAGATAAAGGAAAAATGGAATAATGGTCCGTGTTGGCAAGCCCCGAGAAGCCGTCTCACACATGGGTGGTAGGAACGTGAATTGGTACAAGCGTCCTGGAAAGCAATTTGACAAAAGGTCCAAAAGACAGGAAAAGGCGAATCTGTTCAAGATGTCCCTTCTTTTCCATGACATTCACAGGCTCCTCGTTTCCCCCACATCCTCTTGGCTGTTTCTGCCGTGGTGCCTGGCGCATGGGGTTGGAATGACGTGTGTGGGTATCTTTCCACCCCGCTAGACTGAGGCCCAGGGTTTCTGTTTCTCTAGTACTTAGTCCCATGCTTTTCTGAAATACCTTGAGGATCGAGTGCCCCCTGAATGTTGTGGTCTCGGTGGAATTTTCCTAGATTTTCTTGCACGTTTACTTTTATGGGTCAAATTTAGGATTGCTTGGTCAGGCTCCCCCTTCCACTGTCCCCAAAGAAAAATAAAATGGGTACCGCTTGGGTTTTCGTCAATGCATAGTTGAATCCAGTGAGTATTAACATCTTGACCGTAAGACGTTTTCTCACTTATGAGCATGATGACCTACTGTTTGTTGAAGTTTTATTTTATGACCCTCAGAGAAGTTGAGTCATATTTTTACCAGATTTTTACAAGTGCTGAATCTTTCTGGTTGAGATTATTAGGTTCTTCAGACCGTGATGTGTTGGAGTTCATCTGTACCTGCTTGCAAGAGCTGATTATTAAGTTTTCAGAACTTCTGGGAGGTGGTTGTGGAAACATAGGCATTCTTAAAACAAAAAAACTTGCAACTGTATATATTATCAGAGGTAATAAATACTCAAAACTCATGACTTCTTAATTGTTCTGTTGCATTTTATTATCATCAGTGCACTTGAGGTTTTTTATGTCTGTGGTATGTCTGTAAGCAGGCAATCCTGTGTCACCGTGGACCATTGCTCAACTCTTCCCACCTCTACATGCAGTGGTACCATGTTGGGCATTTCTACCCACCGTGGTGGGAGTATTGAAACTGCGGAAATCAGATATGCTGTAAATGCTATAAATTAGGGCTTTCCCCCCCAGAGAGTGAGTTAAATATTTACAAGCATGCTTTTGATGAGTTTGTGTGTTTGTGTATGTGTGTATACATGTGTATATGGCAAATGGGATGTCTTTTGCGCCAGCTTTATGTTTTCTTATTGGCTGACAAGGTTATATGAAAAAACAATGAGTTACTCATTTACTTCTACACTAGATGTCTTACCGAATTTGATAAGTTACAGTTATTTTCCTGTTGATTACCTTGGCTTTCGTAGGTAGATACAAATCACTTTAAAATGATAATTAAACTATTTTACTAAGAGTTGAAATCAAGAATGGATATTTATTCTAATCCAATATTGTTTGGCATCTATTGATACGCTTGTATGATATTAAATTTAAAAAGTATTTTTCTTTGAATTAAATATATTAATTTTATTAATGCTGAAATATCCTTGTATTTCTAGAATGAAATTTATTAGCTCATGTCATATTATTTTTTCCATATGTAATAGGGCTTGGTTTCTTTATTTTCTTTTGGATTTTTATTTATACACATGATACTGGCTTACAGATTTATAATTTTGCAACTTTGACCAGATCTCGGTATCACGATTATGATAGAAATGTTTGAAAAATGGTGAGTGAAATGTCTGCTCTTTTAAAATTTATTACTCATTAAATGTTGCTCAACCTTTGGCCATGAGATCTATGCAACAAAGCTTATAAAGCATTTAAAAACGATCTGTTGAGGTTCTTTGTGGCATAATATTAAGAATTCTTTTTAGGAAAAAGTTTTTTATATATTTTGTAGTCTTTGGTTAATTTGGAAGTTTTCCTCTCTTTTCTAATTTTTTGGAATAGTTTGGGAGGAGTAAGTATTTAACTGTTCTTCAAATGTTTGGTAGAATTCCCCTGTGAGGCCATCTGTGACCTGGACTTCTGTTTGTTGGGAATTTTTTTGTTGTTGTTACTGATTTCAATTTCCTTGCTCGTAATTAGTCTGTTCAGATGTTCTATTTCTTCCTGATTCATTTTTGGAAGGTTATATGTTTCTAGATATTTATTCATTTTTTTTCTAAGTTATCCAATTTGTTGTCATGCAGTTTTTCATAATAGTCTCTTAGCTTTTATTTCTGTGGTGTTGGTTGTTATTTCTCTTTGTGATTTTGTGTGAGTCCTGGTTTTGTTTTTTTTTTTTTTTTTGATGAGTCTGGGTAGAGATTTATCAGTTTTGTTGACCTTTTAAAATAATCAGCTCCTGGTTTCATTGTTTTATGCGCACACGCACACACACACATTTAGTTCTGTTTCATTTATTATTATTTTATTTATTATTTTTGCTCTGATATATTTTTTAAGATTATTTATTTGACAGAGGGAGAGAGAGAGAAGACAACAGGGGGAGTGGTGGGCAAAGGGAGAATGGAGAAGCAGGTTCCTACTGGAGCAAGGAGCCCAATGTGGGCTCCATCCCAGGTCCCTGGGATCATGACCTGAGCTGAAGGCAGATGCTTAACTGACTGAGCCACCCAGGTACCCCTGATCTTTATTATTTCTTTCCTTTTTTTGGTTTTGTGTTTTATTTAGTCAGAAGAGAATGGAACTTTTCATCTTGGGGTCATGAATTCAATTGGGTGTAGAGATAACAAAAAAAGCCTTAGAAATAGAAAATTTTTATTTATTTTTGTAATTTTTAAAATTTTTAAGCAAATTTTTAAGATTTTATTTATTTACTTGACAGAGACACAGCAAGAAAGGGAACATAAGCAGGGGGAGTGAAAGAGGGGGAAGCAGGGAGCCCAATGCGGGGCTGGATCCCAGGACCCTGGGATCATGACCTGAGCCGAAGGCAGACACTTAACTGAGCCACCCAGGAGCCCCTAAAAGAAAAATTTTTAAAAAGTATTGTTTTTCTAGCTCCTTTAGGTTAACATGGGGTTGATATTTTTCTCCTTGAGGTAGGGCTATGTTGCTATAACCTTGCCTCTTAGAACAGCTTTTGCTACGTCCTAAAGGTTTTGGATGGTTCCTTTTTCTTAAATTTTCCTCTTTGGATTAGTCAGGACTCAGAAGTAGGTTAAATGTGCTTACTGTGTTGCTGTTGATTTGTTTTCCAATAGTTTGCTTTATAGATTTCAGCATGGTGTTACCTAATGCACAAAATGTCATAATAGGATTCTTTTGTGAATTATAGCTTTTATCAATGTAAAGTGGCTTTCTCTGTACTATTTAATATCATTTAATTCTGCTTTGATGGATATTGCTAAACCTGCACTTTTTCCATTGACAGTTACCTGTTAAATCTGTCCATTCTTTCACATTTCACCTTTGTTGAATTAAGGTTTTGTCTGATGGCACTTAGTTCTACTTGATCCTTTGACTGAGTCTGTGAGTCACTGTCTTTTACTAGAGAAGTCGAGGCCGTTTATACTGTCCTAACTGCTATGTATTTTTTTCTAGTGTTCATCATCTGTATTTAATGCTTTGTGTTTCTTCTTACTTTTAAATTTTTCTTCCTCCCTACGTCCTTTTCTTTTTAACCCAAGTGCACTGGTTGGCAACCTGGGGCCTGTTTTTGTGGACGCCCAGGCCAAGAGTAGCTTTTACTTTTTTTTTTTTTTTTAAGATTTTTATTTATTTATTAGAGAGCGAGAGACTGAGAATGAGAGGGGAGAAAGTCAGAGGGAGAAGCAGACTTCCCGCAGAGCCGGGAGTCCGATATGGGACTCGATCCCGGGACTCCGGGATCATGACCCGAGCGGAAGGCAGTTGCTTAACCAACTGAGCCACCCAGGCGCCCAGCTTTTAAATGGTTGGAAAACAATACAATATCAAAGAGAATATGTGACACAACTGTATGGGACTCAGAAACTTGAAATAGTTATGATCTGCTTCTTAAAAGGAGTTGGCTAATTCTTCACCTAATAAATAGGTATTTGCATTACATACTACATTCAGTTTCACTGTTGTGAATACATTTAGTGGTGTTAAAAATATATGTCTGGGGCGCCTGGGTAGCTCAGTGGGTTAAAGCCTCTGCCTTTGGCTCAGGTCATGATCTCAGGGTCCTGGGATCGAGTCCCATTATGGGGCTCCCTGATCAATGGGGAGTCTCCCTCTCCCTCTCTGCCTGCCTCTCTGCCTACTTATGATCTCTCTCTATGTCAAATAAATAAAATCTTAAAAAAAAATAACAAAACTATATGACTAATTTTAGCTTTTTCTAAAACTTATTTCTAATTGTCTTCAGAATACAAAAGACGTTCTTGTTTTTCTCCTGCATAGGATGGGACAGGTTGGTGTAGTTTTATATACCATCCTGTCATCTTTATTCATGTCCTCACTTGCTAAGGGTGTAGTACAGGATTTTTGAATCCACATTTGTAATTTAATCATCATTTAAAATTATAGGCCTATGTGTCTTTTTTTTTTTAAGAACCATTAATAGATACATTGTTGGTAACTGTATTTATATCCATTTTAAGAGCTTTCCATGCTCAGCCTGCTTTGGTGTTCTCTATCAGGCCTTTGAAAACCTATAAGCCATACCCATTTTCATTAAAAAAAAGTAACCCCTATTTGGTTAGACTATCTCTTTTAGTACTTCCCTGAGGACTGTTAGCTGGCCGGTGGGGAGGGTCGGGTAGGTGGGGGTGGAGATGTTTTGCAGGTATTCTCTGCATTTTTTCACGTTTGTTAAGTGTCTTTCTGCTTCTGTGCATGAACAAGGAGTACTTTAAACTCTGCACTTAGATAATTGGTAGCTTTTGCAGTCCAGTATCGTGGAGGAGAAGTCTGAGATTAGTCATTTAATTAGGGGAATGTTTGCTATATAGATTGCTTGTTGATTTCTTCTTCGATACTGGAAATACTGTGTAGGATGTTTAGGACATTCTATACAGCTTATTTTTGTGTGTGTGATCTAATCTATTTCTTGGGAATTCTCATATATCTCTCTAACATTTCTGATTTTCTTGTCATTTTGTTGCTGAGAGCTACCTGTCTATACTGGCATCTGTAGTAATGGGCTTACCCAGTATGCCAGAATTTCAGGACTCTTTGAATTCTTTGGATGGACTTTCTACATTTATTATCATATTCAGTATTAGTACTTCAACTAATAATAGGAAAGCATCAACACTGCGTTAGGTACAAGGTACGGAAGTGGAGGATTAATTTCTGTATCTCTTCCTTTTTTGCAGTAAAACACTTATATTAGTTTCCTATTGGTGCTATAACAAAATTTCACGGACTTGAAACAGCACAAGTTTATTATCTTACAGCTCTGGAGGTCGGAAGTCTAAAAGATTCAGCCGGTCTGTGTTCCTTTTTTGGAGGCTCTTGTGGGAGAATCTGTTTCCTTGCCTTTTCAGGCACGGTGGAGTCTCTGGGGCACCTGCATTACTTGGTTTGTGGCCTGAAATTGTTCAGGCCTCTGTGTCTGACCTCCTGTCTCTTTCTCTGACTATTCTTACCTCTTATATTTACAAGAACCCTCGTGATTACATGGGGCCTGTTGGATAATCCAGAGACTCTCCCAAGTCAAAATCCTTAACTTCCTTAAATGTACAAAGTCCCTTTTGCCCTGTAAGGTAACATGTTCAGAGACTCTGGGCATTACTTGGATGTAAGCTTTTTGGGGGATCATGATTCATTTGCTGCAGTACCCTTCCCGGTGCGTGCAGAACTCTGTGATTCCATGCTCCCTTTTAGAAGGCAGTCGAGTGGGTCTCTCCCCCTCTTGGTCCCGTGTCCCATCTGCACATCTTTGCTGACTTCTGTGATGTGTCTGTTCTGTGGATGCCTGTTGGGCCTAACCCTTTATTCTATTCCAGGACCTCGTTCTACTTCCTTTCAGCCAAATGTAACTATAGCCTTCTTAGAAACTTATTTAGGGCTGCCTGGGTGGTGCAGTTGGTCAAGGGTCGACTCTTGGTTTCGACTCAGGCCATGATTTCAGGGTCGTGAGATGGAGCCTTCTGTCAGGCTCCATGCGCAGCATGGAGTCTGCTTGAGATGGTTTCTCTTCCTTTCCTTCTGTCCCTCCCCTTGCTTGTGTGCTCGCTCACTCTCTCTCTCTCTCTCTAATTGGTAAATAAGTCTTTGAAAAAATCAAAAGAAGAAACTTCTTATTTATTTTCCCTTCCAACCAGTGCCATTTTGTACCCAGTAACTAAAATATCCAGCATTTTTTTTTTAAAGATTGATAAATTTAGTAGAGTGTGCAAGCAGGCAAGGGCAGGAGGTGGGTAGTAGACTAGGCAGAGGGAGATGGAGAGAGAGTCTCAAGCAGACGACCTGCTGACAGGGAACCTGGTGTGGGCCCCCATCTCCTGACCCTAAGACCATGACCTGAGTGGAAATCAGGAGTCAGATGCTCAACCGACTGAGCACTCCAGGTGCCCCTCAAGCATTTCTAAACAAGGATACTGTAGTGTATGGAGATTTGCTTTTAATGGGGGATAAAATAAGGTTTTATGTTTCAAGAGGACCAGCAACACTGTAACGGTCTTCATTGTCCTCTTCTGTTCTTCATTTCTGGTAAGTTGATTCTACATACCACTGTTTCAGTACTCGACAGCATCATTTTTGCTCCTGATGGCTATTACATGCATTAATGTTACCTTATCAACTATTGAATTTTATTTTTATTTTTATTTTGACACAGAGACAGAGATCACAAGTAGGCGGAGAGGCAGGCAGAGAGAGAGAGGGGGAAGCAGGCTCCCACTGAGCAAGGAGCCTGATGTGGGGCTCGATCCCAGGACCCTGGGATCATGACCTGAACTGAAGGCAGCCGCTTAACCAACTGAGCCACCCAGGTGCCCCAAAGATTTTATTTATTTATTTGACAGAGATGTATAGAGAGAGCACAAGTAAGCAGAGAAGCAGGCAGAGGGAGGTAAGACAGCTCTCTGCTAGGCAGAAAGCCCGATGCGGGGCTCGATCCCAGGACCCTGGAATCATGACCTGAGCTGAAGGCAGCTGCTTAACCAACTGAGCCACGCAGGTGCCCCACCAACGATTGAATTTTAAAACATTTTTATTTTAATCAGCTATCTTTAATTTTTTGTAGCCTTTTAACTAAATCCCTTTTTAAAAATCTCTTTTGATCTCATTTTTTAAAATTCTTTTTTTAAAGAAACCAGATTTTCTTGAATTTATGGAGAACACAAAGGAATAATATGAGACTTAATGACATTTCATGCAATGAATCATTCTAGAAAAGTATATTTTCCTTGAATACTTTATTCTGTCTTGTTTAATTTAGAAAACATCTTCCTAGGCTCTATATTGGTTGTATTTTTCTTTTGTAGTCTTTTTATAAATGGGGACACTTTTAAATGTCCTGGTATGTTCTCCAGAAATAGGCAAATGAAATTATTTGGGGTGCTGTCTGCTCTCTGCTCAGTTAGTATTTGAAACGTCGTATTACCCTAGCAGCCAGGGTCACTGTATTGTCTTGCTCACGCCAGTGTTTTAAGGGATTGTATATTGGTGTGTCTGTGCGAGTGCATGTGTTTATGCACAAGTGGACATTACTATTGGTGTGTGAGGAAGCAGTGACACGTGTTGTTTGATGACTACATCTGCATAGGAGATGATTTTTTGATTTGACTGAACGCAGTATTTCACTAACTTCTATCAGAATCCACAGGAATATATGTTAAATATCCATATGACCTGGTTGGTGACTGTATCTGAGCTGGCTCCTGGTGGGTAGTAGTGGGTTGAGTGGTCAGGGTGCAGAAGTGCTCTCCGTCACCTGGGGCTGGCACTCTTTATTAGTGGAGGGCGGGAGGGACTAGGTGCTGGGCAGTGGGCCAGCCCTTCCAAGGGAGAGGGGCACTGTGCCAGCAATCTGGGCATGGAATGGGATAGATTGAGGAGGCCCAGGAGTGAACTCCCTGTGGAGGATCGAGCTCTGTTCGCTCTCAGCTGTACTAATTTTCTACCTCTGTGCTTGTTCCATTTTGGCTCTCCCTCAGGGCTCAGGAAATCTTTCTGGTAGTTCTAGCTGGTGTCAGCTATTCATTGAGCCAGGGTCCTGGCTTTAAAGGAGGGGAGGCAGAGCCCTCTGGGCATAGGTGTTAGTGGACAGTAGAAAGGAAGAGAGTCCCAGCAGAAGGAGAAAGTCAACTTGATGCTCACATTGAGATTGGTGGTTTTTTTCCCCTCTGTTTCCCCATCTGGTCTCAGTTCTTGGGGGATTTAGTTTTGCAGTATGGGGGAGACCATACACTGCATCTGAGCCTCTGTTTCCTCCTCTGTAAAACGGGGATAAGGGCAACTCCTACCTTCCTGAGCTATTGTGGATTGAGTTAGGTGATGCTCTTGAAGTACTTCCCTCCTTCCCTGGCACAGAGAGCTATGCTCAACCAAATGTTTTCAGTAACATTTTATAAAATAATAGTTGGTTGAATAAACAAGATAAAAAAAAGATACTGGGTGAACTAAAAAATCTAATTTAAGATGGAAAATGGGATTGCTTTAAATTTTCCTGATGATTGCTAATATAAGCATCCTTTCATGTACTTTTTGGCTATGTGTATGTCTTTGGAGAAATGTCTATTCAAATCCTTTATCCATTATTAAATCAGGTGCTTTTTTTTTTTTTTTTTTTGCTGTTGAGTTATTGGAAGAAATTCCTTATATATTTTGGATGTAAATCCCTCATCAGATGTATGGTTTCCAAATATTTTTTCATTCTGTGGACTGGCTTTTCACTCTGTTAATTGTTTCCTTTGCTTTGCAGAAGCTTTTCAGTTTGATGTAGTCCCACTTACCTAATTTTGCAATAAAGCTTGTGCTTGTGGTGTCGTATCCAAGATATGATCATTATGTGTACCATCAGGATGGAGCTTACATTCTAGGTCTTATGTTTAAGTTTTCAATCCATTTTGAGTTGACTTTGGTGTATAATGTAAGATGAAGTCCAATTTCATTTTCTTGCATCTGGATATCCAGTTTTCCCAACATCATTTGTTGAGGAGACTATCCTTTTCCCATTGAGGTATCATCTTAAGCTCATCAGGATGACTATTATCGAAAAAAAAGGAAAAAAAAAAAGGAAAAATAGTAAGTGTTGGCCAGGATGTGGAGAAAGTGGAACTTGTCCATTGTTGACCAGAATATAAAATGATCTAGCTGCTAGGGGAAACAGTATGATGGATCCTCAAAAAAAAAAAAAAGAATGACCACGTGACCCAGCAATTCTAACCCTGGGTATACATCCAAAGAATTGAATTTGGCATCTTGAAGAGATGTGTGCACTCCCATGTTCGTTGTAGCGTTATTCACAATAGCCAAGGTATGGAAGCAACCTGAATGTCCATTGCCAGATGGAAGGGTGTAGAAAGGGTGGTACATACATACAAGGGCTTATTACTCATTCTTCAGAAAGAATGGAATCCTGCTTTGTGTAACAGGGTTGAACATAGTGTTATGCTAAGTGATAGAAGCCAATTACAGACCAATGGCATATGACTTCACTTCCATGGGGTACCTAAAATACTGTAGTTTGAATCTCTAGAAACAGAGATGAGAATGGTGGCTGCCAGGGACTGGGGGAAGAGGGGAGAATGGGAAGCTGCTCTCCAACAGGTATAAAGTCCCAGTTCTGCAAGATGCATAAATTCTCAAGATCTGGTAGACTGTACAGCACGGTGCCGGTCATTAACGATACTGTACGCTGAAATTTTGTTAAGAGGGTAGATCTCATGTAAAGTGTTCTTTTTTACCCCCATTTATTTACTCATTCATTTTTATTAACATATAATATATCATTTGTTTCAGGGGTATAGTTCTGTGATTCATCAGTCTTAACACAACTCACAGCACTCACCAGAGCACATAACCCTCCCCAATGTTCATCACCCAGCCACACCATCTCTCCCCCCTACCCCTCAGCAACCCTCAGTTTGTTTCCTGAAATTAAGAGTCTCTTATGGTTTGTCTCCCTCTCTGGTTTCTTCTTGTTTCATTTTTCTCTCCCTTCCCCTGTGATCATCTGTCTTGTTTCTCAAATTCCTCACTCATGTCAGTGAGATCATATGATAATTATCTTTCTCTGACTTATTTTGCTTAGCATAATACCCTCTAGTTCCATCCACGTCGTTGCAAATGGCAAGATTTTCTTTATTTTGATGGCTGCATAATATTCCATTGTATATATGTGCCACATCTTCCTTATCCATTCATCTGTTGATGGACATCTAGGTTCTTTCCATAGTTTGGCTATTGTGGACGTTGCTTCTGTAAACATTCAGGTGCACGTGCCCCTTCGGATCACTACATTTGTATCTTTAGGGTAAATACCCAGTAGTGTGATTGCTGGGTTGTAGAGTAGCTCTATTTTCTGCGTTTTGAGGAACCTCCATACTGTTTTCCAGAGTGGCCGCACCAGCTTGCTTTCCCACCAACAGTGTAGGAGGGTTCCCCTTTCTTGGCATCCTCGCCAACACGTCGTTTCCTCATGTAAACTGTTCTTACCACACAAAAACATCAACAGAATGTAGGAACACTAAGAGTTCAGGAGGTAGAGGTTATATCATATTATTATCATTTATCAGTGTGTTTTGCTTTTTCTGGCATATATTGGGCTATGTTAAGGAAGCAAAGCAGAGTTGCATCCATGAAGGAATGATTCTCAGGAGGAGGTCATCAAGCTAGCATCCGAAGGAACACAGTTGCATGGCGGTGATGGGTTGGGTGACCCTTCATCCCGGTGTGCTGTGGAGAGTCCTGGTGTGTGTCTAGCATTCCCCGGTATAATGATGAACAGCAGTTCTTTTCTTGGTCAGAACTGTCCTGGCAGAGAGGATAAATTCTATATTCATCTTAGTAATGAGGGTGGGGGGAGATGCAGGGAGCAAGGCAGGGGTGGGGGAGGTGTTGTAGTTGGGCCATCAGAGATGTTGGCGAGGTTGCCTCCCCTCTTGGGCATCAGTTCCTTTCCTGCAGGTGAGTTGTTGGGTCTGTTCTTCTTTCTTCCATTTTATTCCTGGTTTGCCTGTATGCTCACAACACACATTTTGGGGTGAAACGCCCTCTAAAGGTGATGTGTAATTTACCTGTATATAGTACAGCTCATTCTCCTGAGCTCTTTCTGGGCCCCCTTGCTTGACTGATACAGTAAATGAGGTGTCATTTAAGAGCAGGTGATGTGGAGATAGCGAGTATTGGGTCTAAAGTACAAAATATTAATTGATAAAAGAAAGTAATTAATGAAAACCTAATTAAAGCAGACATCCTGAGCTGGGCACTCCTGGAATCCTGGGACAGTCTCAATTACCAGCTTTCCTCCGAGCTTATAATGTGTAATTGGGAGGTATTAGGTTCTAATGGATGAAATGAATACAAAAATTAATTAATGAAAAAGGAAATTAAATGTGAGTTTGTTAAAATTTTCCAGAGGTGGGTACATGACGTCGGCGTTCAAAGATTTATTAATGAAAGTCTTCATGAGTGATAAAGTCTTGTGAGCGTAACTGACACCGGAGGCCCCTTTGCTCCTTTCCCCCTGACACCCTGTGTCATTCGTCTCCATTAAATAGCATCTGATGACAGCTTGAGCTGTGAGAACCAAGGGGAAGCCTTAACGTGGATGAATCAGGAGGTGTTCATTATGCTCGAAGAGAGGGTGGTGCATTCTGGCCGCCGCCTCCTGCGGCTTCGCTCACATGGAAAAGGGCGAACCAGACGGAGTCTCCCGGTCGCTCAGAAAGAAATTTAAGAATAACAAATCGATGCAGAGTAAGATATTAAAAGCAAATTTACTTTTCCTACAGCTGCATGAAAAATTAACTTTCTTTCCTATCCAGGAGAGCCGTTTCTGTCGATGTTTAGGCGCAGGCGATGCTGGCGAGGGCCCCTACCCACGTTGGCTTGCCACGCACGCGGCCGCCCCTGTGCTCCCGCGCGCTGCAGCTTGACCTTTGGCATGGTTCATCGTTCTCTTCTATTGATCTGTAGCTAATCTCTTCTGGGTTTCGATTTCTCCCCCTCGAAATGAGCCGGGGGTGGGGGTGGTTGAGGCGTGCTCAGGGCAGTTCATGACACGGCTCGAGCTGTTCCTACAATTCCACGTGCGCCAAAGTCCCTCAGGGAGCTTGTTAAAAACGGGCGGATTCTGTGGTTGCGACCCTCTGAGGCTGCTGCTGTAGCCCCCTGGGCCGTGACCGGGGGATCTGCATTTTCACTGGGTGGTTTAGATTCCCCTGCCTTGGACAGTGGGACCTTGGAGTCGAATGCTTTCTGCCACTGAATGAAGGAGCCCTGACTTTTAATTCAAAGACGCAGTGCTGGGGACTGAATGTTTGTGTCCGCCACCCCCCTACCCTGGAGATAAGTTAAATCCTAATGTCCAGAGTGATAATGTTTGGGAGGTGATGAGGTCTCCCTCCTGAAGATGTTAGTGCCCCTAAGAAGAGACTGCGGGGGAAGTTCCTCTGTTTTGTGCGGTTACGTCGAGAAGTCTGATGTCTAGGAAGCGGATTCTCAGCAGATTAGGGGATCTGTCGGTGCTTTGTTCGTGAACTTCCTGGCATCTGGAACTGTGAGATTTTTGCTGTTAAGTCACGTGGTCTGCGGTATTCTGTTAGAGCCGCCTGAATGGTCTAAGAGGGGACTTGGTACATGTGCTCCCCACCTCCTTCTGGGCTTTTCTCCCCTTGTGGCCCCGACTTCTGTCCCTGTATGTAGGCCCACCCACACCCACTGTCACCTTAGCTCCTAAGAACAGAGTCTTACCTTCCACGGGGGGAGAGAGCTTGGTTTTGGTGGGAACTGCAGTGTCGTTGGTACCCAGATTGGAACCAAAAATGACTTGGACGAGGCGGAGATGGGGTCCGCCTTTTCTATGGGCTGCCTGGAGGAGTGTGGGTTGCGTGACCTGTACGTGCAGGAGTTGAGATTGTGTGTGGGATGCACTTGAACCAGATTGCCGGGATAGAGGACGGCAGATAAATTCCTCTCCCTTCCTTTCCTGAAGGGCAAGTTCACACAACTGTGCCCAGGCACCTGGCTTACTTGTGAGGCTGTGACCAGCTGCAGAACGTGCTGTGCTCTTGTGGAGAGGTTTTCTCCTTTCCCCCAGCTCTGCCCTGGCATGGCCCCTCACACCCAGCCTTGGCAGGAATGCCTTGTTTGGCCTCAGCCTTTATTCCTGGGCTATGACTGGAGTTCGCTGACTGGGATTCCTTAGCAGGTCAGTTAATCTTAGGTAATCTTCATCTGGTAAATGGGTACAACTGTCTTAGTACTTTCCTCCTGGGGACATTTTAAAGCTCAATAATGCTTACTTTATAGTTTAATTTGTTACAAACAGTACAAAGACTTTTTCGGTTATGCAATATAGAACATCAAGTAGAATGTCAATTATATTTTAACTTTAATATAAACCTTAATTATAATGTATCATTTAAAATTACACATTTAAAACAGACTCATAAATACAAATTTTAAATTTATAATTTAAATATAAATAGGATGATACAATAATGAAATCATACTAATTTTGTCATACTAATTACAGCTATGCCTTTAAGTTATGACAGTTTGGGCTCATTTTATGTAGGCACCGGATACAGAGTTAGAGTGAATCACACCGTTCTAAAAGTGCGCTTTCTAGAATGTGTTCTATAGCCTGTCAGAAGATGCTGTTTGAGGGGCACCTGGGTGGCTTAGTCGGTTAAGCCCCCGACTCTTGATTCCGGCTCAGGTCATGATCGCAGGGTTGTGAGATGGGATCCACATCAAGCTTTGCTCAGTGGGGAGTCTGCTTGAGTTTTTTTCTCCCTCTCCTCCTTCCCCTCCCCCTTGGCTCTCTTTCTCTCTCTAAAATAAATAAATCTTAAACAAAAAGCTGCTTGAAAAAAAAATAGCCACGAAAACAACAACTGAACAGACCTAGAAGAGCAACTGTGGGAGATTCTAGGATCTGTAGGCTTTTGAGACAGGACTTTCAGGATCTCTGGATTGCCTTGTTTTCCACTGTGCAACTTTCCTAATTGACTGGTAACCTCGATAACTCGGTTTCTTCTTGGCTCTGCGTGTCCTAGGCTTGTGGTGTGGGTGAACAGCGGTCACACAGCTACACGTGTCGAGTGGTGTCTGGTACACAGTAGATGCTCAGTCTGTGTTAAGGATGCTCACTCATCTGATTTTTACAGAGAGGACAGTATGGGTTGTGATTACGGAGAGGGGAGGGTGTGCAGGGTCTCTGGAACTCCTGCTCTCCACAGAGAAGGAGGTCTTGGGTGTGTCGTCCTCCCTCCACACTCCTATCCCTCCCCTCCTCTTCCGTTCCCGTCCCCTCCTCTGCTTCTCCATCTTCTTCTCCCGACACTGTGACTCCAAGGTCTCTTTGGACAAAGAGGAGCTAGAAAGCAGTGGCTGACTGACGTCATGTGAAGCCTTGATGTGTTGCCCAGCTCAGGCCAGATGGGAGGACGATGTGACATCATAGCCTCTGTAGAGTCTCTCCCGTCTCCTGTAGCAGGAAGTCTCTCTCGATTCCTTCCTTCCTCCTCTCCCCACACACCTTTTCTTTCAAGAAGGTGACACCCGATAAAGGAAGCACATGCAGGTGGGCCGTGCGGTTTCGGAAGGTGTGGATACCATGTGGCTCTTGCTTTCCTGTGCTGACAGGCTTGCAGAAGTGCTCAGTGGGCACTTACCACCAAATCATCCTATAACAAGAGAAGATGCAGAAATGAAGATGGCGTGTCTGGGTGCTTGCTCCCATCCCCCACCTATGGAGGGAGGTCTAGCCCAGGAATGTTCCCCTGTGCCTGCCATCACGTTCTCACTGAGCACGTTTCTGCATCCCCATGGTTTGCTCCAGGGAAGCCTATGTGGCCCAGATAGAATGAAACCTGGGCTCCTGGAAGGCTCGATTTCTCCTGAGAGCAGTACCTTGGAATCTGTGGTACACATCAGTCTCTTGGAACTGGGTCTACTGAGGTGAGTCCCACGGAGGCCAGTCAGGTCTGGGAGGCTTGAGTTCAGAGTGTGCAGTGCCAGGGTTCTCACTGTACCATGGGGTAGCCATCTTATTCTGTGGGAGAGGTCTTGGAGGCCCCCCCTCCTCTTCCCGACCCTGTGATCTCTCTCTGGCCGGTTACTGTTAGAGTGTGATCCATCCAGGGCAGTGGTTCTCAATGGGGAGCAGTTTTGTCCCCCGGGAGACATTGAGTAACGTCTGGAGATCCATTGGGTTATCGCAGCCGAGAAAGGTGCTAAGAGCATCAACAGGCAGGCCAGTCCCCACCACACAGAGCTCAGGCCTCCACAAAAAAGAATTATTCACTCCGAAATACTGATTATGCCAGGATTGAGAAACCCTGGTCTAGATGGGCTCTGTCCTCTGGGGTCTGTCTTGGGGGGACAGTACAGAGTCATTGTGGGGATTTCTGTTGTCTCCACATAAGCCAGAAGATTTGGCTTTTCCACCGTCTGGCAGCCTCAAATTGCTGACCCTCTGACACCAGGGCTGGAGTCTGTTCTGGGATTGTGGTAGATACTATCTTCCAGTCTATAATTGCAGGCGGAGGTGAGAAACCACTCCTCTCAAAGGGCAGAGGCCCCTCACATTCTCCTGCAAACAAACAAACTATGGGTTAAGTGCCAATGCACTGAAGATTCGATGTGGTATGATCCTCTTGGGGATGGTGGTGCGTGTCATGGCAAGGGCACGTGGAGTCTGTTAGACCTGCTTTCAAATCCAGGCCTGACCTCTTACTGAGCTGTGTGACTGTGGGTAAGTTTCTTAACTTCTCTGAACTTTAGTCTTCACTGGAGGTGGTCATGCCTGCCTCATTGTATGCTTGCTAGCTGAGAGCTTGGCCCTGGTAGAGGGGACAGCTGTGTCCACTCATTTCTACCTCTGTGCAACCTTGCCCCTCTGATGACTCCCAGATGAGGGAACTGCTCTTTCGTTTGGATTTGTTTTGTTTTTCTTCATACTTTTAACTGGCCTTGGTCCAGTTTTCTTTGCAGGTTCTACAGAGGATGGGGTGGTATTAACAAGGGGAAAGTTGGCGGAGAAGGGACCCATTTCAGGCATGAACAGAAGAAGGGCATTTGATTATCCAGCAAAAGCTGATAATCAAATCAAAATTTGATTATCTGCAGAAGCTCATTTGATTATCCAGCCCAAGATTTTTTAAAAGTACTCATTTAAAAAAACAAAACAAAACCAAACCCTCACTCTCTCCTCCAGTGCTGTAGTGAGCTCTTGTATCCATTTTGCAGGTAAGAAAGGAGAGCCTCAGAGGTTTATTGTCTACTCAAGATCACACAGTAAGGTGCCGGCAGATCTGTGTCTAAACCCCTTGTTCTGTAACCCACCCTCAGGAGAGTCCTGTGGGCTGAGTGGAATGGCACACTGAACTAGGGCATCTGAGGTGTGCTTTGTGGATCCATGAAAACAACAAGAAGGTCCTGACGGAGCAGGACATAAGTGATCTTGTTTGTGTAGCCTCCTGATTCCAGATCCTTGGCTGTTCTAGTTGGTTCAATGCCCCAGATGGGGCAGGTGGGACCCAGGCTCCTGCAGAGGTTTCCCTGGTCAAGGAGGGTGGTGTGAAGTGTGGACTCAGCTGTGCATGAAGTGGGCTTGTGGCGGGCAGCTGGCTGAAGCCTGGATGGGGAGGGGTTGGCTGGCCACTGAGAGGTCATGGCCCCGCCCTGCCATGTCCTTGAACCTTTCCTCTGGACCTTCCATCTCCTCTTTCACCCTGACAGCTTGCAGCATTCAGTGTGGCTTACAATGGGGGTGGGAACCAGAGGTCTGGATGTCTTTCCCTAAAATAGAGGGTTTGGGTCTTAACCTTTTCGTGGCCAGGCCCTGTGTCTGGCTCTTTGACGTACTTCATCTCATTGACTCCTCATAGCAACTCGGGGAGGTGGTGCAGGTGTTCGCCATCTGCAGCTCAGGAGATGAGACTCACACAGCCTGTGAAGGGGGTGAACTGAGAGCGAGACTCACGATGGTGAGACTCTGTTGGTCGTCAAGGCCGGCTGATGGTGCCCGACCTACTCCTGCCTCCCCGTGTCCACTGCCATTGTCCTAGGCCAAGGCCCCATCAGTTGTCCTCTGGACCAGGGTGATAGACTCTGTAGTGCTTTCCCAGAAGTCACTCCTGCTTCCTCTCCATCCACTTCCTGTTCCAAAGATACTGAAATGGTAGCTCTTGAAGGGTTCCAACCCCACCCCTGATCTCCACTGCTGTGTCCCCAGGGCTTCACATCATACTGGCACATGGTAGGTGCTCAGAAATGATGTGCGTGAATACATGGGTGGAGGATTCAATTTGATTTTAGGAGAATTGTTCTGGTAGATGTGATTAGTCCATCCATCCATCCATCTATCCCCCATCTACCTTTCCATCTACTCATCCGTCCATCCATCCATCTCCATCTACCTATCCATCTACTCATCCGTCCATCCATCCATCTCCATCTACCTATCTACTCATCCATTCATCCCCCATCTACCTATCCATCTGCTCATCCATCCATCCATCCCCCATCTACCTATCCATCTACTCATCCATCCATCTCCATCTACCTATCTACTCATCCATCCATTCCCCATCTACCTATTCATCTACTCATCCATCCATCCCCCATCTACTCATCCGTCCATCCATCCATCTCCATCTACCTGTCTACTCATCCATTCATCT
>CM052811.1:106487446-106505416 GCA_028533885.1 Nasua narica | reverse complement strand
TCCATCCATCCATTTCCATCTACCTATCCATCTACTCATCCGTCCATCCATTCATCTCCATCTACCTATCTACTCATCCATTCATCTCCCATCTACCTATCCATCTGCTCATCCATCCATCCATCCCTCATCTACCTGTCCATCTACTCATCCATCCATCTCCATCTACCTATCTACTCATCCATCCATCCCCCATCTACCTATCCATCTACTCAGCCATCCATCCCCCATCTACTTATCCATCTACTCATCCATCCCCCATCTACCTATCCATCTACTTATCTATCCCTCCCTCCCTCCTCCCCCCATTCATCCATCTCTTTATTCCTGTTTATCCAGTCAGTCATGTAGCAGAGCAGGAAAAAGGCAAAACACATTTAGTGCTGTGAGGTCAGACTCAAATAGGTATTATTAAAGGCCTCTTGGATGAAGAAAATGTCCTATTATTTCTTTAAGAGCAAAACAAGATAAAAGCAGGTACTTTTCATGAATTAACATGCATCTCAAAATTTGGACCTTCATCTAAAATATTAATATGCAACCTGTGCCTTTTCTAATTTTGTCCGTAGATGATCAAGACAGCACGATTGATTCAAATACAGGCTAAGTTCTAATTCCTTGCCTGTTAGGAAGCCACTTGCACTTGGCGGTGCAAAACAGAGATTGCAGACATATTAATATTTAAGAGCTTGGAGACTGGCTAAGCTAAGGTATAGGCTTGTAAAACAAGTACCTGATTACGGAGCAGATTTTTATAATGTCCAGTCGAGGGGCCATCGATCCTCACCTGGAGGGTCCCCGGCCTCCCTCCTAGGTGCTGCCCAGAGCACCAGCGATCCCAGCTCTGCCTCTGAGGTCGGCACCCCAAGGGGGAGCTGGGGATTCCACACTCTTCCACAGACTTCCGCCTGTGGTCATAGTTAACAAAGGCAGCCAGCTAGGCGAGCAGGGACGAGATTTCCAGTGCAGGAGCCTCATAAATATGAGATGAGACAGCTCGGATGGAAATGAAAGCTGAGATGCTCAAAAATAAAGCGTGAAAGAGTCCTGGCCCCGTATAAGAACGGGATTGATCTCTGTACGCTGACAGAATGTACGATTTCCCTTCTCTTTACTACGGCGCTTCTGTTTCTATAGAAACCACCAATTTTATAGACAGATCGGCTCCCTGAGAAGGCGCGGGGAGTTCAGTTTGAAGCCAAGTGCCGTCAGGGCACCGGCACTCCCAACCCCGGGGAGGGGCTTTCTTTGCCGGTAACTAGCTCTCCTGGGGATGGTTAATGATTATCAGCTTTGGAACCTATCACCGTGATTATAATAACGCTTGCACTGCATCTGCCCTTCCACGGAGTACCCCGAAGACACGGCTAGTTGTAGGGCCCTCAGAGCGCCCTCGCAGAGGGCAGTGGCGCGCGGCTCTTCTATTCCATTCATTTGTTCATCAACTATATACTGATATCTCAGCATCAGACACTGTGTGGAGCCCCGGTGGAGTCTGTGCTGTGGGGAGGAAGACGGACAGGCAAATCAATAACTTCATTTCAGTTCTGCGAGCGAGGTTTTTCTGGCCAGGGCTCCCTGAAAGAGAGAGAGAGAGAAATATGCCTGGTGTTTGCTGGGTCCCAGGGATGGTCTGGCACAGGTAAGCAAGCTCCAGGTGCTTCAGTTACGTTTGCTGCATCCCAAGCTACCCCCAAACCCAGGAGAGTCAACCACCGACTGTTGCATCTATAGACACGTGATCCCGTGGGTCAGAAGCTTGGACAGGGTGCGGTGGAAAGTTCTGGGTCTGCTCCGTGACGTGTGGGGCCTCACACACATGTAGTGGTTCCTCTAGGGAAATGGCAGGTCTGGCCCAAATGCCTTCCCGTGCTTTAAAGGTTGGTTCTTCTCGATGTGGCATGGCTGGGGCTGTGGTGTCTAGGCGTGGCTCGTCTACTCGTGTGACTAGCACCGGGCTGGGATGGCTAGATCGCCTGGGGCCTCCTTGGTGTCACACTCTCTGTCCTCTAGCTCGGGTTTCCCCTGAGGCCACGGCCTTCTCGGGAGAGTTGTCCATGGCTGTGGGTGCCATGAGGCTTTCTGTGACCGTCAGGATTTCCAGAGCATTGCTACCCTGGCATTCTGTTGGGAAAACAAACCACTAAGGCTAGAGCAGATTTGAGAGGAGGCGAGGAATAGGCCCCACCTTTTTTTTTTCCCCCTTTCTCCTTTTGGATCAATTGTAGCCGATTCCATGGGGCAGTAGACAACCCAAACTGGCAGAGGCAAAAAGGGAATGGAATCATTTAACCGAAAACTCCTGGGGGGCAGGTAAGCCTAGCTGGACTCTAGGTCTCATACGATGTCATCAGTTCCTGGTCTCTGTCTCATCTTCTTTCATGGCTTTTTTGTGAACTCATGCAACTTGAAGGCACAGGTTCCCCTTAGGGAGTCAAAGATGATCACAGCTCAGAGCTCTGAGCTCAGTGGAGAAGGGAGAACTGCCCATTGCCTGGCCCAGATTTGCATTGGCTTGTGTGGGTCCTGTGAGCATCTCTGAACCATTCACTCTGGCAAGAGGCCTGTAGGGCTCTGATTGGTCAACCCTGAGTTACATGGGGCAGGCCTGGGTGGGAGGGGCAGCTTTCTAGAAGACAACCCAGAAGTTCTTAGGGACAGTGATGAGTAGCGGAAAGTACTGCCCTGTCTAGGTGGTAACTGAGGAAATGAAGGAGATGGTCTAGGAATGGGGTGTTGTTGACTGAGGGGGGGCCCAGGATGGGGTCTGACGAGCGTTTAATGGATGGACTAAGAAAGTGCACACCGTAAAGAAGGCAGAGATGGAGTCCCTGGGGAGGTGGGAGGAAAACCAGCGGTTTGTGGCTTTCTGGAAACCAGGAGAAGCAAGCCTTTCAAAAGGGAAGGAGTGGTCAACGTTAGC
The DNA here is from genome assembly GCA_028533885.1 of Nasua narica. Classification (NCBI taxonomy): domain Eukaryota; kingdom Metazoa; phylum Chordata; class Mammalia; order Carnivora; family Procyonidae; genus Nasua; species Nasua narica. The sequence continues at coordinate 106,502,493 of CM052811.1, read as the reverse complement.
AATGCCTTGCAGAAGTCAAGTGAGAGTCATTCATTGAACAGATAGATGATGAACACCGACTAGGTGCCAGGCACTGTTCTAGTGCCAGGGATACGAGAACAGACAACCAATCCCTGCTCTCAGCAACCTTGCATCCTAGATAAGGATGAAGGGTGGTCACTAGATCCAGCAACACGGGAGCGCTTGGTGATCTTGGCGAGAACATTTCAGTGCAGTGCTGGGGTTGGAGAGTGAGTGGAAGATGAGATGGTAGGGAAGGCAAATGAGAATATCTCTTAAACGGAGTTTGGTTGTCAAAGGGGGGAGAGGAAAAGATCAGGGACTGGACGAGAAGAGACATTTTCAGTTCAGTCTTGTACCATGGGAGTTGGGCTCTCCCTCCCTCTGCATATGCTGGTTAATCTTCCGTTGTGGCATTGTGTGCGGGTGCTTCCCCAGAGAAAGTTCCTACTTGCTCACTTGCCTGAAGGTAGGTCCTTCAAGGGAGAGGTCCTACTAGGATTTTCCCTGCCAGAGGGAGAAGGACAGGGAACTCCTGACATCAGGGAGGACAGGAAGGGACTCCCATCTCAGCCCGTTTTAGAGCCTCTGCTGCGGGTGTGTGTGTGTGGGGGGGGGGGTGGAACGGTGCTGGGCAGCAGTGAAGCACTCAGAGGGTGCAAGGAGGATGCCTTCTAACACCTTCCCGTCTCTCCACCCTCAACAAAACCGAACAAGTAATCCAAACTTCCTGTGCATCTGCATTCTTGATTTGAAATTCCTCCTTCTCCCCCATGGTACCAGCTGTTTGTGAATGGTGAACTGGGGAGACCTCAGGTAGTGTTGGGTGGGGGCTGGGCTAATGTGGATAATTGGCCCCTGGATGATTTAGAGTTGATTGTAATTAACCTGATTTTGGAAGCACAGCCCAAGATCCTGTAGCTGCGGTCCTCAGGCAGCCTGGTGAGAAAGAGCCTCGTAGTTGCTCTCCCACACCTGACTTTGACATCAGTGGTTCGCTGCCATGGTCCATTTCGCCCCTTGGGTGACATTTGGCCAAGTCTGGAGACGTTTTTGGCTCCCCTACCAGGGAGGGGCACCAGCAGTTTCTAGTGGGCAGAGGCGAGGATGCTGCTCAGCATCTGAGCTCAGGTGCACAGGGCCTCTCCTCCCCACCCCACCCCCACCCAGAGAACTACCTGCTCAGAATGTCAGCAGTGCCAACAGTGGTGCTGTTTCTGTAGGGGAGTGGCCACGATGGTGAGTGAGGAGAGGAAGGGACACTTGGTACAAGAACTACACAAGTACAGACCGAAAATGATTCTGACACTCCAGCTAGAAGGTAATGGATATGCAGTCCTGGGACTTAGTTTTTTCTTTTTTTAAGAGATTTCGACAGTTGCATTTATATTCACAACTCGAGGCCCTTGTCTCGGGAACTGATAACATTCTGACCCGTGCTCTGCTGATGCCACGGTGGGGTCAGACCACAATCTGTTGTCCTCACAGCTAAAATACCGTTTTTGAAACACTCTGGGTTGCTTTGTTCTTGGGATTGCCTGGTTTTGTGTTCTTTAGCAAAAGCATACAAGCCTTCAATACCAATGTGTCCCTTCCTCTGGATGAGCACGGGACCTCGCAGGGCAGGGTGGGACCCTGGGGTCTCTAGTGGGCCTGGCCCAGACTCCGCCTGTGGCACGCCCCTGGGTAAGCCATTGAGAGGGCCTGTGACTTCCCCCGAGGGGCTCTTGCAGAGGGGAAATGTTTTCACAGGAGGAGAATTCTGATTCTTCCACTTGTTAGTGGGCCTGGGTAGATGGAGGGCTGAGGGGGCATTCTCTGTTTGTGCCCCTCACCAAAGGCTTTGGCGTCTCTAACTGGCAAGTGGGCTATGATGTGCGTGAGCCCCCGGGGCGTTATGCTAAGTGCAAGCCAGACACGTAGTGGTGGTCACGTAGATTCCCTTTATGTGAAATGTCTAGGATGGGCAAATCCCCAGGGACAGGAAACAGATGAGTGGTTAGCCCCGGGGTAGGGGGAATGGGGGAGTACCTGCTTAATGAGGGGTCTTCTTTGGAAATAACATGTTTTGGACCTCGATACGGGTGGTGGTTATATAATATTGTGAGGGTGCTAAAAAAAAGGCCACTCACTTCTACGTTTTGAATGATTACTTATGTTAGGTGAATTTCAGCTCAAAAGAAAAAATAACTTCTTAAGGACAGGGAGGTTGAGCTGGCCCATCTTCAGCCCCCAGATCCCTGGGCCTGCCCCCTGCTGGGCACCAGGGCAAGAGAGGCTGTCCCTGAGGGGAGCCGGCCCCCCAGGAGCCCCGAAAGCAGGGGCCCGGCCCTGTTGGACACTGGCGGCTGGGAGTGTCGGCTGGGGTTTTTGTCTCTTTCATGTTCCATTGGAAGTGATAAATGAAGCTTTGCATCTGCTTCACAGCAGATTAGTCCCAGGAGAGGTAGCAGACGCTCTGGCAGACACGTTTAAATCCTCCTCAGTAGCCGGCTTCCTGCAGGATAGAAGGTAGAGCTGGGGAAGGAGAGCAGGGAGTGTTCTGCCAGGGGCCAGCGCAGGTGCAGAGCAGGCCTGAGTGAGCCATCCCCCTGGCCTTGACCTCTGAGTGGCTCAGCAGAGGCAGGGGTGCAGAAAACATGCCTTTTCTCTTACCACAGCCCCCCAGTGCTCCCCCTTGGGTGTGTGATGCTTGTGTGGAGTCCCAGACCTGAGAGAATACCCGTGAGGGACAGAGTGGTGACAAATGTCAGACAGCTGTTATTTATTAGCTGTGTGATCTTGGATGAATGATTTAACTTCTCTGTGCTCCAGTTTCTTCCTCTACAGAACGGTGATGGTAATGCCTATCCCACAGGAAACTGAAGCTTAGATGAGGAGATACAAATACAAATCAGTGACCTGATATTTGTATCAATTGTATATATTATATAAACATAAAGGTACATGTAGTAATATATTTATAGTATGTAATAGAATATAAATACATTAATATATGTTGTAAGTACTGTATATAATGTATGATATACATGTAATATGAGATATACACAGGTCCTTCTACAATGGCCCACAAACGATGCTGGCAAGTACTCATTTCATCTATAAAGTGGTGAAGTGGATTCATTCCTTCATTCGTTCAGGGAACTGAGCTCCCTCTGTGTTCCGGGCACAGGGACTCAATGGTGTCTAAGACGCACGCCTTCTCTGCCTTCCTGAAGCTTCTGTGCCAGTGGAGAGAGAAAACAAGTCATCCAGGACCAACCTAAAAGTAAATTAGAGTGAATGCTATGAGAACAAGACAGCCAGGTGTGGCCTGTGTAGGTGGTGGTTGGGAAAGGCTCCTCTGAGGAGATGCTCTTTGAACTAGGAGCCAGCAGAAGCAAAGTGGGGAGCCTTCCGGGGGTTGGGGGGTGCGCAGCAGGTGTGAAGGCTCTGCCTGTTGCGGGAACTGAGAGGAGACCCGAGAGGCTGGGGCATGGCAGGTGAGGAGTGAGGCTCCAGAGGAGGTTGGAGGAGGAGGGGGTGGACCCCACACAGGGCCTGGGGGGCCGTTTACAGCAATGTGGATTCTGCTGGGAGTTGGAAGGCAAGCTGGTGCATGCAGAGCTGTGTTCTAGGAGGCCACGTGGCCGTGGTGAGGGAGAATCGTGTGCAGAGTTCCTGAGTGCTGTTGAAAGAGCAGCTTACATGTCCTTGTGTCCGTGTGCATGAGGGCATCTGCGTTTGCTTCCCTTGTGTGCTTGGCAAGATAGAAATTCCAGCTGAAGCCCTTTGGGTCCTCCAGCACCAAGATCCTAAATGGACATCTTTGCTTTCCTGTGTGTGTTAGAAGTTCCCGTGACACAGTGGTGGGCTAGTGCACAGAGCAGTGTGGAAGGTGTGAGTGGCTCCTTATTTTGATGGCTGTCTTCACCTGTGAGTTCACCCAACCAAAGGAAGTTCTTCTTGGGACCAGCTTCTCCTGGAACAGAGGGAGCTTAAGTGATTTCAAGGAGGTTTACCGTGGGGAACTATGTATGGAGAGAGATTGATCCATTGGCTTCATATTCTTTGCACAAGGAGAAGGCAGGGTAGGGATGCAGCAAGAGGGAAAGGGAAAGATTCTGGTCCCAGCAGAGTTTGGGTTTCCCTTGTCTTCTGATTTGTATTATTCCAGACAGCTCAAGCCACTTGTTAGTAGGGGTGCCTTAGGAGAGACTTGCTGTCCAGTGCCTGGTGCCTGGAGAGGAAAAGTCAGTTGCTGGGCCTTCAGTAGGTAGTCCTTCTCATGAGGCCAGGCTTCCCTAGGCCTGCACAGCTCCAGGCACTGGGGAAACGTTTCTAACCGGAAGGCTGTGCAGATCTGGCCATGAGCGAATCCCTAAAGGGCTGGCTTGGGACAAGTGGAGTCGTTCCAGCAGCTGGTGAGCTCTGAGCTGACTGCTCGGGGCTGATACCCACGGGCTATGTGGGGACTCCTTGGGGCACCGGCTACGCTGGGACATTTTCCTAACTGCGGCCTCTTGGGCAGCTAGGCACCTGAGCTGCTGCCTGCATGTCCTTGGCCTGGGAATCTTGGCTGAGCCTTGATGCGCTGTTGAAAGATCTCTTTCCCCCCCCTCCAGTCCCATCTGGGTTTTGTTGTGAATAAACAGATGCTTGAAATTCATGCCACGGAAAAATGTCAAGTGACAACAAGTCACGAGCCCCCCTCGTGAAGAGTGAAAATGCTAAATATTAAAATCTGTGGGTGTCAAAGTCCTGTTGCAGAGTTTAATATGCAATGAATGTAGGTCTTTCTCCTTTCAGCAAGCGTTTATGGACCCCTGGCCGAGGTAGGAAGGTAATAACAGACGCTTAACGAGCACCTCTTCCATTCCACCGAGTACCAAACGCTTCTGTGCACATCATGTCTTGTAATTCTCCATCACCTTCACGAGGGCGCTGCTGTCAGTCTCCTTTTCGGGGATAAAATCACTGAGACTTAAGGGGGTTGGCCACTCGCTGAAGGTCATATAGCCACAGCTGGTGGAGGTACTGGGGACGGGAGAGAGAGCAAGACAAGGTCGCCACTCGCCTTTGCAGAGAGGCCCATGTCAGGCAAACGCTTAGACAAGTCTGAGGACGAGAAAGGGTGTGAAAGCAGAGTCTAGGACGAGAGTCGTGGTAGGGTACCCACCTGCTCTGTTGTTGGGTGGGGTTGGTCAGGGAAGGCTTCCCAGGGCGAAGTCTCATAAGCCTTAGTATGTACCCTGCCTGGAAATACTGCACCTGGGCTCTTCCGTTGGCTCGTGCATGCTCTTCTTAGGGAGCTGTGACTGGGGTGGGTGGAGAGGTGACCCGTCTTTGCTCTCATTGGCTGAGTGCCCCCATTACTCTCTCGTCCCTCCGGAGCCAGCGTGGACTTATCCAACCCATTTCTGCTCGAGGGATGTCATGGAGCGGGGCATCTGCACGTGCTCCAGCATACCTTTGTTCTCTGGTCTCCGTACATTGGCTTCTTAGGACGGTGGCCCCCACGAGTGGCCTGCATTTCACCCCGCCCATAGTCACAATGTTTCTGCAGCCTGTGTGTCCTTCCTCACAGACTCGGCCCTTCGTTCCTGCCCCCATTCCTTGGAGATCGTTGTCTTTTGCGGTTTTGGGTGGGAAGGATGGCTTCTCAATTGCACTGTGGTAAAGAAGGGTTGCTTTGGTGTGGCCTCTTCTCGGGCATCCCCTGGATTGTGCCTTTTAGTATTTCGACCACAGGGGGCCACGGAAGGCAATGCTGTTGGAGTATGTCATGCCCAGGCCTTTCCCGACTTCAGCGTAATTTTCCACTCAGAAGAGTTGTATTGCCAACAGTTCCCCCTCTAAGCTCAGAGTTCGTAGCCAAGCAGGGCATAGGAGAGTAGCCTGTGAGGTTTAAATCTTTTCCTGCTGTCTCCGGGAGTGACCTCTTCGCAGCGCGTTTCACGAAGACTTGGAGGGACTGGAGAGTTACAGACGTGAAGCGTGGACACTCGTTAAGAAGTCACAGCAGTCAACTAGGTACTGAAGTGACTTTGAGCCTCTGTTCCTCATTGGTAGACCTAAAGCGATAAGTACTATCCCCTGGGAAGGTGATAGTTGGGGGTAAGTCACCTTATTGTATATTAAGGATTTACCATCATGGCTGACACACAGTAGATGCTAAATAAATGTTAGTGTATTCTTATTAGTGGGTCTTTAGAAAGACACAGAGCAGTGGTGTTGGGAGGGGGAGCGATTGACTTTACCTTCAACTCTCTGTCCAACACGTATTCCCTGAATGGGTAAGAAGCTACTCAGTTTTCGTTGGACAGAGACGTGGTGATAAAGACAGTTACCTTGCCTTCTGGTACTCTGTCACTCTCTATCACCTTACCTGCCGACTTCTTCTTTTTTTCTCCAGAGTCCTTATTTCTTTTTTATAGATTTTTAAAAAGATTTTATTTATTTATTTGACAGAGAGAAAGAGATCACAAGTAGGCAGAGAGGCAGACAGAGAGAGGGGGGGAAGCAGGCTCCCCACTGAGCAGAGAGCCCGATGTGGGGCTCGATCCCAGGACCCTGAGATCATGACCTGAGTCAAAGGCAGAGGCTTAACCCCCTGAGCCATCCAGGCACTCCCCAGAGTCCTTATTTCTACATGAAGTGTTATTTTTTTTTTAAAGATTTTATTTATTTATTTGAGAGACAGAGAAAGTGAGAGAGAGCCTGAGAGAAGGTTAGAGGAAGAAGCAGACTCCCCGTGGAGCCGGGAGCCCGATGTGGGACTCGATCCCGGAACTCAAGGATCATAACCTGAGCCGAAGGCAGTTGCTCAACCAACTGAGCCACCCAGGCGCCCTCTACATGAAGTGTTATTAATGAAATAATTTACTCACTTATTATCTTTCTCTTACTAAAATGTAAGCCTTTTGAAAGTCAAAACCTCTGATTTGCTGCCAGGGCCCCAGCTCTTCATTGAAAATATAACTCATGGTAGGTATCAAGGAAATAGTTGATGAGCGCCCGAGAAATCGAGTGGGTCGATTTAGTTCAGTTTGATGAAGAGCCGTCGTCTCAGCATCAACTTTGGGCCAAGTACTAAGCTAGACGCTAGCTAGAGAGATGAACAAGACGGACCCTGTTCTCGAGAAGAAAGGGAAGAGCAAAGAAAAGAGGGTGTCCAGCATTTCCCGTTTCTGAGCCAGTGTTGGTAGAAACATGAGCTGAAATGGAAGGAGTGGGAAGGAGCAACACCTGGAATCAAAGCCTTCTCTATTCAGAGTCACACTCCACTGTGGACTTGTTTCCCTCCTTCACCCCAGATTAGCCTGGAAGGCCATCTTGCCTGGCAGGAGAAATTGACATCCCATTGAAATTGATGAAGTATTTAAGCGTTTGCCTTCAGAGTACACTAAGCATTGCCATTTGGGAAAAACTCATTTAATAAGAGGTCTGACCCATGCAAATGTATGAGAGCTGCTTGGTGTGTCTTCTCTTTCTATGGATTTTACAGAAACCAGCGATGATTAAGGGGGCAAGCGAGTTGATAAAAGCATCTCTGGAGAACAAGTATTAAATGGTTTCTTTATTGCTCACCTCTCAAGGAACCTTCTGTTTAAACTGCTGGCAGTAAGTGCAGGTTAGACCTGTGTGAAGTTATTATAAATGCTGTTCTTACACGTAAGAACTTTATTTTTTAATTGGTATCTTTTCTTCCTTTCTTTTTTTCCTCCCCAAACTAATGCGGTAGGAAGAATGAAAATTTGTAATTTCTTAAGACACAGGAACTATTGAGAGAGAGAACGAACAAAGAGGCTATTGAAACACCATAGACTTTGTGAAAAACTCCAACCAGGAAGAACCTCCTCACCTCCTTTGGCTGCACAATGGAGGCCTCTCTGAGCAGCATGGGGGTAGGGCAGCAGGCTGTGAACCCCAACCCCACATGTTACTGCATGAGAACTAGGCTTCAGGGCAAATGCACAGACCCAGAGACTGAGTTCTTGCTGGACTCTCTTCTTCAGAGCCCTCTGCTCCCTCTCTCATATCCTGCCAGCAATTTAAGGACTCAGCGTTTTATGGCTAGGGCTTCAGAAGAGTCCGGGTCAGTGAGTGTATGAACCTGCTTTCCTTAGAGAGAACTGTGAGGAAGTGGAAAGAGTCATAAAGAACCAAGTTCACGGGTGCTGGCTAGGCTAGGATGGGGAGGAAATTTGGGTCTGGGTAGGAAATGGTAATTACCTGGGCTCTCAATTCTAAAGGACACCCCTCTGGGCCGTCTGATTTTGATTTTATGGAACCTAGTTGATAATCTGTGAGTTTTAAATAACTGATAATGCACAATCTGTTGTATCAGGGGGAGGTTCTACCGACCCACACAACCTCCCCAAAGCCACTTTGACCTTCACATGCACGTCCATGTGAATATGTCTCAATCTGTGGATGTGGCTGTACTTTGGGTTTACTTTTGAACCAGTTGCAGTATCTTTGTAATCTTTACTGATTAGTGACAGAAGAAAGTAAAATTAATGACAGGACAAAGAATTTAAAAGAAAACCAAAATTTATGATAGAATAAAATATAATCACAGGTTCATTCTATATATGAGAGTCATGATTTTACCATTTTTTGAAAATTATCTTTTAACAGTAGTTATTGAGATCTGCTCTTTATGTAGCTTCACCTTTTTGAGCCTCAATATGCTCATATGCAGAATGGGAATAATAATACAGAGTGAAATCCTCACAGATTTTACCAAGGGTTTTCCCATTCATTGTCTTGTTTGGTACTGATAGTCACATAATATGTAACGATTAATTTTTAGCTATTAAGGACGGTCAACGGATAATGCTTGTGAAAACACTTTTATCAAGTGTGGTTCATAAAATATGATTCAGATTTTTTAGCTGGAGCTGCTATTGTTGGCATCAAACGATGATTTAAGAGTTGCTCTCAACTCTTTGAAAGCTTGTGATTTGGAAGGGAGAGGAAATTTTCCCTGGTGGATCCAGGAGGTGAACTGGGGCCAGTGAATAGAAACTGTAGGATCAGAGTTTGGCTGATAATAATAGAGAAGGGCTTTCTAACAACTTGCTGTAATGATGGCGTGGGCTGCCTCATGGGGTAGTGAGGTTCCCATCACTGAAAGTATGCCAGCAGAGGCTGGGTTGCTCATGGTAACTGCAGTACTAAAGAGCATCCCAGACTTGGCTCCCTTTTCTGGGAAGCTTAATGTAGAGCAACACAGGCATACATAGGAAAAACGGTCACAGCCCACTGCCAGGGAACCCGAGAGCCATGGAAATTATGAGCCCTGGGGCTGTGTATACATGTAGAAAACATAGGAGCAATGCCTGGGACAGTGCCTTGCACACAGTTGATGCATATCACGTGCTGCTTTGAGGAACCTGTCCTCTTGGAATAGTTTTTTTCATTTACCTGTGCAGTAAGACAGTTTTTATATAGGAGCGTAATATGCACACATAATATGTAAAGCAGGCAGTCCCACTGCGCGGGATCAGGCAGCTGGCTAAGTGTGCAACTCCTGAGGGGTTGGCCATTTGCAGGTTAAGGCGAGATCCTGGAGGCCAGTGTGCTGTGACCCTTGCGGGGTCACTCAGATGGGGCTGAGCCTCGCTCTCAGGGACTCTGACTCCCGGTCTCAGGGTCTCCCCCTCTTTTTTTTTCACATCCAAAATTGAGGTCTTGACCTTCATTACTTTTTTTTTTTTTTTAAAGATTTGATTTATTTATTTTAGGGAGTGTGAGTTGGGGAAGGAGGAGTGGGAGTAAGAGGCAGGGAGAGAGTCTCAGACTCCCTGCTGAGTGTGGAGCCCTTTGCAGGGCTTGATCTCCCATCCTGAGATCATGACCTGAGCCAAAACCAAGAGCTAGACCCTCAGCTGCCTGAACCACCCAGGCATCGCCTTTTAAGCTTGTTCTGCCCTTAATATTCAGTCCCATTCTTCTAGTTATTAGGACCCCAACCTAAGAGTTACTGCTAATTTTCTTTCCAAAATATCCAGAACCCAATCCTCTCATCCCTGTTGCCGCCACCCTGGACTAAACTGTCATCAGCTCTCGTGTGGCCTAGAGCAGCAGCTCCTAACTGATTTTTCTTCTCTTTCTGCCCTTGCCACGCTACTAAAATTGGTTTCTGCCCACTAGTCAGAGGAGGTCTGTTAAGTCACAAGACGTTTTTTGTTGCTCCTCTGTCCCAAGCTCTCCAGGAGCTCCTTATCTACTTCAGCCAAAATGCTAAAGTTCTTACAAATGCCTACAAGGCTTCACCTGATCTGGTCCTCACACTTTTCTTCCATCATCTCTACTACTCTTTCTCATTTACTTTGATTTATGCTACTGCACCCCGACTGATTTGTATTCCTGCCTCAGGACCTTTGCACCTGCAGCCTCTGTCTGGAATGCTCTTCTTCCAGATAGCCATGTGGCTTGTTCCCTGATCTTTTTCGTGATGTTGCTCAAATGTCACCTTTTCACTGGGGCCTTTTCCTGCATGCTGTTTGTTTCAACCTGCAGCCCTCACCCCTTTCTGGCATTCCCTTCCCTGCTTTGTTTGGTTCACAGCAGCTAGCACCATCCAGTACGTTGGTTATATTGTTTACTGTCTTTCTCCTTCCATTAGAAAATAAGCTCTGCAAGACCAGGGACTTCTTAATGTTTTATTCACTTGCCTTTGAGAGCAATGTGTGGTCCAGAGCGGGTTCTCATTAAATATTTGTTAAAGCATTTATCGGTGAATTGCCCAAATACTCTTATGTAGCAGGTTTTAGACACGAGGCTCGGATGATACTTTTCCTTGAGCATTTCTACGGTAGGCAGTCTTTGCCATGGTTCCTGATAATCCTTCTCTTTGCATTCATGACCTTGTGTGTAACTCCTTTCCTTCTAAGGTGGGCTAGACCTAGAGACTTGCTTATAAAGAATAAAGTAAAGCAGAAGTTCTGGGATGTAACTTCTTTAGATCTGTTAAAAAAGTCTATTACTTCCATCTTGGTAGCACTCTCTCTTTGCTGGCACTTTTTCTTGCCCCCTTCCTTACTCACTCTCATAAAGCAAGCTGACTTGTGCGATCTTCTGTAGAGAGGCCCATGGGATAAGGAACTCTAGGGGAGGCTTCCAACCACCGGCTCGTGAAGAACTAAGACCTCAGTCCAATAGCCCTTGAGAGACTGAATCCCGTCAAGAGCCATTATGAGTGAGCTTAGAAGCAGATCTTTCCCTGGCCAAGCCTTCCGATGAGACCACAGCCCCAGCTAACACCTTGATTGCAGACCTGTGAGATGCTAAAGCCGAGGACCGAGTTAGGCTGTGCCTAGAGTTGTGAAATACTGAAACTGTGAGATAAGAAATGTGTATTATTTTAAACTGCTAAGTTTTGGGGTAATTTGTTACAGAGCAGTATATAACTAAGGCACGTTTGTTTTTTCTTGATCTGTTGGGAACTGGATTCCTTTAGTGGAGGAGTCCAATTCTCCTTCCTCTTAACTTCCTCAGCTACACACACACACACACACACACACACACACACACACACACACTTGCTTTAGTCTGAGGCATTCCTGACATTGGTATTTGATAAAACTTCAGACCGAGCAAAAAAATACCTGAGACCGTGTTAGCAATATTATAATAAGACCCTGTTAGCAATATTATAATAAGATGGGTAAATTCTCAGTACCTCTGACACCGCTCAGGGCAGAGTTGTAAGCGATGCTTGTTTGATAATGCCGAAGCTGTGTCACTGCCCGGAAGGCCGTCTGGTATTTATAGAAAGCCCAAAGTTAGGCACTGGGGAAAAATGAGTTCCAGACTGTTGCACTTATTTTCAGATAGAATCATATTCTCTGAAAAATTGCGTAGGATGTTGAACTGATAGGGAATTCACCATGATTGTATGGCTCACTGGGCTTGTATTATGGCGGAGAAAAATCATCTTGTCGGGTTGGGGAGACGACCGTCCCATTGCCGCCGCCGGCCGGTGATCAATGTTGGAGGACAGGTGGAGACGCGGCTGCATCCCTCTCCCAACTGGAAGGCACGCAGTTGCATTGGAAAGTAAATCTGTGGTAGGAAGGCTGCTTTGACAGACGCGGAGTGAGGCTCATCCTGTTGGCGGCACGCGCTGCTAGATGGAACTGGAAGCTTTGAGATAAGCATTTGGCAATTCAAAGAGGCATCCTGTCTGTCGTTTGTAATGGCTAAAAAACCTTGGAGGAAAATATAGTCTCAGATGGAAGGGTTTGGGGGAAGTAGGTTTAGTCAGTCAATCAATCAATCAGTTGGCCAGCAAACACCTCCTGTCTGCCGATTGTGTGCCCAGACCATGCTTCTGATGGAAAGATGGGATCAAATAAGGCTCCATCCTGTTACCAGATAGGCTGTGGAATAGTACAAGTTACAACACATGTAAACATCATCGTGATATGGTGAATGGGGGGCTTGGGCTTTGTGGGAGGCCAAATAGAGTGATTGGCCCTACCCCCGGGGAACAGGGAAGGAAAAATGCTTTTCCGAGTAGGCCAGTAATTTGGGTAGGTAAGTGGCGCAGGGTAAGGATCTAGGGGAGCCCAGGGCATTCGAGGTTGAAGGACCAGCCTGTGCAGAGGCCTGGAGGTGTGAGCGAGCGTGTCCAGGTTGGCTAGCTGAGACGGCCAACAAGGCTGGAGGAGGCCGGGGGACTGCTGACGTGCTGGTCCCGGAAGGCCTTGAGGGCCAGGCCGAAGTTTAGATTCTGTTCCACGGGCAACAGGGAGCCCGTAGGGGAAGGCATAGACAGATTTGGGGTTTGGAAGGGTCACTTGTAAGTCCCAGAAGAGGAGGGATTAGAAGACATGAGAATAGGGGCAGAGAGACCAATGAGATCAGAAACAAGTGTTCTGTGTTTCTGTGCCGCTCTGAACCATGCTTACTACTTGCTGTTCTATTTTTTTCTCCTTTTGGAAGGAAAGTGGTGGTAGACACCTGGTGGGGAGGTGATGCAGGTGGAGCAGTCATTTCAGAAATCCCCTAAGTGTCTAGGATAGAAGGGGCATTTTCAAGGCCCGTCTCAAAGTGCACCGTGGGGCTCCAGGCCAAGGGTGCTTTGGCCGTGGGGAGGCCGACTGTCCTGGTTTGCCAGGAGGCCTGAGTTTCAGTGCCGAAACCAGGAATGTCCTGGGCAATGAGGACAGTGTGGTCACCGGGCTCTACAGGGTCATGCTGACCAGGTTCCCTGCCCTTCTCAGCCAGACGTCCCCGTACCACCCCACTTTGAGCTTCCGTGCCTGTGTCTTAGCTCTCTGACCTCTCTGTGAGGGTTGCGCGTTGGCTACCTTTGGAAGACTGGAGGCCTGCCCCCACTCCCTCAGTTGTAGCCGGACCCCGGGCTCCTTGTCCAGACCAGGCAGGTGGCTTGAGGGAGGTTCTGGCAATCCAGGCCTCTGTGTGGCCGGTCCCCGTGTCCCTGAGGCTGGTTCCGGCCTCCCTCTTCTGCACCTTAGGGAGTGGGCCTGCGTTCCCCAGCTCCAGGTGCCTGCACCAGCCTCCTGAGCTCACAGCCACCCCGTCTTTGGGCTGGCCTCTTCCCTGGGTTTCTTGCTCTCTGAAAGGATGGGCTTGGTGGGGCTTGAGCCCAAACCAGCCCTGTGTGTGCCATTCATGGGACCAGGAGGACGCTGTGGTCTCAGACTGTAGTTCCCATGCTGCATGTGAGAATCGAGATGAATGCAATCAGGAAAAATGTTGACAGGATGTTTTCGGTGCCGTGTAGCTAAAATGAAAGCTACCGGAAGTGACCTTCACTCCATGCGTCAAGGCCATGGCTCATCTGCATGAGGTTTTTTTTTTTTTTAATTATGTTAGTCACCATACAGTACGTCATTAGTTGTTGATGCAGTGTTCCATGATTCATTGTTTGCGTATAACACCCAGTGCTCCATGCAACCCGTGCCCTCCTCAATACCCACTACCAGGTTCACTCATCCCTCCACCTCCTCCCCTCTAAAACCCTCAGTTTGTTTCTCGGAGTACATAGTCTCTCATGGTTCGTCTTCCACTCCAGTTTCACCCCCTTCATTTTTCCGTTCCTTCTCCTAATGTCTGCTCCCACCCTCTCTCTGCTAGATAGCTGTGAGTCATCGCTGTGGATGCTCGGTTTCCAATGAGAAGGGAAACATGTTGTGCCTTCCTCGAAGATTGATTGAGTGTCCAGGCTGCGGCTTCTCACCTGGTGTGGGAGGGTCCCTGGCGGGAGTGTGGATCCATAATGGTGCCCCTTCCCCTCCCTCTCCCCCTCCAGGAACCTGTGCGGTGCCTGTTCCACCCTCTCTGGGAGAGGCTTCTCCATCATTCTGAGCAGAATGGTCTCCTTATACTCTCTCTACATACAGATTTCATTTCTTCCCTCAAGAACCTTGGTAATTCCTTCACTTTTAGGAAGCAATGGCTCCCCCCTCTTGGAATCTGCTCGTGTTAGTTGGCTTAGGCATTGTAACAAAATACCATGCTTGGGGGAGGGGGCTTAAACCACAGACTTTTTTGCCCTCATAGTTCTGGAGGCGTCAGGTGCCAGGTTAAGGTCTAACAGGGTCGGTTTCTGGCGAGGGCTCCCTTCTGGACTTGCAGGTGGGCTGCCTTCTCACTGTGTCCTCACGTGGTAGAGTGGGGGGTGGCCATGACTGAGTACTCTTCCGTGTCTCTTCTTAGGGGACACTGGTCCTGGCGGACCAGGCCTCACCCTGATGACCTCGGTGAACCATCGTAACCTCTTAAGAGTCCTTTCTTCGGGTCCAGTCATGCTGGAAATTAGGGCTTCAGTGTACCCATTTCTGGGAGGGGGACGCAGTTCGGTCCCCAGCGGTGTGCTCTTCTGTATCTGACCCCTTACCCCACTCCTGGTCAGAGAGCTTGGCTGTCTTCGTGATTCATTCCCAGGGTCGGTGGTGGGAGCTAAGGTGGGAAGGGTTGGGGGAAGGGAGAGCCGGTTCAGATGGTATAAAGAGGAGGAAATGGGGGAAAAAAAGAAAAACTTCCAGAAAAAGCAGACCCTTGGTTGATGGGCGGGTATCTGGTACCCT
>CM052811.1:106457470-106478107 GCA_028533885.1 Nasua narica | reverse complement strand
CCCCCCCCCCCCCCCCCCCCCCCGCCGAGCACAGAGCCCAATGCAGGGCTTGATCTCATGACCCTGAGATCATAACCCAAGCCAAGACCAAGAGTTGGAAGCCTAACTGAATGTGCCACCCAGGTGCACCAACTTTTTCTAAATCAGAAGCTAATGTCATCGTTTGCTATGGAATTTTAGAAGCATTGGCATTAAAATTGTTAGACTAAATTGCTTAATACCTCTGTCATTCAACATGGAAAAGGGATAATAAATAATGGCTATTAAAGGTTGAATTGTGTTCTCCAAAAGGATATATGTTGAAGTCCTAACTCTCAGTACCTCACAATGTCACCTTGTCTGGAAATAGTCTTGGGAGATTTTACCAAGTGAAGATGAGGTTCTGTGCATGGGCCCTGACATGTCAAGAGTGGTGCCCTTAGAAAAAGGCAAATTCTGACCCTGAGACTTGCACAGAGACGAGATGGTGTGAAGAAATGAGAGAACGCTGTGAATATGATGGCAGAGGTTGGAGTCGTGCACTTCAAAGCCAAGGGGCGCTGAAGATTTTCAGCAAACCACCAGCAGTTGGAGAGAGTATCTCCCACGACCCTCAGGAGGAACCATCCCTAGGTACCAGCCTGCTGGTTTCTGATTTCTAACCTGCAGAGCCATGGGGCAGGGCGTCGTGTAGGTATTTTATAGCAGCTCTGGGAAGCCCTGCAGTAGCTCGCGTTGAACACCCACTGTATGTCATGTGCTGCTCCAAGCGTTTCCTATCCCTGAAGGCATGTAACTTTCACAATTTTATGAAGAGTGATGATTACTGATGTTTTGTTGATGAAGAAACGGAAGCACCAAGACATGAGCAAACTTTCCCAAGGCCATCTAGCTGGGAAGAGATGGGACAGCAATTTAAACTGCCGTCTATTTCCTGAACTAATCTCCAGCATTATCACTAATTATGCCCTGCTCAGATCCATAATAATTACAGTATGTTGGTACTGATATATTTAGACACCTAGATCAATGGAACAGTTAGAAACTCAGATAGACTTATGTATATGTAAGCATTTAATATACGGTGGTTATCAAGGAGTAGCTGGATTATTCAGTGGTGCTGGAACAATAATGAAAGTACTTTAAAAAGTAAAATAGAGTTAGATTCATATGCCACATTATACATTAAAATTATTTCTTGATGAATTAGAGATTTAAATGGATTCATAATTTAGCAAGAGAACCAAAAGCTGATATAGGTGAATATTTATTTCTTCTGCAGTATCACATAATACTGGAGTATCAGATAGGCTCTGTAGGCAGTCCTACCAGGATGGAGAATGATTTGCAGATTTTACTTGATACTCAGCTATGTCCATATGGCAGAAATGATTCACAGGTGAAAAGGAACTAGAGAAGTGTCTAAGAATACAGAAAATGAGTTAGTGTCTTTACCATGTTAAGAGTGCTAGCAAGTTAGAATGGATAAGCAGCTTGATCATAAAATGAGTGAAGTGTATGAACAGGTAATTACAGTAAAGAAATGCCAGTGGCCTGTCGAGCGGATGAAAAAACCTTCAACCTTGCCTAGGTTATAGTAACTTCAAATTAAAATGAAAACCTCTGTGTTTCACCAGTTAAGTTGACTAAGATTACAAACAGTGAGGGGGCACCTGGGTGGCTCAGATGGTTAAGTGTCTGTCTTCGGCTCAGGTCATGATCTCCAGATCTTACTGAGCCCCATGTCCAGCTCCCAGCTCAGGGAGGAGTCTGCTTCTCCTCATCCCTCTTCTCTTCTGCTTGTGCTTTCTCTGTCTCTGTCTCTCTCTCAAATGAATAAATAAAATCTTAAAATAACAGTGATACTTAGCAGTGGTGAGGATGCAGAAGAAATGAGCGATCTCACCTGTTGCAGATAGGAGTACTAATTGGAACAACTATTGTGGAAGGTTGACTTGATGATCTCTATATAAAATTAGCATGTCCTTTGACCCCAGAGATTGAACTTTGAGTAATTTTGCCTGAGGAAACCATTGTAGAGATATTTTGAAGCTTATCTCCTTGCCTTATGAATAGTAAATTAAGGAAACAAAAAAGGGAGATTTAGTTTAGTAAATTATTGGCATATAGGATAGTAACCATTAAAATTAGATTTAAGAACATTTTGTGGAAAATATTCCGCATGTACTAAGGCACTTTAAAAGCACTTTATGTTCACTTTGGTTCCAATTTTTTTCCTTAGAAAATAAATGTATATATCAGTGGGAAAAATTTATGTTTATATGTCAGCAGGAAAAACTCGAAATCCATAGATCTGTGGGGCCTCTTGGAGAGGTGAGTTTGGAGGGGATAGTGTTCTTAAATTTTTTAAAAAATTATTATTTGCAGTAGAAATGTATTATTTTTGCAATTAGAATACAGCTAATAAACCTGACCTATATATGCATATAGAGTTTTATGAATAAAAAAATGAGTATTGGATGCCCTTATATAATGTACACACCTTCCAGATGTTAGTGACACTGAAAAAGGCCATGTTGGCAAACATACAGATGCCTAGTAGGAATTCTGGATAGATGTGACTTACAGGTAAGTAGAATAGTCACTAGTTAATATCTCTCAACAGCTGTAACTTGTCAAAGTGTGTAGTGTTAAATTATGGATACATTTTATAGGCACTCAACTCTTAATAACAATATAATAGCTAATATATATTTAGCTCTTAAAATGTGCCAGAGTTTTTTCTGGGTTCTACATGTTTACTGTCCCTGCTAACTCCCCTAAGAAATTCTGTGAGGTTTTGTGTGTGTGTGTGTGTGTGTGTGTACACCAAGATTCGCAAAGTACCTGAGATAAACATGGGAGATTTTTTTTTGGAGAGGGCACCATGATTTAAGAAAATGTTCTTTTGTGATTAATTTCAAAGAAGTCTTTGTGCTCTGTAATCCCCTCCCCCTCCGTCAATTTGTATTTATTCTGTGTGGCGGCTTCTTGCCACGCTCTTGTGGGTGCCAAGGGAGCTCTCCCGGGCTCCGCACAGTGTGGAGCCTCAGCATGGTGCTCGCGGTGACGTGTTGGGTTTGATGCTAGAGCAAACCGTAGGCTCCCTGGGGAGTAGAAGGAATGAAGCTCCTTTAAGCCCACCTTCCATCAACATCCTTGCTCTAGTCTATTTTCAGTAAAAAGCCGACGGAGTCTCCCTGTCTTACATTATAACATTGATCGCTTCCAGAATAACGAGGCTGTGATAAAGGAGGATACGAGAATAGCCACCGGGTCCAGTAGGGAGTGCATTGCTGTCTCCCTGCAAGTTCCTGGTGTAAAGGGGTGGCCGACTGGGGCAGAGCTCTGTTTCCTGAGGTTTGCCTTGAGATTTGCCTCCCAGGACTGTTGAGAAGGCGCAGAGAGAAATCTATGTAGAAGCTGATTGACAGAGATGAGGGCGATTGTTCTGAAAAGTGGATCAGAGCAATTCCGGACTCCCAGGGGTGCAGCAGGACTCCCAGGGGTCTGGGTGTATTACACAATGTGGCTTGGGGCTTCTGGTGAGAAATGCCTTCAACCACACAACCTGTAGGGGATGAAGGGGATAAGGTAACCAGCTTTACAGTATCCGGTATCTGCTTAAAGGGTCAAGGACGTGATGAAGGTGTGGAGGGAGCTTCTAGGGAGAAGGGAAGCGAAGAGTACTGGGAAAATTCCTAAGGGTCTGAAATACCTTTTGGTCTCAGCATATTTTAGCCAACCAGGCAAATGTCTGAATTATGGTATTTTGCCAGAGCCATGGATAAAAGCAGTGTTTTCTAGCACAGTTGCTGCATGTTTTTCTCCTCAAGGTAAAAAATCCAAAATGTATGAAAGTAACCGTGTTGGTGACTGGCACAGATCTTGCCCCCCCAGGTCCCTCCCCGTCTCCTGCCTCAGGTCTGTTAAGTGAGGAAGATAAGCCATGCAGCCGTGCAGGGGCCACCCAGGGTCATAAATTCCGTATCACGCGCTGGTGCCTCTAGCAGCATCGTGGCCCTGTAGCACGCGAGGACATCAATGGCTTCTGGAGCCGGACCCTGTTCCTCACCCCCTTCCTGCATCCCGTGAGCTGGTTTTAGGGCCCTCTGCCCAGGCAGCTGCTGTCATGGTACCTTCCAAGGCCTTGGTAGTAGTTTTGGATTGGCAGAAGGTTTGGATTGCAGATATTTTATCAAATTATCAAAAGTAAGATAGGGTTTTTTTTTTTTTCCTTTTTTTTCTTAAAGTGAGTTTTAACCACACTGGGTTAAGACTGCGTAGGATGCTCTCCAACTTTTCCTTCATCATGATTTCCTTCTGGGGGATTGGAGGTGAGGCTTTTGGAGTAGTCAGGGACATTTCAGAGATCTAGACAAGTGGAAGTTGAAATGTAGTTTGGGTTAGTGGGATATTTATATATGTAAACATGTGTACAAGTACACATGGTGTATAGTCTCTGCACACGCACAAGTGTATACACAAGTGTTAGCTTCTTATGGAGGAGGAAACGGAAACCCCCGGAGGTGAACTGGCTTGTCCAAGGTCACATGGCCGTGGGCTGGCCCCTAAGATGCTCGCCATCCCTGGGCTACAGCGGATGCGGGCAGTGGCTTTGCTTCTCTAATGGCCAGCACTCCAGAGGGTGCGGGAGGGTTCGGTCGCAGAGCCTGGGGGAAGTGTTCCCGTGCTTGCTGGTGGGATATGGGATCTTCTCTCAGCTGGCTCCAGGTGGGGAGAAGCTGGGCAATCCTCACTCATGATCGCTTCAGCTCCTGTGGCGGCTGTCGGTCCTCACCTGGAACATTGTTTTGCCCTGTCTCATTGCTTTCATTCTGCCCCCAGCTCTTACCTGCTCAAGTTTTGGGGCGCTCCCACGTCCTCTAGGGAGAAGGGGTCGGGGGTAGACACTGAAAACTGCTGGGGCCTTGGGATGCTGTTGATGGAAGCCCACAGCAGGTGCCCCAGTCCGGTGTCTGTTGTCTTTCCCATGCCCCTGACATTCCTCTGGCGGACTGTCCTGTTTCCCAGGATCTCAGCCACTTCCCCTCACACCCTGCCATTTCCTCAAGAATGAGTTGCAGGGTGTGTAAAACACCGTGCGTTCTGGGTGGGCCCCTGCCGTCTCCCATCCTCTTAAGTCTGTGAGAGGAAGTCATAGCCCTGTGGCCTCAAGGTTTACTATTTTTCTGCTACTTTTGCATCTATGTCTTCATTTCAGTCGGTGTTAAGGTTGGAGGGTTTGACAAATTTACATTTATGCCACCATCTTTCTCACTAATGCTGGTTTCCATCCTGCATTTTGCATTTTCCACTTCGCATGAAATCCTTTATTAACCTACTAGTCCCTCCTGGCGGCTTTATCTTCGTGTTTCAAGGGCTGGGCCTCTTTGCGTTGGATTCAGGATGCTGACATTTTCTGAAGCATATTTCACATCCCTGTGGTAGATCATTTTTAGAGGTCTACTCTTTAAGTTTTCACAATGATTTCTTTTGCTTTTTCCTTTTATTTGCTCATAATATTTTTTTTTCCCTGAAGATTTTATTTTCTGACTGCAGATAAGAGACAGCAAAGAAGAGAGACTTCCGAGGGTCTAAAACAGGTCTGACTCAACTAGGGGGCCAGAGACTCGGTTTTCTACCTGGTAGATACCATTTGTTTCTGATCTGGGGGTTGGCAGTGTGAAAGGAACACATGGCCTACCCACTTAATTCCAAGCACATGAGGTTCAACTTACTTCCCCCGGATGCTAACAAATGTCAATCTGCTGTTTACATTTAAATCCATTTCCGTGTCCTCCAGATGCTGGCGATAGTTTTATTGTGAGCACCCGATTTCAGTTCCGTTGATGTTTTCACCTTTTCTAGTGTTGTCACAGTTACCGCCGTAAGGTCCTGTGGCAGCCCATCAGGGGCTTCAAGCCAGATCAATTTCAAGTGGAACATGACTCGGGCAAGGTCATGTAGCCAGCTGGTGGCAGGGCCCACTCTAGTGCGGGGCTCCTTTCTTCTAGGCAGATCTTCAGTCTTCGAGACCATCTGCCCCTCTTGTCTTATCAGAGCCTGAGCTGTGATGTGGTTTAGCAAGTGGTGGCTCTGTTAGAAGTTCGTATCTGTTGCGCAGAGCTGTAGCCTGGGGTGGAGCCTGTGCCGTCAGGGGCTGCTCTCAGAGGATCGTGTGCCTTGGGCATTTTCAGATTGGGGGGAAAAAAACAATTGCGCATGGTGCTGGAAGTTGCTGAGTGCCGGAGCCAAGGATGAGGGAAGTATTCACATGTCCTGGACAGGAACTCTGGGGCAGTAGAGAGGCGGAGCTGAGGCCGCTCTGAGGTTCTTGGGTCTGTTTTTCATCCTGAGGAATCTTAGTGACTGCCCCGCTCTTTGTTTGTGAAGTATCCATCAGAGGCCACTTCCTTGCTGACTGGGAGAACACCCTGCTTCCCATTTGTGGGTGCCCCTCTCTCAGTGCGGTGTACCTCTCCGGGGAATTAAAGGTCAGCCTTTGAGAGAGGGCGAGAGCAGGCAGGCTTAGTGATTGAGCGCGAGACTCGCCAGCGCGTCTCTAAGTGCTTACCCCGGGGCGCCATCGCTGTTCCCGAGACCTCCGCACACTCCAAATCCACTGCCTCGACTGGACTGACCCAACCGTGCCTTCCAGGTAATGGGCTTTAGCTTACTTGAGGCCCCTTTACTGTCTGTCCTCAAAACCCCTCCATCCTCCCTTTAATGCGCATTTAACTCCCCGTGGTAGGTGAAGCCCAGCAGACAACCCCAGGCAGGTTTGCCAAGCTTAACTGTTTGCAAGGAGCATCTCATACCAAGTATACTGAGGGTAACACTCAGACCCCAGGAAATATCTTTACAATTAGCAGTTTGGTGATTTATGTAACACCGGATGCTATTATTGAGTTTAATTGACTCTGTGGAACCCTCGTTTTTACTTTATATAATTAAACGTTAATATACTTCTGTAAAGTGAGTACATAAACCCTTATGTGCCAAGTGGTCCTAAACGCGTCTGAGGCTTTTGCGTGCAGGGCCGTGTGCAACAGAGAGACGATGGTCTTTGGGGAAAGGATGCAGAGTCAGGATCCACAATGAAGGGAACTTGGCCTGGATTCCTACTGGATTCTGTTTCTTCATCTTTACAGTGAGAGTGAGTAATTCCTGCAGCAGAGGATGGCTGTGGGGATTAAGGGAGGTCGTGCGGGATGTCTGGCCTGCTGCCCAGCACAGGGTGGCTGCTCGGCGAGGCTCACTTTCTCTCCGTGCCTTGTAGACTGTTTACTGTCACATTCAAGACATGACGAAATGAAAACCTCGAGTGGGTGCCTTACCTGCTTTCTTTCTCCTGTGTTTTCATTGTCAGGCCCCCCACCTCGAACAGGAGCTCCGTCCGTGAAGGAGGGGCGCACAGCTGGGCGTCCCTGCTCGCTCTCTGGGGCCTTGAATGAGGTCTGGCACACGGTAGATACTCGGCATAGGGCTAATGGATGACATTCAGGCATGGGCTGAATTAATTCAGACAGGATAATAAGGGAGAGTAAGAATTGCCAAACCGGAGGTATTTAGTGGTTTCTTCGTGCGAGAGACGTGATACTGTTGAGAAGGCTTGTGCTGTGGGGTCAGATTGAAAGTCATTCTCTTCCTTACTCTGCCTTTTACCAGCTGTGTGACCTTGAGAAAGTTACTTCTCTGAGCCTCAGGTTCCAACTTTGCAAAATGACACGCCGAATTCCAAGGAACAACCCAGTGCATGCTCTAAGGGGAAATAGGGTTGTGCTTGTAAAAAGTGCCTGGAACTTCATTATTCAGAGTTAGAGGGCACAGAAGCCTGATTTTTTTTTTTTAAAGATTTTATTTATTTATTTGAGAGACAGAGAAAGTGAGAGCATGAGAGGAGAGAAGGTTAGAGGAAGAAGCAGACTCCCTGTGGAGCTGAGAGCCCAATGTGGGACTCGATCCCGGAACTCAAGGATCATGACCTGAGCCGAAGGCAGTCACTCAACCAACTGAGCCACCCAGGTGCCCCTGATTTTTTTTTTTTTTTAACCAAAGTGAAAAAAAAAAGTCCTGGAAAGCTTTAAATGACCTGCACATGTCCCCTCTCAGGCATTCTTGATGTCTCGGGAGTGAATATTCCAAGGGTGTGCTCCTTGCTAGGCCATTGGGGAGCACCTGGCCACGATCTCTCCTGAGGACCTGGAAGCTAGGTCACTGATGGAGCTGAGGTCTGGAATGGGGTCACGGGGAGCACCAGAGCCCCAAAGAGAGCCCCGTGTGGACCCGGTGATTGCACGTGACCTTGAACAGGAGGACAGTGAGGGGAGACTGAGACAGCTGGCCTTGCTGAGTGAGTCCTATCTATGAAGGCTCACAACGTGTGGCTGCTTGTCTTTTTTTTTTAAATTTTTTTCCCCTTCTGAAAAAATTATATGTTAAAAATGAGTTACTTTGCAGAAGAGGTTTTTCAAAAGCTAGGAATTCCTGTAGTGGGGGCAATGTTAATGGTCACTTGGGTGGTGTCACCCCGGCTAAGAGTGTGGTGTTTGGGATAGGAGTGCTCTAGTTCAAATCCTGGTCCTGCCATATCCTAGCTTGGCGTTTTGGGGCAGGTTATCTAATTGGTTGTCAATTGCATCATGCATGAAGTGTGGGTAGTGACAGTAGGTGTCTCATGGGGCCCTTTGGGGATTCAGTGAAATATCTATTGAAATGCCTTAGCACAGTGCACAGCCCATGGGAAGCACTCACTAAATGCTAGCCACTTGACAGATGGAGAAATGGAGGCTCAGAGATTTTCTCTGCTCCACTGGTGGTCACAAGGAAGTGCCGGAACCAAGCCACACATCATCTTCTGGTGATGAGTCAAACAGTCCTGAGGCTTGACCATACTTGGCTCCATTCATTCATTCATTCATTCACTCACTCACTCACTTGGTGTTGGCTCAGTTTTCCTCAAACTCTTAAACGTCAAGGTGCTCAGCTCTTTGAACAGTCCTGAAGATACAGTGGCAAATAAAACAGACGCATTCTTCCCACCCTGGTGGACTTAGGTCCACCTTAGGAAATTAGAAAATAATCAAATGAGTAAATAATTTCTGAATTATTAAGGGGTGAGCCACACCAGACTGCACATAAAAAAGGTGATACAGCAGTCGTGAACTGAAGACGGGAGGGGGCTACTTCCTTCCCAAATGTTCACAGAGGTGGCGTTTCGATGTGGGCAATGCCCAAGCCGGCCGTGTGAAGCCACATGAAGTGCTAACGGTGAGAGCGTGTCAGGCAGGGAAGGAGGAAGTGCAAAGACCTCGAGGCCCCCGAGAGCTTGGCGTGGATTTCAGAGGCTGTCGGAAGATGGCACCTTGCCTGCCAGGGAGCCCTGTAAGCCCATCCTTCTGTGTAGAGGAAGCCTTGACTCACCTGCTCCTGACAGAATAAAAAGTTTGCCAGACACAGGGTATGACCTGCAGCCATCTCTTTCCTTCCCTGCTCCTGCAGAAATAAGCATGAAAAAGACATCTCTGTTGTGTGAGAGAAGATGAAAGATGCTATTCTGGCTTTTGAGTAGGCAGAGCTCTGGCCCCAGGCCAGGAGAGTGGGGTTCCATCCCAGCTCTCCACCCTTCTCTGCAGCTTTGTGCTTTTCGTGGTTATCCCACCTGCAAAATTAGGAGCTGGGCCAGATGGTCTGTGCCCCCCCTTAAATGGGGGAGAGCAGTGGAATCCCTGGATCTGGCCCCAGGCTGTTTTGGGTGGTGGGGCTCGGGGAGGAAGATGGGCATTGGATGGGGCTGCTTTTCAGGCTGGTGGACTCTGCAACTGGTGTCCGGATTGAGCTACCTTCACTTTTAACTGAAGTGCCCAATCTCTCCCCTGCTCCCCGATCTTCTCCTTGACCGGTCAAAGCTGAGTGCTGACCCCACGCATGGGCTTCTCCTTTGCTCTTTCCTCCTGGACACAGTACATGGCAGCATCCCTGCCTGGGGTGTATATCCCAGCATATTGCCTGGGAGTAGAGATGCCTCCTCTTCCACATGCTGTGTCTCGGGTCTGCTTGGACACTGCCAGGGAGGGCTGGGGCACGTGCGAAGATGGAGATGTGCCTGCCACCTTGGCCACCATGTATTCGTCTTGTACCACACACGGTCCGGACTGAGGGCTGTAGCAGACCATGCCGAGACACTGGTCTGAACGGAGACTTCTATCTCCTGGGGATGGCTCAGAGGCTGGATCTCAGCAAATGGAGCTGGGCCATCATGGTAGAGACCCAGTCGCTGTTTCACAGGGAATCAGGACTTCACATGCCGTTTGAGAGAGTTTTACTTCTCGTCTTACGAGGGAAGACTCTCTGGCCTGGGAGATTGGTGATTTCCCTGGGGTCACCCAGCAGCAAGTGGGGGATGAAGCTGGGACTTAGAGTACGGATCAGTTGCTTATCACAATAGGTGCTGCTGATCCACGCAGGAGACAATGGGCTAACTCAGATAGTTTCTTTAAAGTATTGTTTATAAGATGGCGTCACCTGAATTTAACCTACAACGTAGCTGTCTTCCCCATGTCTAATTCGTACATTGGAACTGAACGTTAATGAATACTCATTTGGTACCTATGTGCCGGGCCCTATTCTACGTCTTGGTGGGTAAATATTAAATTGACCCAATCCCCGTAACAATCCTAAGAGATGGTGCTATTATCATCCTTGTTTTATAGATGAGGAAATTGAGGAACATAGAAGTTAAATAACTTGGCCAAGGTCCCAAAGCTCCCCCCGCACCCCCACCCCAAATAGCAGAGCTGCAGTGCTGGTTCCAGAGTCCATACGTTTAATCCCCATCTGTATATGTCTCCGTGGACAAAGGACACCGTCCGCTGCCCCAAGTGGGCGTGCCTGAGGGCCACCCAGCTTGGTGACCTCTCCATTTGACAGGTGGACTCTACAAAGGGCATGGGAGTGCTGCGTCGGGTTCTAGAACACCGCTGTTTTCCGTCAGCCCTGTCTCTTCCTGCTCTGCTGAGCTGCCTTTGGAAGTCCAAACACGTCTCTGATCTAGCAGACCCAGCAGCGAGTTTGTTACTCTCCCTTGAAGCCCCTTTGCTGACTTTCACCTTTGCTGTTTCCGTTCCTGGATTTCTTATAATGGGCCAGATTAACCTGAGTTGCCTCGTGGGGTCTTTGGGAGAAAGAAGCAAATGAACAGATCAGACGCTTTCTGTGGCCCTTGGGGAATGCTCACGCCATCAGACATCGTCTTATTTATTGTAAATTCACTGTTCAAAAAGCTTTAAAACATTTTTTTTTTCCTATTAGGAGTATTGTTTCTATCTGTTGAGTCCATGAGTGTTTGACATTGGATGACTTTATAAAACATTCTGCTAATTGGATTTATTAAAGCAAATAAATCAAACACTAATTGGAACGTGCCCTGCCATTATTTTTGCTTACTGAATTAGATATAATGGTGTGAAGGCCTTCTTATCATATTTGTGCACTTATTTAAACATCCCCCTGGCACATACTTCTGCAAATTCAATTAGATATTCAAAAAAGGAATTCAATTTATGCAGGGCTGGTTTACATTCGTTCCGGGGGCAAGGCTGGCCTACTCGTGATTGGCTGCTCACCATACTAAGCCCCACTTAGATATCACCCTGCCTTCAAAGCATTTGTCAGCATGCGGGTGGGATCTCGATGGTTTGGGGGTTGGGTGTTTTCTTGGTAGAATATGGTTGCCCACAGAGCAGGGCTTATTTCATGGGGGTGTGACCTGTGCAGTCTCATGGAGCCTGGCCCTTGGAAGGGTTCCCATTCTTGGTTTGCTGTGGCCATGTTGAAATTCTTAATTTTTTAGCAAGAGGCTCTGTATTTTAGTTAGCTATTGAGCCCCACCAATTTTGTAGCTGAATCCACCCTGGATGGTGCCCTGGTTTTCAAAGCTGACTAAGGAGGAAGTCTCTGGCTTGAGTCTTAGCCCTGCCCCCGTGTCGTGTTGAGAATGTCATGTGAGGTGGCCTTGTTTTCTTGGTCCCCGAAGTGGGCGTGCTTAATCCTTACAGAGAAGACATGCTGGGACATAGGGGAAGTGCTGATTTAAATATGGGGAGCTCTTGTGCTTCTCTCAGCCCTTATCCCATGGGTCAGGAGTGTAGCTTTGGAAGACAGTGGGGGAGACGTTCTCCTCTCTGCTCCCCAGAGGACGGAAAAAACATTGCACATCTGGGAACTGGGAAAGAGGTGTTAAGAAGCCCATGACCTCATACAGACAATCAGCACTCAAATGGTGAAACATGGTCCTTCTCTGAGACTGTATTAAAATTAGAAATTTTTATGTCATTAAAGCAAATGTCGGCACAGAGCAGCCTGTGGTTTTGATGCGGCCCGCCAATGAAGAATGGTTTTTACATTCTGAAACGCTTAGACAAATCAAAAGAAGAGTCTTGTTTTGTGACATGTGCAGATCATAATGCAGTTGAAAGTGCAATGTCAGTAAACATTGAATTTCTCTATTGAAGGCAACTCTGTTCATTCTTTTTTGTCTTGTTGATGGCTGCTTCTGTGCCACAGTGGTGTGGCTATGTCATGGTGACACAGACTGGGTGACCTACTGAGGTGAGTGAAATTTTGGCGTAGCCTCCAAGACCTCCATCCCTTGGTATGCGTGCCCTGTGAAACCCCCATTCCCTGGGTGGGACTGTGACTAGGATGGACTTCATTGCCATGCTTAGGTCACGTTAGTGACGAAGGTCAAGGAATTTTGCAGATGTAGTGAAGGCCCCAAATCAGCTGGTTTATCAAAAAGGAGATGGTCTTGGATGGACCTAACGGAGTTGGATGAGCCCTCAGAAAGGACTGTGCTCTGTCCAGGCAGGAGATCTGGGTCCTGAGAGCCAGGAGTCATGGGCAGCTTCTAGGGGCTTGAGAGTAGCCCAGGGATGGCCGCCAAGCAGAGGATATGGGGCTCCATCCTGTAACTGGGAACTGAATTCTGCCCCATACCACCCGAGCTCTAAACAGGACTCAAACCCCGGAAAGAAATGGCAGTTCCCTGACACACTGACTTTAGCCTTGTGAGGCCCTGAGAAGAGAGACTACCCTGACTGAGACCCCACCTCCATGTCGTCTTCTCCCCAGCACACTGTGGCCTCCACTGTAAGTTAGAGGACTGCAGACTGGCATCCTGAGCTGAGGCAGTGACTGGGGCCAGAAGGCTTGCAGGCTGGCTCTGTGTTCCTCTCACGGGGATGAGAAAATTGCTGTATAGCCACCCATTTGCCTCAGCCAGAACTTCCTTTCAAGGCCAAGCTTGCCTTCCAAGTTCATCGTCATGACAACCTGGTGTGATGGCTAAGAATGCAGACTGGGCTGGTCAGTCTGAGTTCAAAGCCTCCCTCTGGCCCTTGGGGTTTTTGTGATCTTGGCCTAGTTTTTAACCTTCTTGTGCCCTGATTTCCTTATCTCTACAGGGGGGCGTATGTATATATGAGGTATCTTATGGGGTGATTGGGATAAGTAAATGGGCTACTCTGGGTGAGCACTTAGAATAGCGTCTGGCGTGTAGTTCAGCACTTGACATGGGGTGTTGGTTGTTCTTTCCTCTCAGATCTACTTGGGATTTGTGTCTGCCCAGTAGCTTTGTGTCCATATCTCTTTGACCTTGCACCATGATTACCTGGCCCCGCTGGCATTGCGCCCACTACCCCTGCTCACAGTGTAACCCGGAGCAGCCTGCTTCTCTTTCTGCCTCTGCTGCCAACGCTCTTATTTCTCCTCTTCGGACTCCTTGGCCTCCACGGGTCTCACTCTTCCCCTTGTTTGATGCCCTGAATGGTTTCACCTGAGCTCATCCCTGGACTTCCCTTCACACGCTGGGTTCAGACTTTCCTTTGTACTGGGTGGGCGTTTGCAGGACCAGGGTAAATGCTCTTAAAAGGTCCAATCTCAGGGGGAGTTCCAGATCCCTACCATGCTCAAGACCTACACTGGTTTCATCTTGACCCCCAACAGAAGCCCAGTGGAAGGTGCACCAGAGCCCCGTGGGGGGTCTCAGCCTGGCTCCCCTGCAGCAGCGTTTTCAGCCATTCACGGAACAATAAGGTCAAGCATAGACTATGGGCTAGATGTTGAGTGAAGAGATAGATGGCATTCCCTCGCTTTCATGGAGCCTTGGGGCTTGGAGTTGGAGAGACATGGTCCTGTGGTCTCATTTCTCCCTTTCCCCAGGTCCCCAGTGCTGGATGTACCCTCAGAGCATCCGGAGAGGGGGATATTGAGTGGGCTCTGAGGGTTTTGAGTTTTCGGTCCCTACTCGCCAGGGGATGGGGTGTGACGGTTTCATCCTCCTCGTGGCCCGTCACCTTGGTTGGTCATGCTCATGTTTGTAGGTCAGATTCATGGCACTGGCCATGTAGAGCAAGTGAAGGCAAATTTATGCCCTTTTTAAAGATGTTTTGCCCAGTTTTCTCTGTTTCCTTGTTCTACCACTGGATGTGACAGGCACAGTTTGCTTTTTTCTTTTTTTTCCCCCTCTGGAAGCAACAGGATGAAACTTGGATTCCCTGAACACTCATAGTGTTCTAAGAGCAGCAGGGCTGGAGCAGTGGAAAATACTCAGGCTTTGTTACCATTACTGCCTAAGACTAATGTCTTCACTTTACTATTTCATGCAGGTTAGTTCACTTCCCTGTAAGACGGGTACACTCCAAATGGCCTGACCTGTGGTGATGGTTGTATGCTCAGTGGCCAATACAAGGAGATGTTAGTATTGTTACTGCTTTTTGTGAGGTCATTCTTTCTCCCTGAAATTCCTAGTTGGGCACGTCCTTTAGTAACTCTGAGGACAAGGTTTCATGTGTAAAATGGAGAAAGCAATGCTTCTTTGTTAGAGGAAGTGTTGGCAAACTATAGCTCCTGGGTAAAATCTGGCCCACCACCTGTTTTTGTAAATAAAGTTTTATTGGAACACAAGTACATCCATTTGTTTATGTATTGTCTACGGCTGCTTTTACTTTACAATGCCTGAGTTGAGTGGTTATGACCAAGACTATGGCTATAAAGTTGAAAATTTTTACTCTTGGGCTCTTTACAGAGAGAGCGTGTTGATCCCTGTCTTAGAGAGTGGTGGTAGTTGGACTTAACCTCCGTTCGTGTACACACATCTATAAATACATGCTTACACAGCTCAAGTGCAGTGCCTGGCATATAGCAGAAGCCCAGGAAATCTTTAGTTCCTCTTTTGAACTTAATTCTGTTCAAGAAAATACGGGATCATATCTGAGAAATGCAGAGGCAGACACATTTATATTTTTATTGAATTCTATTCCTTTCTCATTTTCAAAAGAAGAGCTCATGTTTAAAAAAAATTCTGATTGGCACTATAAACTTTATTTATGCTTTAATGTATCTTAAAGTATGTATCCTGCACTATTTTTACTTCCCTTACAGATGCTGATATGCTATACATTACCAAACCCAAATGGATTTTCAGAATCCAATTTCCTTGCTACAGTTTTCCATTTCTCTGTTGACTTTTTACGCTTGACTCACATCAGTGCATCTGGGGCCTTTGCCACATTCTGACCTCAACACATCCAGGGAAATAGCTCCTCTGTCTGGGTGTGGGGAGGTGGGGCTGGGTCCTTTGCCTGCAGCTGCACTGCCCTGTCCTCCCCCAGTGATGTGGGTCTTCTCCAAACTAGGACACGCGCTCCGCCGGAGGCTGAGCCTGATTCCTGGGGTGGGAGTAGGCTATGGGGGTTTTTGTTTTCCTCCCCAAAATGATTGTGGTAGGGTTGACTTCAGTTAAATGGGTCTGCCTGTTCTTTAAAACTGAATGAGGTGAGCATCCAAATGGGAGTCTTTGGGGAATCTTTCCAATCATTAGTCTTCCCTAGGTAGCCTGCTACAACCACCTGCAGAAATGGCCAAGAGCCTTTTTTTGGGTCAGGCGTTAGGGACCTATGGAATTGCGCCAAGAGAGTAAACCTCATTTTCAAGAGTCAGAGGAACAGCAGTGAGACTCGAGATCACCAAGGTTTTGTATATTTCATGTCGTAGGTCCAGGTCCAACTGGGCTTTCCTTTCTTCTCCTCTTCTTGCTGGCGGCATGGCTCTGCATCTCTGTGGCTCCCGAGAGTTCCCAGTTCTCGCTGAGTGTCTGGAATCCTTAACCTTTCCCACTGTAGGGTTTCCTGGTGATCTGTGATGCACACCAGAAAACTCAGGCTCCGAAGCGAGGAAGACATGCGAGCTAGGGGGGCCGCCCCAGCTGCAGTGTGGGCTGCTGTCAGGATGTATCATCTTGAGCTCATAACCACCCTTCCTCAATCTGTTGGTGGAGAGGAAGAAAACTCAGGGAGGATTGCTTAAAAAAAAAAAGAACCCCGAAGTATATTTTTTCTCCGGGATAGCTTTTAAAACTTGTCTCTGGGTCAAGCCAGATGACTCTACGTTGAATCCTGTGGAGTCCCAGTGAGTAGCTTTCCCCCCGATTGTATGTCTGGGTAATACTGCCAATTTATGTTGAGAATGACAATGAGGAATAGTCTCATGTCATCAGCCGCGCCCTCCTTGCGTGGATATTGTTTCAGACACTATTCCTGAAGAGGAATGGGACTTCTGCTATCAGTGGCCCTGTGGAGAAGTTCTTGGGTGAGCTAAGCACCTGGACGGGTTGCCATTTTCGTGTGCAATTTGGCTTTTATTGTACGAATACAGAGTGTGCAGTATCTAAACTGATTCTCCTGTTTGTGGCGGCCGTCGGAAGCTCAGAGCCAGATACCGAACTCCCTTTTAGCAGGCAGACATGTAGGAAACTGCTTTTTTCCTTTCCCTGTTCTCAATTGTTTTTTGCTGTCAGGCTTACCATGCTGGATTTCCAGCTTCCATGTTCATCAAGTCACAGTGGGCTCGTGAGCGGTAGTGCTAGTGTTGGTAGAGGGGAGATCAGGCATCGGTCAAACCCCCTCCTTTGAATGGGATCTCTGGGCTCCAGCACATCCTTGTCAAGGTGTTCTTTGCATTTTTGCACCTTAATTGTATATTGTGTGGCTGTTTTTCCCTGTGCTCTGCCAATTACGTGAGCATAAGAATTCTATATGTCGATTCTGTGTCCCTGCACAGTACACATAAAAAACAAACAAACAAACTTTGTTAAGTGTTTCTAGAATAAGCGAAGGAAGGCATTCTAACGGGAGAGACCCAACCACCTTCTCCCTTTGTCTGCATGATTCTCTTTCATAACCTTGTAAGCGAAAGACTTGGTCCTTGGTTTAGGGGACTACATTCTCTCTCTGGTCTATTAGAGCGTGGGTTGTGCGGTTAGGTCATCACAGAATTAATCTTGGCCCCAACACTCCCTTCTGTGTGAGTTGAGAAGGCCACTTAACACCTCGGTGCATTAATTACCTTGTAATTATAATAGGGATAATAACCTGCCTCACCAGGTTGCTAGCATTAAGTGAAAGCAAATGAGGTAAATATGCAGTCAGTGTCTAGCATATTGCCTGGCATGGAGCAGATGCTTGAGAGAGAGCATGCTTCTTATATTCGTCAGGGTGCAGAAGCTTCTGCTGTGGTCATACTTAACCCCTGAGGTGTCAGCAATGTAAGACAAGCTGTTATTTTGCTCTTGGAAGGTTAATGCAGGTAGCACTGCCCAGGTGACTGGTTGGCTCTCTTCCAGTGAGTGTCTCAGGGATCTACACATCTTTTTTTTCCTTTGATGCCGCTGCCTTCCCCTGTGGTTTTGGAGGCCCTCGCAGCGGGGGCAGGTGGGGAGGGTTGTTTGTAAGTGATCATTTTTATGGGCTGGTTATGTAAAGTGCAAATGGTGGTTATCACTTTGTTCCCTGTTTCTAGGGTTTCCTACCTGGTCTTCCCCAGATGGAAGTGGCTTGGAGACATAATGCTCTTTTTTCTTTTTTTTAAATAGAGGTGGGGTGGGGCAGAGGGAGAGGGGGAGAGAAAGTCTTTTTTTTTTTTTTTAAGATTTCATTTAAAAATGAGTAGGGGGGGAAGGGCAGAGGGAGAGGGAGATGCAGACTCCGTGCTGAGCAGGGAGCCCGACGACGTGAGATCTCAGTTTAGGATGCCAAGGTTTCTAGTGGACACTGGAGATGCTGCACGTGCCCCTTATCAATTCCAGCACATCAGGATGTGTTGTCCATGGCATTGACCCGATTCATTTGTCTCTCCCGGCTGGGGTCCTGGCAGGTGATGGCAGGGAGATTGTAGAGGAAGAGAGGAAGAAGGTTGACCTTCCAGAGAGCAACACACTTGCTGCTATCACCGCTTTTAAATTGTAAGCGTAGTGAGAGTGGGGCGTTCACACTGCACTCCGGTTCGGGGAGTTTGTAGAAGAAGTGATTTGGGAGGATCACTTGGGGTTTGTCAGACAGGCAGTGTGGGGAGGGAGCTTCCTAGGCGGGATGGGCGAGGCTGAGCCCCGGAAGAGCAGGCTGTGGGGGCGGGGGAGGGGGCGGCTCTGTGCTCACAGGTGCTGTTACTGAAGCAGAGCTTCGTCCGTGTCAGGTGTCCCATCGCATTAGTGGTTTGTTCATCCAACAGATAAGCCCTATGTGCCAGAGCTGTTTCCAGCCATTCTGACGCTTCCTGTCTACTGGAAGCTGATGGATTGCCTTCCTCCTTGTCTTTCCGAGGCCCTCCTTCTCCACTGTACCTGGGCTGAAGTGTCCTCTCCTACCCTTTCCTCTCATCGCCTGGGCCTCCTGTCCTTGACCATTAACCCTTGTCCCTGCACACTGGTCATCGCCTTTCTTCCCTCAGTTCCCTGTAATACGAGCGGCATGCGGCTGCCCCGTGTGGCCAGCTGTCCCCCAGGAGCTGGGTGGAGCGGAGGGACAGGGGAGCCCAGGACAGGGCACTGTTTCCGGGACCCCAAGCCAGTGGTCTCCTCTCGCCCACCCCAGCCGCAGCCTGTGTGGCACGACGCTGAAACGTGTGTGGGTTTCTTCATTGACTTGTTGACCGTGAGTCTGTCCTCTTGCAGAGTGTTAGCAGGCTGCGTCTGTGAACCGCTCACAGCTGGGGCCTCGGACTGTGTTGGATCTGCACGAACTGCTCAGTTCAACAGTTGTTGAACTGGGGCGCCTGGGAGCCTCAGTCGGTTAAGCGTCTGACTCTTGATTTTGGCTCAGGTCATGATCTCCGGGTTGTGAGATGGAGCCCCGTGCTGGGCTCAGCACTTGGGGTGGAGTCTGCTTGCGGCCCTATCTCTCCTTCTCTGTCCTCCCCACTCCCCGCTTGTGCTCACGGGCTCTCTCAAATGAATATATCTTTAAACAACAATTGTTGAAGAATGAATGAATGGAATCATTTATTTTAGTTCCTACCAAGGCATCAGCTGGTTTCCTCAAAGGAAATTTCTTACCGGCTGTCACCTTCTGTAGATTTCTACTTTTTATTGTTTCTTGCATTCCTCTCTTCCTCTCCTCTGCTTTTTAATCTAGAAATCTACAAAAGACCCCCCCCCCAATTCCTGTTACTTTTTTGGACAAAGTTATTGAATACTCTCTACTCAAGCCCAAAGCCCTGTTATTAACAAAGTAGGTCCAGCCTTCCTTACCCCAGCCAAGACTCCACATGGGGGTGCTAAGGGCCAACTCTGTCGGGTTCTCATTCACAGCAAGAAAGGAAAGTGGAGAAAGGCTTCAGCATCATAGGGGTTTTTTTTTTTCCAGTGGTGTTATGACCGTCTTCCATATTACACCTGTCGACAGGACTTCCACCCCACTAAGCAGAGGACTTCCCAGGCCCAGGGTGCAGGAGGGGCTTTCATTCTTGGCAGCTGGTGGAGACGGTGGTGTGATGTTAGGGGAGGCTGTGGACACAGGCTGGGGCTAGTGAGCGATGCCTTCTGTACGTGGATCAGAACCACGTGTGCCCGGGTGATGGGGAGGCAGGAGCGTGTAAGGGAGGGAGATGGTGCTGTGAGGAGACCTGAGCAGCAGGGAGGCGGGGAGGGGGCAGTGGCAAAGCTGGGTCTGGGCGATGAGTCGGGAAGCTGCTGTAGAATGTTGTCCCGTGCTGCCTCTGTGTCCCACCAGCTCACCCTGGGTGCCCTTCCTCCTGCTCGTGGTCCACAGAGATGCTGGGTCCGCCAGAGCCCTGGTCAGTCCTCGTTCAGGATGTCACAGCCCCTGTTTCTCCAGGCAGACCAGCATTTCCTCCCTGGAGCCCTGGTTCTGTGCCCCGCAGCTTTGCCAGCCTCACTTGGAGGGGACCTCCAGCCCCCTAAGCTTGTGCTTAGTAAATCCTTGTCCCATTTGAATCGATACAACTTCCTATAAAATGGTGGGTGACTTTAAACACTGTGAACATTGACTTTACTGTCTTCCAGAAGGATTGTCTGATCCTTCCACAGATTTGATTTTTAAGCCATGAAACATGAGTTTTCACAAACTTCCTTTAATGGGCGGGGGATAGATGTGGGGAATGTATTCTGTGCCACTTACTCTTGGTTTGTTACCCCCACGTTGTCCTTATGGTGTTTCAGTCCATGGCTCTTTCCCTCTGTGTCACAGGCGAGGAGACTGAGATGCACGGAGGGGGCGGGGGGCGGGTGCAGCTGGGCCAGATTTGCATGGCTGAGATCTGAGGCTGGTTTGGCCTGGCTCTGGAGCTGGTGCTCTCTCTGCT
>CM052811.1:106431701-106457370 GCA_028533885.1 Nasua narica | reverse complement strand
CCCCCCCCCCCCCCCCCCGCTTTTTTTAATCTCCTCCAGAGTTTAACATTCAGAGCTGTAAATGAAGAGCTGATGAGACCGGGCTAACGAACCAAGCCTCAGACACAAGGATATATTTACCCGTATCTCTTTGGTCTGTAGGCGGCTGTTCCTTTGATGAGCACTACAGCAACTGTGGTTACAGTGTGGCCCTGGGGACCAATGGATTTACGTGGGAGCAGATCAACACGTGGGAGAAACCCATGCTGGATCCAGCGGTGCCCACAGGTACGTGATCCTCTGTGTTTGAGGCTGTGTTGAAGATGACTCATTTTTGGGATGACTTGTGGGGACACACTTTCTTAGGGATTGAGCTGTCTGGGAGGGCAGTAGACAGTTTCACTGGTAGTAAGTTCCTCATCCCCAGGGGTATTCAAACCAAGGCTGAGTGAGTTCTTCCAGTCGGTGGTAGGAATCACAGGTCCCTGGGATTCAGGAACCTTTAGCATTTCTTTCAGCTTTAAGAGTCTAAAGATTTAGCTACAAGTTAGGGCATCCCTGGGTTTTGCTTGGGAACCTAATAGTGGTTGGATTCTGTGGGAGAGAAATTCTGAAGAATGAGGTCATTCCTTTTCTTGCAGGACACAGACACATAGCTTGTAAAATCTAGGGAAACTGGCACAGTCAGAATATTACTCACAAAGTTAACATCCTGACATCCTGAATGCCCAGCTTATCCTTGACCAGTGGAGCTAAAGGGCTAATGTACTTTCTTGATGGATAGCTGCTTGCAGCAGGAGAAGGAGAGCGGTATCTGATGCATTCTAGGGGAGATAGGCCTGGAAGAGGAACACTCAGAATACATTTAGGGTGGGGCAGGCCTGGGTGAGTGGACTCCTGGAAAGGCTTGCCTGGGGTCATAAGCCAGGAAGTGTTGCAACTCTTGAACATGAGGGTCACCTCTTTGCATGTATGATCCCAGGGTCAGTGGTAAAGACACCTGGTTGTTGGAGAGGCAACATCGTGTCTCTGATTCCTCCCTGCCAAATGGGCTCCCTCTAACCCATATGTTGTCTTATTTTTTTCCCCAAGACCTTCTGGGACTCTTCCTCACTTTGGCGGCTGAATATGGGAGATCTCAGGCTTGTTCTATACTGTTTCCACGTGTATTATGTTCTGCAGAGAAACTAGAATCAATTGGACATAGAGAGAGAGATACATTTAAGAGGAGATTTAGTACAGGCGTTGGCTCACACTGTGTGGAGGTTGAGCAGTCCCAGGATCTGTTGTCTGCGAGCTGGAGGACCAGGAAAACCGGTGGTGTGATTCAGTCTGAATCTGAAGGCCTGAGAATCCAGGGCTGATGGAATACACCTGATGTGAGTTTGAAATCCCAAAAACCAGGAACACTGATGCTTGAGGGCAGGAGGCGATGGATGCCCTTAGCTCAACTAGAGAGAATGAATTCACCCTACCTTTCCCTTTTTGTTCTGTCTGGGCCCACGAGGGAGTGGATGATGCCTCCCGTGTTGGGGAGGGCCTGCTGCCTTCCTCAGTTTGCCGATTCAAATGCTAATCTATTCCAGAAATACCCTCCTGGGCATTCCCAGAAATAACATTCTAGCAGTGATTTGGGCATCTCGTAGCCCAGGGAAGTTGACGTACAATAGTAACCATCACACTCTGGATGGCCTCCACCCCTCCTGTGCCTTCATTTGCCATCAGACCTCTTGTATGAACTCTAGACCTACACCCCCCACCGCCTGGCTGCCCTGTCTTCTTGCCATGCTCTGAGGAGAGGGGTCTAACAGGATGCCACTAAGCTGGAGACAGAGAAGATGCTCAGGGACGTGCAGGTAAGGGTATGGCCTGCGTGGCCCTCAGTGACTGAGTTTGGCTGCAAAGCAGGAGGCTATTTAGATGGTTTTGTATAGTTCCAGTTAAGGGTGGATTGCCGTATGTTTTTCATGAGTGTAGATACCAGCCCCAGGTAAAATAAATCAGTGCTATGTACAGAACTGAGCTCTGCGGATCCGGTAGGATCTTACTTGGCCATGAGCAGAGTCACCAACTAACTACACATGCCCCTTTGTAAGGTGACTATGGGACAACTTGTATGCCTGTTGCCCCATTGTCATTTTTAACACTGCTGACTTTATTCTCAGAAGTGTCTTGGTTTAGGTGCTAGAATCGCTTGTTCCATTAGGGACCCACAGAGTCCAGAACACTCTGCTGAAACCTACCGCATGCTCCATTTTGCCTGGCCATCTTTGTGGTTGGCCGGCCACACCCAGATCTTCTAGTATGTGCATGTGTTTTGCATGTACACATATGCTCTTCCTGCTTCTTCTTAGCCCACCTGAAGGTCTTGTAGGCTCTCCAAAGTCAAGAGCTCCAGAACTGAGCTCTCGATTCCCATCTCCCACTCCCTGTGTACTTGCTTTGCCATGTTCCTTGTCAGGAAAGACCAGTCTCCACAGAACCTACTCCTCCTCATTCTCTTGTTCTTCCCCCTTTGTGTCTCAGCATAAACACCACTTTCTTAGGATAGCACTTCCGAGATACTTCAGCCTGGGTCAGCTCTTCCTGTAAATGCTCCTATTGTATCCGACGCTGTGTCATGTCACAGTGGATGTTGTTTGTTCCATGTATGTTTTACCCCCAGAGGAGATGTTCCGTGTGCCTGGGGACCATGACAGTTCTTTCCATAGCTTTATCTTGGTGCTTAATACAGTGCTTCGTACATATTATGAACAAAATAACATTTCTTTGGATGAATGCATGGATGGAAGCCAAATAGCCTTTATCAAGTGTATTTTATTTTTTTTTAGTTCAAAGATTTTGTGCGCTCTGTTCCTTATTATTTCCTTTTTGAATTGAAGTATAGTTGACATACAATGTTATATTAATTGTGGGTGAACTCCATCGTGACTGAGCAAGTCTGTATGTTATGCTCTGCTCACCCCAAGTGTAGCCATCATCTGTCTCCATACAGTGTGGTTCTATTATATTCCCTACGCCGTGCCTTTCATTCTCATGAGCTAATCTCATTCCATAACTGGAATTCTGTATCTCCCACTCCCCTTCCCATTTTGCACATCTGCTTGTTTTCCTTCCCTCTGGCAACCATCAGTTGATTCTCTGGACTTACGGGTTTGATTCTGCTTTTTGTCTCTTCGTTTGTTTTTTTAGATTCCATGTGAAACTGAAATCATATGGTATTTGTTTTTCTCTGACTTATTTCACTATCAGGTGTTTCTT
Organism: Nasua narica; assembly: GCA_028533885.1. Lineage (NCBI taxonomy): Eukaryota > Metazoa > Chordata > Mammalia > Carnivora > Procyonidae > Nasua > Nasua narica. The sequence goes on along the minus strand of CM052811.1, from coordinate 106,454,130 downwards.
AAATGAAGAAATGAATGATAAACTTCTTGAAATGCCACTGGGCCTTCTCTTAACTGACCGCGAATTTTTCATCTTTCCTATAATCCTTCCATTTTACAGATCAGGAAACCAAGGTTCTAAGAAGCTGAGTGACATTGCTTTTCCTATCATGCCAGTCGCTCTTCCCCAAGGAGTAACTCTTCTAGTCTTAACTTTCTCAGCCCCTCGTTATGGCAGAGTGTCATTTCATAAATGTTGGATTGTGCTAATACAATCTTCTGAGCTTTTCTAAATAGAGGCATTTGATAATGATCACTGAAATTATTCTGTCATGATGCGCCTGCGGATTTCCACGGCTCTGCGTGCTTCTTAGGCAGAGAGGCATGAAAGTGAATTTGGATTAGGCAAAATTGTTTGTTCTTCTCCTGGGCGAAAACTGAAATCTTACTTTCCTTCTGTAAAACCAGCAGTTTTCATCTTTGGAAGTCTGGTTTAAGTATTTCTTCAGCTGTTCCACAACCTTTGACTGATCCCCTTCGGTGTGACGGACTCTGTGCTGGGCTATGGGTGGATCACACGGCATCATTTTGGCACTTAGTCCCTCCGCTGGCTTCTCCTGGTGCGTGGGTTGAAATCTGATCTCCTTGCTACAGCCTGCAGCATCTAGTGTCTTCTCCAAGCCCTTCTTCTCCAAATGCCCCCAGACGCACTGGGTCCTTTCAGTTCCTTGGAGACAGAAAGACTGTGGCATTCTTTCCTGGCTCAGGACATTTGCATGTGCTATTCCCTTTCACCAGAAGGGACTTCTCCAGTCTTTCCTTGTTCAGTTTCTTCAGGCCTCAGCTCAAATGACTTTTCCGCGGGGGGATGGTCCCTTACCAGTCGATGTAAAGAAAGAGTCCCTTCTTATTCTTCCCATAGTATCCTGTTCTTGGCTTTCAAAGTTCTTGATATAAATGTGTTTCCAGAGCAGCTTATTCCATTCCAATGCCATAGCTCAGTGACTCTGAGCCCTTAATCCCACTGCCTCAGTTTCCTCTTCTTTAGCATGGGAACCAGCGTGAGAGTTAAACAGAATAATGCCTGAGCGTGTGTGAAGTGGCTGCACATAGTAGGGCTTTATCATTCCTGGTTGCCCTATGTTCTGTTCTTGTTCTTACAGTCCCTGGAACCGTAAGTCTAAGTTCTCCTTAGAACCTTGCCCCTGCCTTCAAGTTCACCTGACCCCAGATGTTGCTCTTCCTGGGTGCTCCACCCAGCAGGTGGTCTGCATGGGTCCCTGAGAGACCCAAAGAGGCTTTTCAGTACTTTTCAGTACCCAGGGTACTTGCTGCCCTGAGGACTCACACACTTCCTCTATCTAAGGATGGATAATTCAGTGCTGCACACAGTTACTCTCCAAGTCTTTTCGTCATCCCTTTCCGTGGGAAGAGCCCTTGGCCTGGCATTCCAGGTCTCAGACCTGGTTTTGCTCAGACCTCATCTTTGTTGGGGCTATCCCAGAGGAGTGGGGGTTACTGCACCCACAGAGCCTCCCTGGAAGCCTCAGTCTGGTCCCTGGCACTTCCTGCAGGTGTTTCTGCTTTCTAGGCCCTGCCTTCCCCAGACTTGGTGTAGTGTCCACATGTCCATCCTGGGAGATGGCCCCATGCCTGGTCGGGCTGGAGGGAGATTCAAGACTGCAAGTATCCTTTCAAAAGGGCTAAATCCGGAGGCAGCGGGGCTCGGGAGGTGTCCCTCAATTTCGTCTGCTTGGAAGCTGTTTAAGTGTTGGGATGAAGTAAGGCTGACTCTCGGGCTGAAAACCCAGGTGCATTAGAAATGCTGCCTTTATATCAACTTATATGTCCCCCTTCCATCAGAGTTTGCAGATGTCCTGGGGACTTAAATAGGCCAGGCTATTGTGGTTTCCTCTTAGAAGCCCACTGTCCCATTCCCGTGGTCCCTTCGGGTCTAGTAATTCTGCTGCTTCCCCGGCTTGGATCCCTTGTGTGGGTCCAGCCAGCCCCAGGCATTACCCAGCATCCTTTCAGGAGCTAGTGCCGCAGAGCAGTATGGGACCAGCGGGACCCATCCCTCACCTCCCCACTGTGGAAGACAATCTCCTCACTTTCGAAACCCCAAAGGCATGCCTTTGTTGGCCTGTCCCTTATGGAACTCCTCATCTCTTGAGCAAGTTTAAGCTTTCAAACAAGGAGAGGAAAGAAGGAACCCTTGACTTCAGGCTCCGCTGTCTCTGCATCTTGCACAAATTTCTAGAGCAGAGACTTGCCGAGATCCTTATTAGTTGCCTGACTGGAAGGGCAGATGTTAGGAAACATTAGAGAATGCACACCCAAGCTTTCACAACCAGTATTGCGTCCTGTCGGCCTGCCATAGAAGAGAGTGCGATCTCCAGGCTGTGGTGCTCATTTCCCTTTGTGCCATTGGCCCTGGGCAGCCCTCACACAGTAGGCCTGGTAGAGGAAGAGAGGGAGACAGATACATGGGGGAGGTGGCCACGTGAAGACAGATAGAGAGATTGGAGCCATGCATCTACAGGCCACGGAATGCCATGGATTACTGGCAGACGCCAGAAACCTCCCTCCCTGGAGCCTTTGGAGAGCCTGCCAGCACCTTGATTTCAGACTTGTCGACCTGTTTCTCTGAGAGGATAAGTTCTTGTTGTCTTAAGCTACCCAGTTCCTGGTAATTTGTTCCGGCAGCCCTAGGACTCTGTTCCCGAGGCAATCACACACCTGTATCCTGATCCCATCACCTTGTCTACAGTAGGACTCACAGCAGACTGCTGGAAGGATTGGAACCTTTCCTTTCTTTGAAGAGAACTGACATTTTTCTCTGTTTATTCTGACCAAGAATTCGATGAGATGAAATGTATAGGAAAGTGCTTGGTGCACCACCATCCCGTGAGTTCAGGGATCTTGTCTCCTCTTTCTTTGGAGAAACCCAGGCCCTGGAATGATGAAGTGATTGGTCCAGCCTCATGCAAGTTGTATGTGAAAGAGGAACCAGGCTTCAAATCCAGGATAAACATATGTGGTATACGTGACAGTGTCCTCAACTAAACATCTTTTAAAATTGTTTCTGTTGAAAGTCATGATCTGTGATTGCAAAAATAGTGTATATTCATTCTAAAGAACATGCACAGTAGAGGTAGCTATGAGGAACAAAGTAAAAGCCATATATGCACACACACTTACGTAAATCTATATTTTTTCCACTTCATACTAAAAGAAGCATTTTCCTATGTCCTTAAGTATTCCTCAAAAGCATACTTTGTAAGGGCTTCAGAGTTTTCCATTACAGTGACTGTTTCATGATTTAACCACCCTATAGTGTTGCATATTCAAGTTCTTTGCAGTTACTCTCTCCTGAATCACATTGCCACAAATGTCCTCGTACGTCTCTCTCCGTGCTCCTCTCCAGCAGAAGTGCTCACATTTGCCTTCATATATATGGATTTCTGTACTCCCTTGTGTACCAAGCACAGAGTGGTTGTATATTGCTTTTGAGATCTGGAAGAAGAAGAATATCATCCACCTGTCAAGCATGGAATCCTGGATATTTGCCTATGAATTGATGTAGGGAACGTTCTTGGTGCATTTGGAAGCCATCAACGCAAGTCAGGAAATGGTGATGGTCCCCTTGAGTGCACCCTTTTACAGCCCTTCATGCACTGGTTGGAGACCTTCTGAGGATTAGCAGGAATTATGCTCAAAATAGTAATCAACCAGAGAGCAGTCCAGGTCCTGGCAAGTCAAGGTGGACATCGGCTGTAAGAGCAGATTGGGCTCTCCAGTGCTTACTCGGCAGTTAGGAAGACTCTTCATAGTCTGCTGCTCAGCTTCTGTTCTCCTGGGAGGCAGGGACAGTGGATACTTGCCGAATGAATTGTTATATTGTTAATAATTGAACGTTCTAGTGATCCGACCCTGGCATCTTCAGCCTCAGCCTCCCCTTCTGCCCTCTCTGCTTCCCTCTCTCCTTCTATATAATCATATGAGAGAGGGCTTTGCTTTTTTGTTTTGGGAGTCCAGCCTCCAGTTCTGCTCCCTAATTTTGAGACTCTCCCACTATGGGGGATCTTGGTGGAATGTGGAACTTGCTGGAAGGTGAAGGCGCCAGAAATTTACTACCCTTGGCAGCCTGGGTATGGTTGGACATGTGGTCTGGATGCAGCCTGCTGCTCTTCCTGCCCAGGACTTGCCATCTGGGGAGGACAGGCCAAAGGCTAGATGCCTGTGCAGCGCGGTGTCCAGTGATAGGCGTTGTGTCTGGGCCACAAGAGATGCCACTGAATGAGGTTGGCACACTGCCACCGCCTTCGTTCCCCAGAACTCTCTTAATTTTTGCTTATTTTTCAAGTCTTTCTTTAGCTTCCTGTTCAGGATGAGCCTCCCAGTGTTCTAGAACATTCCTCATTTGGGGAAAGATTGTCATAGTTGAATTTGCTTGTTTTCAACCACAAACCTTACAGGTCACACCATCATGCCTTTGGCTAGAAGGCCTTATCTTGTCTCCCTTCCTCCCTCGTCAGAATACCGAACCGATTCTACCTTCTCCAGGAGGGCCTCCCTGATTCTACCCACACGGAATTCCCTCTTCTCTGTGCTCCTGTGGCTGAGTTTTTACACCTTTGATTCCTCCCTGAAGCTGTGAGCTGCTTGAGGGCATGGGCTGCTTCTCACTGCTGCCTTCCTTGTGTCCTGCATGGGGCCTGACACAGGGAAGGCGATCCATATACGAACTAGATTATCATTAGGGGAAAGCGTTTGGAAATTCAAGAGTGAGCTGCTGTCAGGGAAGTTTTGGGAGAACCCTGGAGAGGCTGCTGCTTTCTCTGGCACATTCATGGTTCCCGGAGCATCGGCAGCTTTCCCATCTGGAGTGCCGCATCTCAGCCTCATGAGGCTGCCATCACAGTGGGCCATTTGGTCCCAGGGCCTGGCTCGTCCAGCCTCTTTTGCTCTAGAGTTGATCCTTGGGGCAAATGAAATGATCCTGGGAATTATCCCTTCCTTCACTCTGGGGCCTGGTGCACTCCCACAAGTGTGCAGATCTGCTTGTGGCCCATGTAAGAGGCTCCCCATTGGAAAAGTGTGATGTATCTCAAAACTGTCCTACTGTTTTTTTAATGCAGTGCTTACATTACAACGACTGGGAAGTAGAGAGCTTTAACCATCCTTAATCACTCCTGATATTATTGATTGGCTTAAAGCTGTGAGCTCTTAAGTTCCCATTTAGCCACTGTTGAATCAATTTTTTTCTTCCCTCTTTAATGATAAAATATTATATACTCATTTTTAAAGAAATGCTGAGTTTATCCATATACGTTAACTCTCTCCATCACCATCTCCATTCCCTCAAATTTCATGATTAACGGATTGATGTGTATCGAGAAAGAGGGGAGGAGGGAGGGAGAGAGAGTATATGGATGTGGTATTAGTGATGATAATAGGAGGGAAGCAGTATTTATGTGGTGGTCATGATATGGCAGGTACTATCCTAAGTACCTTAAATGTATTACTTAATCCACTAAATAATAGGATCTACATATTACAGATTAGAGAGCTGGTGTCACAAAAAGCTTTTGTGACTTGCCCAAGGTCATAGTTAGCCTATGGTGGAGCCAGGATTTGCCTGCAGGCAGTCTGTGCCCAGAGTCTGTACTCTGGACCACCTCCTCTAGTGCCTCCTGGGAATGCCGACCAGGAATCAGCTTCTAGTTTTCCGAACAGCTGTGTCAGGACCTTCATATCGCCCACTTAGACCTAGTGTTCACCTGCCCAGGCTGCATGGTTTTTCACCAGAGGGAGGCACCATGTTTATTTAACATCCAAGAAGTGGCAGTGGGAGAAGAAAAGAAAAATCCAAAATGTACACCCCTCCTTGTCCAAATAAAAGACAAGATCTTTGTCTCCAAACAGCTCTTAAAAAAGTTCTTACAAGGCATTTTTGTATTATGGGGTGGTCTTTTGTGTACTTTGAACCATAAAATTAATTAGGGAAACACATTAACCTACAGTGACCCCAATCAGGGCTAGTTTGGGATGTTTACAGTGATAACAGAATTGGTAGGTGGGGAAAAGGCAAGAAAACTGAAAACAGGCTTAGTATTATTCTGGAGGATATGAGTACAGAAGAACCAGTGATAAGGATGGCTTGGAAAAGCAACAGAAAGGATCTTTTTGATGATCAAAATATACATGGGTTAGATAACTGGGAAGAGGCCTGTTCTAATACCCACATGGATGCTTGCCTTGATAACCTGTTTTCTGTGATATCAAACCTCAATTCAAAAGTAAACAATACATAAAGACAACCTACTGAATGGGAGAAGATATTTGAAAAGATCTTATCTGATAAGGGGTTAATAGCCAAAATGTATAAAGAACTTACACTTCAACACCAGAAAAGCTGAATAATTCAATTAAAAAATGGACAGGGAACTTGAATAGACATTCTTCCAAAGACGACCTACAAATGACCAATAGGTGCATGAAAAAATGCCCAAACTCACTAATCTGGGAAATACAAATTCAAGCCACAGTGAAATACTGCTTTACGCCGGTCAGAATGGTTAAACTCAAAACCACAAGAAATAATGTATTGGCAAGGATGTGGAGAAAAAGGAACCTTTGGGCACTGTTGGTGGGAATGCAAATTGGTGCAGCCATTGTGGAAAACAGTATGGATCCTCAGAAAGTTAAAAATAGAATTACATGATCCAGTAATGCCACTACTGGACCTTTACCCAAAGAAAACAAAAACGCTAATTTAAAAAGATATATGTACCTCCTTACTGTAGCAATATTTACAATAGCCAAGATATGGAAGCAACTCAAATGTCCATCAATACATGAATGGATAAGGAAAATGTGTACACACACACTCACACTGAAATATTAGCCATAAAAATGAATGAAGTCTTGCCATTTGCAACAACATGGATGCAACTTGAAGGTGTTATTCTAAGTAAGTAACAGACAAATATCATATGATTTCACTCATATGGAATTAAAGAACCAATGATAACAACAAAAATGAACAAAGACACAAAAAACCAGATTCTTAAAAATGGAGAACAGACTGGCAGTTGCCGGGGATGGGAGAATGGATGAAATAAAGGGGATTAAGAGTATGTGTATCATGCACCCAAATGTTTATAGCAGCAATGTCCACAATAGCCAAACTATGGAAAGAACCTAGATGTCCATCAACAGATGAATGGATAAAGAAGATGTGGTATATATATATATAATGGAATACTATGCAGCCATCAAGAGAAACGAAATCTTGCCATTTGCAACGACGTGGATGGAACTAGAGGGTATTACGCTAAGCGAAACAAGTCAGTCAGAGAAAGACAATTATCACATGATCGCTCTGATATGAAGAATTTGAGAGGCAGGTCAAGGGGTTATGGGGGGGTGGGGAAGAGAAATGAAACAAGATGGGATGGGGAAGGAGACAAACCATAAGAGACTCCTAAACTCAAGAAACAAACTAAGGGTTGCTGGGAGGTTGGGTGGGTAGGGATATGGACATGGGGGAGGGTATGTGCTATGGCAAATGCTGTGAAATGTGTAAGCCTGATGATTCACAGACATGTACCCTGGGGTAAATAATACATTATAAGTTAATAAAAAAAAATTAAAAAAAAAAGTATGCGTATCATGATGAGCACTAAGAAATGTATAGAATCGCTGGATCACAATATCGTACACCTTGAAACTATTACAACGTGGTATGTTAATTATACTGAAATAAAATTCCAAAGCATTGTACTCTTATATCTATAAACAAAGTATCTCAACTATATTTTCTAGATGATAAAAAACATAACACATCCAAATGTTATAATTGGAGGTAAAGGTGATGTAGACAGGTGTCGTTCAATTTAAGAAGTGCTTGCTCCGGGGCGCCTGGGTGGCTCAGTGGGTTAAGCCTCTGCCTTCGGCTCAGGTCACGATCTCAGGGTCCTGGGATTGAGCCCCGCATCGGGCTCTCTGCTCAGCGGGGAGCCTGCTTCCCCGCCCCCCCCCCGCCTGCCTCTCTGCCTACTTGTGATCTCTCTCTCTCTGTCAAATAAATAAATAAAATCTTAAAAAAAAAAAAAAAAAAGTGCTTGCTCCGAGGACAGACCCAGATTCTGGTGGTGGAGATGAGAAGTTCGAGGGAACGTTTCTGTGATATGTGGGAATGGACCATAAAGCACTATTTTGTCACTGAACACGTGCACTATTTCCTGGGTGGTAGTCTAGGGGCTGTTACATGATTTTAACTGGTTTAATACTTGTACAGACTGTGGTTTCTTTGTGCTTCTGTGGGAGCCATGGGAATATGGTGGGGCTGGGGTAGGCACTGTCTCTTCCACCAGCCTGTTTAGTTAGCCTGGCTCTCCTTACCTGGTGGGGAGGGAGAAGGTCTTCAGTGCCTGTCCCAGCTCTGCCACTAACCTGGGACTCAGGGCAGGTCAGCTACTTTTCTCTGTGCTTCCCTGCATCCTTTTCTGTGAAATAAGTCTAAAAGTAAGGAATCCTGGATTTTGGTCCTCGCTCTGCCATTAACATGCTCTATGACCTTGGGCCAACCATCATCCCTTCCTCAGTCTTATTTATCTTATACATAAAATCAGGAGTTAATTTCTTTTGACTCTAGTGGCCTTTGATTTGTAATTTATGATTCAAGAAGAAAAGGATCCATTTTTTAAAAGATTTTATTTGAGAGTGAGAGCAAGTGAGCATGAGCAAGGAGAGGAGCTGGCAGAAGGAGAAGCAGGCTCCCCACTGAGTAGGGAGCCCGAGGTGGGGCTCGATCCCAGGACTCAGGGGTCATGACCTGAGCTGAAGGCAGATGCTTAACTGACTGAGCCACTCAGGCGCCCCAAAAAGGATACATTTTTAAAAAAGAGTTTTATTTATTTATTTGACAGAGAGAGAGAGATCACAAGTAGGCAGAGAGAGGGGGAAGCAGTCTCCCCGCTAAGCAGAGAGCCTGATGTGGGGCTTGATCCCAGGACCCTGAGATCATGACCTGAGCCGAAGGCAGAGGCTTTAACCCACTGAGCCACTCAGGTGCCCCTGAAAAGGATACATTTTTAAAGGGAGGAATTAAGTGACGTATTTATAAAATATAACGTCTGTGAAAAATCCTTTGGTCTTATCCCCTCATCTGTCTGTCTGTCTGTCAGTCATGGCAGCTGGAAGGAATCCCCTTGACAGGGGAATTTGTCTTCATGAGTGTGTTGCACAGATGGGCACAGGAAGATAAACCTCCCTGTCAGCCTTCCTCAGTGGTGTACCCCAACCCTTAAGATCATATGTGTGTCTTCAGATTTTATTTTCCTGCGGTTGCTAATCAATGAGACATTTGGTCACTTAGAGAAATTTCCCCGTTCTCTAAAAAAAGACTTGCCACCCTCCTGTGCCACCCCTAGTCCAAACAGTGTTGCCTCTATCCTCTATGCTGATACAACGCTTCTTCAGTTTTGGAAAGTGACCGTTACTGTAGCAAACTGGTTTTTAAACTTTGTGAGAATCTGCCAGTGTCTTTTAAAAATGCTTCCTTTCCCAAGTGTTGTGTTTCTCATCAAGAAAGCCAGGGTATACTTTTGCAGAATTCTCAAAGCATTACTTGTCATTAGTGAAGCAATTATAAAAACTACGGGTGAGCCAAAGTCTGTGTTCTTTGTTAAGAGTCCTGAGAGTTCCATAGGTTAAAGTAAGACTTAGAGCTTCCAGAAACCTCAGCTATAGCTGCTATCACGTACCAGCAAGAGGAATCTGTCCGTTAGGGTTTAAGTAAGAACGCAGGATGTATTTAATGTAGGGTGTTAGAGGCTTAAACCTTTGGAAACCATCCCTTATATGGTTAAGTGATTTCCAACAAGGGTGCCAGGACTACACAGTGGGGAAAGGACTGTCTCTTCAACAGATTGTGTTGGGAAAACTAGAGGGAAGGTTGCACTGGACTCTTATGCCATACCATCCTCAAAAATAAACTCAAAATGGATTAAAGTCCTAGGAGAAAACAAGAGAAAAGCTTCATGACATTGGATATGGCAGTGATTTTTTTTAGATAAGACAACAAAAGCACAGACAAAACAAAAATAGACAAGTGGGACTACATCCAACTTCAAAACTGTGAATCAAAGGAAATAGTGAAAAGGCAACCTATGGAAAGGGAGAAAATACTTAACAAATCATGCCTCTGTGAAAGGGTTAATATCCAGACTGTATAAAGAACTCTTAAAACTCAACAAAACACCTGAATAACGGGGTTAAAAAAATGGTCAAAGGACTTGCATAGACGTTTCTGCAAAGAAGTTATAAAATGGCCAAGAAGCATAGGAAGAGATGCTCAGCATCCCTAATTGTTAAGGGAAACGCAGACTAACTGCGTTTAGACTAACTGAGACTCTCTGAGCTATCGCCTCGCATGCGCTGGGATGGTATATTACTACCATCGGGACGTGTGACACAATAGTGAAGGAGTGGAAGCAAGCGAATGTCCGTCAACAGATGAATGAAGATAATTTGGTCTATACATACAATGGAATAATGGCCTTCAGAAAGGAAATACTGTCACATGCTACAATGTGGATGAATCTTGTCTGCTTTATAATCCTGATTTTAAGACTTTATATTAAAAGTTTAGATTGCGCAAAATGGAAAAATGATAACAGAAAGGTTATTTGCTTGGATGGAAAGACTGCTTTCCTGCAATCGAAAGGAAACTTCCATAACCTCTGTCCTTGGCTCTCTGTGTAGTTGACTTCTGCAGAGGCTGCTGGAAGCGTATACATACACGGAGTTCATGGACGCTACAGCCTAGAAAGACACGTGTGGAGAACCTGGAACAAAGCTGTTTAGTTTTTCTCTGGCTCAGGATTTTCTTTAACCTATTGAATAAAGGTAATGAGACTGGAGGCTGTGGAGATTAAATGAGAGAACGTGAAGACAGAGGACAAAATGCTTGGTGCATGGGCACGTGGTGGGTCCTCTCCATCGTCCGCATGCACCTCCCTCTTGTCCTGTCTCAGCTGGGGCTCACTGTGGGGGTGCTGTGTTAACATGTCTCTACTGAAGAGAAACCCTGAGGCCTTGTCAGGTCTGAATGTGTGTGTGTGCGTGTGTGTGAAAGAGAGAGAGACAGACTAGACGGTGTGGCTATGACATTGGTCCCGCCCAGCTGACCGCCTTTGCAGACCTGAGCCCATTTATACTAAAAGAAGCTGTTGGAGGCCTTTTGTCCAGGGCTCATGTGGAAGCTCTTGTTGAGCCCTGACCTGGGGGAGGACTGCCCATACAATGTCAGGAGGGACAGACCCTGCTTGGGAAGGGGTCTTGACTGTAGGGAGGGGACAGGAACCAAGAGGAGGGGAGGCATCCCCTGGAGACGGGAGTACCTGGGCCAGGTGGCCAGAGGGACTTCCTGAACCCACTTGGCCCCTGACCCTTCGGATCCTGTGGTGACCCCCCAGCCCGTCTTCCCCTCCTCGGAGGGAGCTGGAGAGGTGGGGGCTCGAGCCCAGCAGATGCAGTCACCTGTGACTCAGGCCTGAGGTTTTACATTGCTTACCCTGCCGCACTCCGATCCTTGAGGCAACACCGGCTCTTGGCTTTCCTCTCTCTGGCTTCTATGTTACAAGTAGGGGATGGAAGAGGATCTGGGGATCTTGCCACCTGTGATATGTCTACTACCTTCCTAGCATTTAGGGAATGAGTTTAACAGATCTGGAAGCTCTTAGGGCTGGGTCCTGTTGATTACTTATAACATTAATCATTAATTCATGAGCATTTGTGACTTAAAGTCAGCGTCTGGTGGGTTTTGCTTCTCTCTTCAAGGGGAAGTAAATGTTGCAGAGGGTGATTCCCAAACACGAGGCTAGTCCAAGCTTCCAGTCTCTCCCATGTAGATAATCACAGACAGAGCTAGCTGGACTTGGGTGTGGACCCTGAAAGTCAGCATTCTGCACTGTAGACTTGGAGAGTTAGATCTCCTCGAGAGTCCCAGCAATGGCAAGCACTTTGGATTTACACAATTTCAAGATTGTGCCTCCTTCTTTTCTATAGGACCTTGGGCTTTGCTGGAGCGTAGGCCCTGCCACGGGTCACCGGGGTTTCTGGCCCACCTGCGCGTGTTTGAGGCCTGGCCGTGCTCATGGCCAGCCCGGCACAGGCGAATGACTGAGAACCTTTGGAATCTCAGTCTTTTTGTGTGCGAAATGGGAATACATGTCTGCCTCGACTGTGAAAAGCAGTCAAGATGGTGGAGGTAAACCTACCTGGGGAACTCAGGGTAGTCCTCTGGGTTCGTTGTTGCCACTGCTACCGTGACCTTGGGGAGCTGGCATCATGCTTCCTGTCCCAAACACATGTATTCTCAGCTAAAAAGATCACCCCCTACTTACTCAGCCAGCCCATCTGAGGGCGGATTAGAACTGTTGTGGCTGTAAACCCAGCCAATATGGGTTGTAATACAGTAAATTATCACTTGTTTTGCAGTCTCGACGAGAAAAATAAATGCAATTACACTCATGAATGTTGAAAAATGAAGCAAAGCAATGTGGATCGGCACATTTGAGGTGCTTTTCCAAATGAAAAGCTGTGTACAATGAATGCTAATGGGCTCCCTCCCTCCCATTCCCTAGCATATGGTGTAAAATGATCTTTCTGCGTTAAGAAAGTAGCTGTGCCAAGTGCCCCAGGCACAGCAAAAGGCGCTGAATGGCCCCCACCATAGGAGACCCAGCAAGCAGACCCCAGTTCCCTCTCTTGGCTGAGGACACAGAATAGACCCACTTTCCTAAAGCAGGTACTTGAGTGGTCTCTATGATACCTCTCTACTTATGGAACCTGCCATGTTCTCAGTAGTAGTTCTGCCACTGTGCCCAGCAAACATTCTCTGAGCACCTACTGTGTGCCAGGCCTGATGCTGGTAGCAGTAGAAATGAATCTCATATGCCCTGTCCCTCCTCATCAGCCTCCCGTCACCAAGGACTGATGGGCCTGATGTAGCCCTCTACTGGCCAACACGGTGGCCACCAGCCACATGGGACTGTTAAGCCCTTGGAAGGTGGCCAGTCCAATTTGAGATGTCCTTTAAATGTAAAATGCACACTACATTTCAAAAACTTAGTACAAGGAATATGTAAAATATCTTGTTAATTTTTTATGTTATTCAGATGTTGAAAAGATAGTATTTTAGATATATTGGGTTAAGTAAAATACATTAAAATAAATTTCACTGATTTTACCATTTTAAATACAAATACCAGAAAAAGCAAAACTGCAAAAATGTGGCTTACACTGGAGTTCTGTTGGATGGCACTGATATAGCCCCTGCCTACTTGTTTCTTCGTGATTTCTACCACACCTTCTGCCCCCTTGCTGGTAGCAGTCCTGCCAGTTCTTCAGCTACACCAAGTTCTTTCATGCCTCAGGGCCTTTGCACTTGCCATCATCCTTTCCCAGAAGGCTCTTCTTCAGCTCTTTCTCCAATGTCAGCTTCTGTGAGCAAGTCTCTGACCTTCCTTACTAAATATATCTCTTTTGTTACTTAGCCAAAGCATTTGTTCTTTTCTAATCACTATTGTAATATTGAAGTATTTTATTTGTGTATCTATTTCTTCGAAGAACATCAGGGCAGAGAATGCATTTCTTTTGTTTTTTTTCTGTACTAATCTCAGTGCCTACCACAACAATTAACAGGAAGTAGGCACTCAGTTTTTCTTCTTAATGAATGTGTCAGTGTCACAAAGTACAAAATATTTTGATCATACTGAGACGTTGAGAGACATTTGGAAACACTTCGTGGCGGGTCCTAATTTATTAGTCAGTTAGAGAAGGTCTGGGTGAGAAGTGTTTGGTATATGAAGAGTTTAAATGGAGAGAGTTTGATGAGATAGAGGTGGGTTCAAGATTAAAGGCATTTATGAGGGGTGGGGAAATACCCAAGGGCTGTCAACAGTGGGGAGCTGTTACTACACCCAGGACTAAGGCAGTGGTAGGGAATGGTATCCTAAGATTGCCAGACAGGCTACAGAGGAACGTAGCTCATTACTCCCACCCTCTACTATTCTGTTAGTACTTGCCATCAGTTAAACTCAGCTGGAGGAGGCAGAGGGTAAGGGAGGCTGGAAGATGCAGACCACAGAAGTCAGACTTCCAAAGAGCAGGGTGGAGATGAGTCTGGATTGGGGATGGGGCGTACAGAGCAGAACCGTAATCCCCAAAAGTCACGGAAAGCTATTTTCTCACTGTGCTCGTGCATGTCTGTTCCAAACCAAGACCCTATATCCTAAAGATAAAAGGATGCTAAGGATCACTATATTTAACATTCATTCAGGGATTTCCGGTAATGGTATTGAAAGTATAATTATGGGAAAGGAAGAAATAAAGTTATTTGCAGAGGATATTATAATCTACTAAATACCAAGAGAAATAAGCGAAAAAGTATTAAAACCTGTTAAGAGTCCAGCAAGGTGACTAGTTAGGGAATAAATATACTAAATAAACAGTTTTCTAAATCCTAGCAATAGCTAGTTAGAAAATATATTTTTAAAAGGCTCCATTCTGTAAGGGGAACAAAAAAATACAAAAGGCTGTGGAATTAAGAGGCAGTGTGAAGGACCTTTAAAGGAAGCTATAAAGCAAAACGGAGAACATAAGTAATTGGATGTATCTTATTTCTGGATGGGAAGATTTGATATTTTTAAAGCTTGTCAATTTAATTTAAAACCTATAATGTGACTTAAAATAGAAATTTATAAGCAGTGTTGAAAAATTGTTTTAGAATTTAACTGGTAAAATGTCACAGATCACAAAGCAGGTATCGAGAGAGAATAAAATTATTGGGGAAGACTTCTGTGTTTTAGAAATAGATCCTGGAGTTAAAGCAGTCTAAGTAACCTATACCAGTCCGAGAAGAGATAGATAAATTCTGGGTCTTTGACCTGTGATATGACACTTGAGCTCCAGAGTGTCCATTTTTCCATCCATAAGTATGAGAAAATACACTTCCCATGATAGGGTGGCTATGAGGGTCATTTGGGAAGACTGGCCCAGAAAAGCCTTGGAGCTATGGAATCGTGGGAAGGTGGTGTACATTCTTGTTTAATTTGGGGCTCGGCACATTTTGTTGCCTTCCTCCCTTCCTGAGCCCCTTGCACAACCGTCTATTGGGACACTTTCTCCTGCTATTTCAGCTCAAGGAGGAGCAAAGGAGAGAGCTTTCAATCTTTGCCGAGGATGGATGCTCAGCATACATTTATTTAGTACCAGCCATATATAGGACAGGACTTGGGCCAGCTTTTGTGGGGTAACAGACACCTTTCCTTGACCAAACTTCAGTTAGGTTCCTCTAAACCCGCTTCTTGATTGGGCCTCAACTTTGCCTCCATATCCTAAAACTCTCATCCTCTATCCAGTATTTAGCCTACTTAACTCGGTGGTAGCAAGACTCCCCAAACCCTTGAGATCTGATCACTCTGGCTTGCCTTCAGCAAGGTCCCTATTAAGTCAATTTAGTAAGAATCCCCACTGTCCTTGATGTCTCGCCTTAGATTTTGTCATCCACTGACCCCCTCACTCTACTTCTTCGCTACAAATCCCCAGTTGTCTTTGCTATATTCAGAGTTGAGCCTTTTCTCTCTCCCCATTGCCATATCTCTATTACAATAGTCTCTATTAAATTCTTCCTTACCATTGTAACAAGTGTCAGAGTAATTCTTTCTTTAACAGTGGTTACCATGGTGAGTAAATCCCAGCCTGCCCAAGGGGAGTTTTGGGTTTAATGGATAGACAGATAGGCAGACCCATGATCAGCTGCATGGAAGAGAAGCTCACTCATTCATTAATTCAACAAACGTGTGGGAACCTATAATATATCAGATGCTGGGGCACAACTGTGAACGAGATACTCCTCCAGCTCCCACATTCATGAGGCCACAATCTGATGAGACAGATGACAAAAACAAACATACACAGATGGAGCACAGAAGGGTTGGTTGGTCAGATTCTTTGTCCCTAGGGTTCTAGGGGGAGGGCGTCAGGTGCAGGAAAGCTTCCTGTAGAAGATGACATCTGAGCTGGGTCTCTTTTGAGTTTAACCTATTGCTTGTATGCACATGTTTAGAGCCTTTTAAGCACATTTTTGAATAAGTATGACGTTGGGTGTCTCAGGAGGTAGTCTGTGATGTGCAGACTGTGAGGAGGAAGACAACCGAGGGTTCTGGAGGCAGCCCATCCGAGACATGGATGGAGATTATCCTAATAGGATTTCACAAAGACCACTTAGCAGTCACTGAGCTTGAGGGAAAATAGTTATGAGCCGAGGGTGGAGAAATAGCCAAGAATATCATAACTCTGCACAAGCTTGTAGAGAAAAGCTGACAGCCAACAGACAGAACAAGATGATGCTTGCAAAAAGGTTGGAAGAATAGACAAGGGGAAAAATAAAGTATACTGAGAGATACTAATGGAAATGGAAGTGCATTATTATAACTTGGGAACATGCATTAAGATATTTGTAGCTCTAAGAAGAAGAACTGGGATTTGTTTATTATAGCACTTCACCCTGTTGAGGAGCTCCTGGAAGGAGATGTGGACAGTGGAAGGTCAGAACTGGCTGGGAAGAAAGCACGTGTGGATATACAACACTGCGAGCAGAGGTGGGGTAGCTAGTCTAACCGCTCCTCTTATAGATGTGGCAACAGATGCAGAGAAATGACACGACTTGGCCAGAGTTGCACAATATAGTGCTAGGGCTGAGGAATTGGAACCTTGAACAGTGCTGCCGGGAATGCAGAGTTTTGCAGCTGTGCCTTCCGAAGTTGAGCATGGAGTTAGTGTGTGACCCAGCCACTCTGCTCCTAGGAATATACCCAGGAGAACAGAAAACATCCTCAGATTTGACCCATAGTGGGTTTTTTTGGCTACTGGTCCTGTGCTCGTATGTTGTACCAAAGCTACTGATTCTAACTTAGATTCTTTCTCCCTCTCTTCTCCCCTCCTCCCTTTCCAATCTCTCTTCTTTCCCATTTATAGGTACTGGAGAGAGTCGGGATCTAAGTTGTAGCTCTGCCCCTTATTAAATACATGGCCTTGGTTTTCACTGTCTTGTCCCTGATTGGGACTAGATGAGTGTCCTTCTGGCCCCGATAGTGTGTCCATTCTTGACATGCTCCCCCAGCATATGTTCAGGAACTGTGGGTCTGGTATCCATGGGGGGACAGTCTGCTACCAAACATGCAGCCCTGAGGGTTGTCCAGAAACTCTGCATTCCCAGTCTGGAAACATCCTTCTTGTCCTCTCACCTTTTCATTGCTTGTCTCCAAGAGTTCTTGGCCTCTTCCATTTCCCTAGGATTACAAAGCACTTGTTTATGTCTCCTGGAGCACCTCTTCTTCTTAGAGAGAGGTTTTTTCTTTTGTAACTATTTTTGCACATCAGACCTACATTGGGGTGACACAATAGTCATTTAAGTCTTAGACTGTTTTAGTTTTTTTTTTTTTCTACTTGACTATATATATAAATGGGGCCAGTTACATGATAGTGTTAATTTGATCCATATTGAGAATACCGAATTTTCTTTTGCTACTCTTCCTGTCTTTTGGTGCACAGTTTGACCCTTTCCCTTATGGGGGAGGAAATCAGTGGGGACTTGGGGGGCCTTATCTCTGGTCTTTGTCTCGCTCTGAAGTCTTAACACTAGGTCTAGTTCTGCGGGGTTGGTAAGGGATCCTGTTTCTGGAGGGTGGTGCTGGGGGGCCTAAAACTAATATTGTGAGCTGGGAGCAGTCTTTCTGTTTCCTAGGCTTTTGTTTTTTTGGGCTTATTCATTCTCTGTTTTTGCCCATTTGAGCCCTGATACAATATAACTGGTTTCTGCCTGATAGGCCATTCTGGGGAGGGATTTAGGGAAAGATGTAAATGTGTAGTGGGGAAAACAAACATCACTTGGGATGGTTAACATTTATCCCACAGTCTGGCAATGCTTTCCAACTGATTCCCTTCAAATTGGGAGCTATCTCGGAGCTTCTCTGTTGATCCAACATTTATTCCCTCCAACAGCACTGTTCCATTTGGAAAGGGAAGATGGGCATGGCTTCTTCTCCATTCATTTGGGTCCACGGAAACCCATGACATGAAGTTAGGGCGCTCTCTCGGGATTGCAGCATGAGTAGTATATTCTTTGCTCTTTTCACTTGTTCGTTTCAGTCAACTTTGAAGATGGAGTTTCCGTGAAACGGTACTCAAGCCACCATATTTTCTGGAAGACCTGGCATTCTTTCCGCTCTGCCATGCTCTGTGATTATAAATACACTCTCGCACAGCCAGTGTGACAGACTCTTATTAGAGAAGGTTTTCAATGACCGTTTCACCGAAATGGCCCATTTATATGTCGAGTACATTATAGGATATGTGTTTCTATAAGAATAAAATAGCAACAAACAAAAGACCAAGCTGCAGACTGCCAGGAGGTGCTGAAGGGCCTCCTCGAAGCCCCTTCCCCGTGTGTTTATGTCGAGTTGTCACAGAAGGTCTCAGTGGTGTGTGTCTAAACCGGGCAGTGCGATTAGGTTTTCAGAAGCTAATGCCCTTATTTTCAGTTCAAGATCTTAATTTTACTGAAGGTGCTGCTGCTGTTGTTGGTACTGGTATAAATGATCTAATTTAATTTAATTTGCTTCCTTGCAAAGAAGGCGATCCCTGGCCCAGCCGCTGCTCTGGGCAGAGAGGGAGCAAGCAGGCTTGGAGATAAGCTCTGAACTTTATCAGACCTCTCCAAGGTTTATGCTAATGAACAACGCTTAGAGAGTTCAGAAACTTTTTTCTTAGTGATTGCTTTAACTACCTTGCTGCTTGCTAAGCAGCAAAATACCCTCCTGAGTTCTCTCTGTGGGGGGCCGTGAGGGGCGGGTGGGGGAGCGGGTATGGGCGGATCCCTTCTGGCTGGTCTCTTGCTTTGCCTCAAAGTGCAGGGCTTGTGGTGGATGTGAGGCATGTGTCAGGTGGCAGCATCAGGAATTCTGCCACTTGGTGCCAAGGGAAGCTTTGTGATGTGAATGCTGCAGGGTGGTGGGTGTAGAAGGGTCAGGTGGTCCTTGATTGAACTCTGTTTGTACTTGACCAGTTGGCTTCCTTTCCCGAGTGGTTCAAACTTGCTGAGCCTTGGCTTCCTTCAGCCGTGTGTGAGCTGGGTAAGTGTCTCAGAGATAGTCTCATTCCTGTCTGTTTTCTCAGTACTGAACAGGGTGCCTGCCAGACAGTGGGCTTGGTGGGTGTTTGCCAGGTGAACAAAGAGATGAGTGTATGAATGAATGAAAGGAAACAAATGGGTGCTTACGGAAGGGGAGATGGAATGTTACCATTGTGTCTCCAGGCAGATACATTCCTCAGATGTCCACTATTATTTGGGTATAAGGGATTTAAAATCCTTCTGTGACTAAGCAGTTGTGACCAGTGATGGCACAGCTTCTCCTCTCTCTGGTAGATATCAGAGGTTGGAAAGGATTTGCTGTCACTTAAGCAGACATGTACACATTTGCGTAGAGGGGGTATGGGGTTGTCCCATTTTTCGCCTTGTCCTGCGCGGATTTCCTTAGCCACGGGTTCAGCCTCCTCAGGTATTTGACTCGGCTTAGTTACGTTTTAGGAGCCTGTCCTTCAAGGTAGTGGAGATTGAAATCAGCCTACTGCTTCAGTCCTGGTGTACACCTCTCTTTGGGGTAAACCTGAACCCCAGTCTGCCTTGGTACAAAACTGCTTTGTTCCAGGTCTTTATACAAGGCTCTACTGATGCCAGAACGTAAGTTGCCAGGTCATGTTAGAGGTTATGGAAGGTAGACGAGGCATCTAGGCAGGCCATGTGGGGCTAGAATCCCTGTGTGAAGAACATACGTCCAACATGAGCCAGTGGAGATGAATCCTTACACCAGTGAAAAGTGCTGTGCCTCTGAAAATCGAAGTGCGCAGCTCCCTCAACAAATGTGATCTACATACTGCTGGACATATGTAAATACGTCAGTTCTCCCCCTAATTGATGATGCATTTGTGTTATTTCAGTCAAAATCCTTAAGGAATTGCTGTTTAGAACTGGATAAAATTTAATCTAAGGTTTATATAGAAGCTTAAACCCATAAGAGTAGCAAGAAAATGTTTTAAAAATGAGATTTACACAGCAAAAAGTTAAAAAGGGTTATAAAAATAATTTAACACTACAAGCAATTTAGTTCAGTGGCTGGCAAAATGAAATATAATTGGAACAGAACAGAAAATAAAATAATAAGGTTTGAGTGTATGTAAATATTTATTATGTGATAATAATGGATTTCAGATCAGTGGGGGGAAAGAATAGATTATTTAATTAATGCTGCTAGAAAAATTGGCTACTTAGGGGGAAAGTTAGATCATTAACTCAGTCCGTATGTGAAAATAGATTGCTAGTACGTTAAATGTAGAAAAGAAAAACATCACGCCCTTGAATTTTGTGTGATGTTCACATGAGAATATTTTAAGGGAACCCATCAAAGATGGAAATGATCATGACTGGGTGATACCATATGTGAAAATGAATGTTGAAAGAATCATAAAAATAAAATAAAAAATAAAATTCCCCTTTTTGGCACGGCTCCCCCAGAGAACTTAGGCTCTAGCTTCCCACTGTTCGGTCTCTGCTGAAGCCACTGTCCGCTCCCCCCCCCACCCCCATACCCTAGCATGACTGTTAGAGTTCACCTTCCCGCTGCTGGTGTCCATACTGCTGATTGCTGTGCCGCTTGACCTGCTGGCGGCATTCAACCCAGCCGTTTTCCTCTTCTCCTTGAAATTTGCTCACCATTTGCTTCTAGCTCTCTCTGCGGTCCTCCTCCCACAGTGGTGGTTTTGTCTGTTCTCCTTTGCTGGTTCCAGGTCCTCTTAGGGCAGAGTCGCCCCTGGACATTTTTTCTCCTCCAGCTAACCAGGCTCCTTTGATGGTTTCATTCAGGTCAAGGACTTAAAGACCATCTCCAGGCTGATGATGTCCCCCATTTTTTTTTTTTTCTTATCTCCATCCAGGGCCTCTCTCAGACCCTAACTTGGTATGTCCACCTGCCAACAGGATCCGTTCATTTGGTTAGCTGATGGGTTTCTCCCGTGTAGCAGGTATACCGCTAAACTTGTGATCTCTCCCCATTACCATCCCCAGCTTGGACCTCCCATGTTTTTTATAAACTGGGGGAAAATCTCATCCTCCTTACCAAAGAATACAGATACAAATTAAATACCATTTTCTTCTATCACAGGAATTAGCCAGCAATGGGCTGCAGGCCAAATCTGGTTGGCTGCTCCTTTTTGTAAGTGAAATTGATTCAAACACAGTCTCACCCATTCACTGACATATTGTCCGGGGCTGATTGGGGGATACGGGGGGTCGGGGGGTGGGATTAAGAAGTTGCAACAGTGACAGTGTGATCTACAGAATTGAAATTATTTTCTATCTGGCTCTTTGCAGAAAGTGTTTGCTGACCCCTCCTTTTTCCCACCGACAGCAAGAACTTGAGGTGAATCCATGGCAGATAAACAGAAAGCATCTTGTTCTCTGTGCTTGGGTGACCATATATGTTGTCCCATTTGAGATACTTGGAGAGTGAAAGGGATGCTCAAGGCAGGCAGGGACGTATTACAATGGAGGGACATGTAGATACTCCTAATGGATTTTATTATTAGATTGGAAAAAGGGAAAATGCAAGACCGTGATAATTAGGGGTGAGTAACATTAGCCTTAATGGGTTAAGTAAGAATAATAGAAGTCAGAAATTGGTAAAAGCACAAGGTCTTCTAATAGCAGAGAAGAGTTTTAAGTCTTTGAGGTTATCTTTGGATAAATTTTTTAAAAATTTTTTATTAACATATAATGTATTATTTACCCCAGGGTACATGTCTGTGAATCATCAGGCTTACACATTTCACAGCGTTTGCCATAGCACATACCCTCCCCCATGTCCATATCCCTACCCCCCCCCACCATCCAGCAACCCTTAGTTTGTTTCATGAGTTTAGGTTTCTAATGGTTTGTCTCTTATGGTTTGTCTCCTTCCCCATCCCATCTTGTTTCATTTCTCTTCCCCACCCCCCTATAACCCCTCGACCTGCCTCTCAAATTCTTCATATCAGAGCGATCATGTGATAATTGTCTTTCTCTGACTGACTTATTTCGCTTAGCATAATACCCTCTAGTTCCATCCACGTCGTTGCAAATGGCAAGATTTCGTTTCTCTTGATGGCTGAATAGTATTCCACTGAATATATATACCATCTTCTTTATTCATTCATCTGTTGATGGACATCTAGGTTCTTTCCATAGTTTGGCTATTATGGACATTGCTGCTATAAACATTCGGGTGCATGTGACCCTTCGGATCACTACATTAGTATCTTGAGGGTAAATACCCAGTAGTGTG
>CM052811.1:106414082-106431201 GCA_028533885.1 Nasua narica | reverse complement strand
CCTCAATTTCTTTCATGAGCACTTTGTAGTTTTCTGAGTACAGATTCTTTGCTTCTTTGGTTAGGTTTATTCCTAGGTATCTTATGGTTTTGGGTGCAATTGTAAATGGAATCGACTCCTTAATTTCTCTTTCTTCTGTTTTGCTGTTTGTGTACAGGAATGCAACTGATTTCTGTGCATTAATTTTATATCCTGACACTTGATTGAATTCCTGTATGAGTTCTAGCAGTCTTGGAGTGGAGTCTTTTGGGTTTTCCACATAAAGTATCATATCATCTGCAAAGAGTGAGAGTTTGATTTCTTCTTTGCCAATTTGGATGCCTTGGATAATTTTTTTTTAAAGATTTTATTCATTTATTTGACAGAGATCACAAGTAGGCAGAGAGGCAGGCAGAGAGGAGGTAGCAGGCTTCCCGCTGAGCAGAGAGCCCGATGTGGCGCTCGATCCCAGGACCCTGAGATCATGACCTGAGCCGAAGGCAAAGGCTTTAACCCACTGAGCCACCCAGGCGCCCATCTTTGGATAATTTTGATAGAAAATAGTAAGTCAAGCAGTTATTTTTAATCCCACACCAGACAGAATGCTGTTTATTAGGTAATATTTGTGAGGTAATAAGGGAAAGACAGAAACTCAAGTAATTCTTAAGCTGTCCGTGAGACAGCAGGTGTAAGTCCAGAGCAAAATGTTCAACTCTAGTGAGTGCATAGGAAGACATCAGGAGACCAGTAACCCAGATGTCTGAAATTGTGGAGAAGGGCCAACAGGAAGGAGCAGCTGTGATTTAAGTGCACTTCCGGGGAAGTGGCAGGAAAGTGCTTTGCAAATTTAACTTAGCAATGAGTCAGTCCTGAGGGCTCTCAGGAGGACCACAGAGTGAAGGTGTTTGTGGGGAATGAGACCCTGGCAGCCAGCTTATTCCTTCCCATCTGTGAATCATCCACATGATGGAAAGAAAGGGAATCAGCAGCGAGGCCAGCCTCTCGGCTGCTCTGTGAGGACAACTGATCCCATATCACTTCTGCAAGATCAGTGGTGGTGCTCTGAGATTAGCTCCTGAAGAACCATGTTGTGGGTTGAAGCTATGGCCCATGGCCTCGTGAAAGAATGTGAGAGTGTGGGTTCCCTCGGGTGCACCCCAGGGTAGTATCTAACAATTGAACAGAAGGGGCATTGGCTTCCTACTGGGTGGGGGAGGGGAGTTACAGGTTTGCCTTGGGAAGATAAACTCACTGCATTATGGCGCTCAGCCTTTTAATGGAAGCTCAGCCCCTTCATCCTTGTGAGTCTGTCCTTTGCCACATGAGCCCCAGGCTGTCTCATGCTAGCAGGTACCTTTCTAGGGTGCACCTGATCTTCCTTAGTGATTCCAGCTGGGATCTCAGGATGGCACTGGTGGAGAGCGTCTTGGGGATCACCTACTATAGTGTGTCTCCACTTGAGGAGGGGGGAATCTGGGAAGGAGAAGTGCTGGTACTTGAACTGCTTTCAGGATTTCAAGATGCTTGTGCGATGGTGTGTCTGAGCCACACAGGTTCAAAGAAATCTCAGTTTTTAGGGTTAGACTTTGAGTGGAATCCACCCAGTGAACAAGTCTGGGGAATCCTTCTGCTACTCAAGAGCCCCAAGAAGGCAGTTATGTTTTGCTTTGATTAAGAGGAAATGGAGGGAGAGGTAACTTTTACTTTGGAAATTCTATTTATGTGGTAGACAAGTCTTTCAAATGTGGGGTCCAGCGAGACGTATACTCACGGCAAAGGCTGAGAACCACTTGTCTAGTCCCTTCTGTAACCTGCGTTGCTCCATTTTGTGGATGATGGAATGTGGACCCAGAAAGAAATGAGACAAGGTGAAGCAGCCTGAGTTTCAGGACACAGAAACAGTGGGATTTGGCAGTGCTGTCTTGTTATTTTAGGGGAGGACGTGGGAAATGCTAACTCGGGTATCTCCAGCCTGGGAGTCTGCTTTTATGACGAAGAGCTGACATTCATTGAGGACCTACTGTGTTCTAGGTACTGTTCTAGGAGATTCACACACATCGTCTCATTTAATCCTCAGTGTTCCTATGAGTTAGGGATTGTTACCCAAGAGATGCGGATGAGGAATACAGGGTTCAGGGACCCTATGGGACTTGCCCAAGGTTGCATACCAAGAAGAAATGGAGCTGGGGTTCAGAGTGGATATGGTGGCCCCACAGTTGACACTGTGCCCACTACTCCACCCTGCCTTGGAGAATGTGCTCCTTCCAGTTTGGGCTGATTGATGGACATGTGAAGAGGACAGTCGTCTTGGGAAAGAGAACCAAGGGACAGTGCCTTAAACTTCTCTGACCTGTTTCACCATGCCCTGGAAGCAGCCGCAGGCCCAGCTCTCCGTAAATACGGGATTCATTGATTTGGTTTATCAGATTGTCTGTCCAGGCAGCTTTTCTGTGGAAGAGAGACTTTCATTGTTCGGCAGAGCTCGGAATTCATTAGCGCAGGTGGGAAAGTCTTAGGAGGCTGGTGGTGATTTAAGAGAGGGTAGGACTTGCTATTAATTAGAGGAATGGACTTCTTTCGCTTAACAAGTTCTGCCGACTCAGTAAAAGGCCGAGCCCTCTTGGCTGCGAGACTCACCTCTGTTTTCTGATCTGAAGATGCAGACCTCCCCTGTCTCTTGCCCCAGCCCATTTCCAAAGCCTACACATCCTTCAGGTGAACTTGGTAGGTCCAGGGAGGGGCTGGAGGGACTGTGCCACTTGAAGGAGGTCCTCCCCCGTCTCAGGGGCAGCTCAGATGATGATCTGAGTGAGCCATCAGCTCACTGATGGCTATGGCATCTGGCTCTAAATCCCCACTGAGTTTTCCAGGGGCCGACCTGGGCCCACTTGTCCTTGGGTAGCACAATATCTCATGTGTATTGAGTGCCGTGCAGGTGTCTTCCTCGTGACCTTCTCAGTCCGTGCTCTGCCCCCTCCACCCTGCTCTGGAAGGCTGACCTGGAGGGACCTCACCAATGCCTGTCGGCTCCTGTATGGCCAGAGATTGGAGGGATGGAGGGAGAGGGGAGTGTGTGGTCCAGATACTTAATCCCTAGATGCCTCTCTGTGCACTTGCTTGCAGCTAGCCGTGTCCCTGGACTGAAGGTCACTGCTCCTCTCCAGCGAGGCTTCTCACCCCTGTTCTCTGTATTTTCTTGCTCGATTCCAGTAACTGCCTCCTCCCTGGGGACCTCCCCCCCCATCCTGAGAGCTGAAGACCGCTTGCCTGTGTCCTTGCCCCATCTGTACCTTTGTGAACAGTCTCCTTATTTTAACTCTCTTTCTCATTTGAACACACCAGGTGTGACCCTGACTGATACCTATGTGTTATCTAACTGGATCTTCATAAAAACTGAAAGAGATGCAGACTGTTAGTACCAACGTCCTCATTTTTAAGTGAGGAAACGGAGGCACAGAATGGCTCGGTCATTTTTCTTGGCATCACAGTGTTCGCAAGGGCTAGACCCAGGTTGTGTCCAGGCTGCCTGTTTTCTCGCCATCACACGAGGGTGCCCACTTCCAAGCAGGAGACACAGGAGAAGAGGAGGGAGAAGCAAGGCTGTGCAGCCTTCTCGGAGCCTGTGCCCAGAGTCATGTCTTCAGCTGACTCTGCAGGGCTTTCTCGCTGCAGCAGGTGGGGACGGGCTGGCCACGAGGGGCTCAGAGCTCCTCAGGGACACGGTAAGGGAACCTTAGCTGATTTCCCAGAGCGCTGAGCTGTTAACCTCGTTAGTTAAACTAAAACTTGATTGCTTTTGAGTTTGAGCTTCAGCAAAGGTCTGCAGCCTTCATCCAGCTTTCTCCTCTGCCACTGTGGTCTCTCTTGCGCCCCCTAGAGGCCACAAGATAGGGGGCGGTTACTGTGGTTCTCTGGATTGACCCTGAAGGCTTAGCACCACAGACCTGGGGGACGCATGGTGAGGGCAGGGTCAGCTTTTGTGCTTTGGAGGCATTCCCCCCCCCCCCGTCTCTGCCCCCCAGCCTGACATCTGCTTCTGGGATGCGTTTTGCTGAGCTCTCCTCAGAGGGGGCGGTCACCCCAAGATGTTTCATTAGGTGTGTACCTGCAGCCCGGCCCGCCTTTCCCCTTTGGAGCTGCTTTCTGCATGAGGCAGGGGAGGCTGGATGGTTGGGACATAATTTGCATTGGCAGCAGGAATATTATTTTTGCATTATAAAGCACAGTGGATGACCTTATAAGCACCAGGAGGAGGGAGAGAAGGGAGCGGGGTGGCATGCCAGTCTGCAGCTCCGGGTGACCCACCGAGGTTGGCCTGCTGGGGGTGGGATGGGCAGGTGTCAACTCCCTTAGCGGCCTGGCTCCATCCCTGGAGGCTGCTGGCCGCTCAGCTTCCCTGCAGACCCCAAAGAAGTCTGTATGTAGAGGCGCCTGTACCCAGCGGGCATGGCTGTCTCATGACTGGGGACAAGGACCATGTGAGCTCTTTGCGAGCACCCCTGGGCTGAACCCTGAGCTCTGGCCCAGCTGGAGGTTTGCTGCTCCTCCCGCCCAGGTCTGCCCTGTCCTCATTTCCCAGAGGCTGAGTTGTCTCTGATTTCCTGAGGGGTTCTGGTGTCATCTCGCTTGCCCTTGAGCTCGTGCTCTGTACTTGTCCATTTCCCCAGACCGGACTGGGCTCGCGCTTGCCTCGGATTCCTGCAGCCAACCCCTAAGCTGGAAGCGTCTCGACAAGCTCTTCCTTCAGGCCTGGGTCCATCCTTGTGCGGCACACGGGTCGTGTGGCTGCTCTACGTGGACCACACTCACTGTGGAGGCTCTTGCCTGTCAATAGGACCGTTTGGGATTATAGACTTTTTAAAGTAATCTCGGGGTTAGTCAGGCTCATAGGCTACATTCACACACACACACACACACACACACACACACACACACACTTCAGTTTATGATAGGATGGTAAGTAGGTTTATATAAAATCATGAACCGTCAGACATGGGAAGGACAACCTCAGTCACTCAAACAATACAGCACCCCCATTCTCCCATTTTGCAGATGAAGCAACTGAGGTCCAGAGGGGAAGTGACTTGGCTGATGCCACACAAGTTAGCTCTTTGCACTTTCCCCAGGCTGACCCTCTTTCCACTAAAGTGATCACACGGGGAAAGCAAACCAAACAGAAACAACAAGTGACTTGGAATAAGGTACGTACTTGGCTACAGCGATGATCTCGAGAAGGTTCACACGCTCAGGCCAGGGAGGAGGTGGACTCCTTGCTGAGTGGTGTCCAGGCCCATCGTCCTTGCATAACCCCTCTCTTTCACGGGGCATCTCCATCCTCGCCTCACTGGCATAGTAACAGGGGTGGCGGTTTATATTTTTTTAATTTTTAAAAATTTTTATTCTCCAGTTAGCACATAGTGTAGTACTAGTTCCAGGCATACTGTATAGTGATTCAGCATCAGGCAGTGTTCATCGCAACAAGTGTCCTCCCTAATCCCCGCCCACCTATATAGAACCCATCCAGGGGTTGGCGGTTCAATGTCATGGTTGGTCCAAGGTCAAGCAGAACACCGACTGTTCTCCAAAGGCTGCATCTCAGAGACCCCAAGCTCAGTACGTAAACACGCTCGCAGGAAGTACTGAGAGAAAGTGCCTGGACCGTGAGGTTGAATGGAGTTGTGGGTGGGCAGGCAGGGAGCGAAGGAGGGAAGGAGTAGACAGTTTCTCAAATCCTGGTAATCCTATTTCACAGGATGGGTCTGAGTCCAAACGGGGGGCTCAAACAGATGGGTGGATGGCTGCGTGGATGGACGCCAGAGAAGTAGACACTGGCTCTGGATAAGACGGAGGTACCCAAGGACGGTGTCTATAGAGAATTGGGAGAGGGCGGAAGGGGTTAGAAGGGAAGTGTTAGCAGGGCTACCTAGCTCTGCCTAACCCCTTGTCGTAATGAGCGAGTGCTCGGCATCGATGGCCTCCACGGGTCCCAGCCAGCCATCCTTCTGCCACTGCAGGTGATCAGGTGGGTTTTCTGACAACAAATATTCTGAACCACAAAGGAAGGAAATGAACATTGGTGTTTTTGAAACCACTGTTCCTGGGGGACATTCTACACACCTAGGAGTCATCTTGTCAAAAGAACCTCTAACTCAGGTGGTAAGGGGGGACACTGTGATGGCGGGAGCATTGGCATCAGGCCTCTCTCTCAAGATGAGTTGTAAGAGTTCTTGTTTTTCTCTTCCAGCTTTTTGAGTTTTACAGACTTCCTACCATAAACCTATGATGTTTTTCATGACAAAAAAAACCCAAAAACCAAAAAAAACCCCTCTTTCTACTAGCGTTGTCCCTATTATTCCTGCTACTATAGCTGCCAAAGCCATTTCATGTGTTTTTTTTTCACTTCCTACATTTTTTATGAGGTTTTTTTTTTGATTTTTTTAAAAGATTTTTATTTATTTATTTGAGAAAGAGAGTGAAAGAGAACATGAGAAGGGAGAAGGTCAGAGTGAGAAGCGGACTCCCCTTGGAGCTGGGAGCCCGATGTGGGACTCGATCCCGGGTCTCCGGGATCATGACCTGAGCTGAAGGCAGTTGCCCAACCAACTGAGCCACCCAGGTGCCCTTTTTATGAGTTTTTTATGAGTGAAGTGAAATCATGAATTTAAAGTGCCTAGCATGCCTGGTATGTAGTTGGCCCTCAGAAAAAGACTCTTCCCTCTCTTAAGCGCATCTGCATGAATGCTGTCCCAACATGTATATTTAACTTGACCATGTCGAGTTTTGAAGTTCAGAGTTTTTCTTCTTTATCTTCTATTCTGACAAATTACGTTCAGGTTATTGATCTTGCCATTTTCTTGACTGGGTTTCTGTAATTTCACATGCACGTTCCTCACGTTTATTTTTTCCTGGCCCATTACAGAATTTTCTTCCTAAGGAAGGGTATGTACTCTCTGAGGTCACCATAACATGACGATAGGTGGCCAAGCTTCACCCCTTACTTCACGCTGATAAGAATGTGACCTCCAGAATTGAGCACGGGGTGGCATTCATCCCATGCAGGAGTGCCCCCCCCCCCCCCCCGCCCCGTGCTCACTCCTCACCAGGGGCCCACCGCCTTTCCCTGAGCCTCTCCGGGAGCACTCTGCCCTCAGTCCACCCCCTACCCCGATAAGTACCTGTTACACCTGCATGCATGATTTATATTCCTCATCTTTGGATTCTGGCCACCAGAGGTTGTCACCCTTGCCAGTTTTCTTTGGAGAAGTGACAACTTGAGATGCAACCATCTGCCACATTTACCTGAATTACTTCCAATTCTGGAGTTTCTGCTTCCAAAAAGAAGTAATTCCTTGGGTTGATGTCTGACAGGTCCCTGCTTGTGGCAGCTGCTGGAGCAGGGGCCGTGGTGGGAGTGGCCGGGCCGCGGGGGAGTGAGGAGCGGAGCTCCTGGGGCTGCCGCAGAGCTTCACTAATATTGCGATGCCGTCAGCACACGAAGGCGGCATGTCGTGCGTGTGATGTGCGCTGCGTAATTGCTTATTTGCCTCCCGCCTGTGATCGCCTATCGGAAACTATCAATAGCTGTAGTTTATTTCCCAGATCTCCTTAGGGAACCAGCGTTCATCTCAATGGGGAGAATCCTCTAATCGTGGAGTTTTTAAGCCGAAGGTCCTTTGGAGCGAATGCAAGCCACGTGCTTCTTTGGCAAGTGGAGACCTTGAGGTCCAGGAAGTGAACTAGTTTCTTCAAGGTCACGCTAGGCCTGACGAGAGATGAGCCTTTCCTAACCTTGGCCTTGTAGAGTCTGGCTGCTTGGCTCTCTTCCAGGGGCAGCCCCTGGTTTGCAGACCCTGGACTCTTTGCCTGTTGGCGTGTCCTCTGGAGTTTTGACTGTGTTCGCCATGCATTCTCTGGGGAAACCGCTGCCGGCGTGAGGGGACACCGGGGCATCTGTGTCGGGCTGCCTCTCCTGACACCAGGCAGCTGTCACGGAATATGGGAGTGTTCTGATTCTAAGGATTTTTCTAATAGTGGGTCTTGTTGCCACAGTGATTTATGCCAAATTTTGGGCGCTGTGGAGCTGTGCTAGAATTAAAAGGTGAAAGTCCCTGTGATGGTTGGAATGAACGTGGTTTCTGTGATGTGCTGATACCTGGGTGTGGTGCTGGGGGTGAAACGGGCAGTGGGGGAGGGGCTGGGGGGCTGGTGGAGGGAGTGCCGGGCCGCATAGCCGCTTAGATTGTGGAAGCGGGAGGCCTTTGGGCCAACTTAGAGTGTTTTAAGGAGTGTGGCAAGTCTGGCTTGAACTGGATGAAAGCATTTTTTTTCTTTTCTTTCCCAGACTCACAAGTATTTAATTAACTCTGAACTAGCCATCCTGCAAGGGGCCTGCACATACGCCTGCTCTCATAATACTCACCCCAGGCCTTGAACTAGATTCTCTTACCCAGAGTCCAGAAATCCAAGAAGCTATAAAAACGGAACGTGCTTATTTGTTTGTTGTTGCGTTTTTAAGTTTTGCACTAAATTTTTCTGGCTGCCGAATCTCACCCAAAGTGATATGAAGCTATTTATCTCCCTGAATGTGAGTTTTCATGTGTTTCCCTGTAGAAATATTTATACTTTGAGCAGGGAATGTTGCCCCAGATCCCACCAGGGATGTTTTGTGTGCCCCTGCTATCTTTCTACAAATCTAGACCATTCTGAATTCTGAAGTGGATCTTATCCTGGAAGTTTTAGATCAGGGATGTGGGCATAGATGACCATCCATATTTTAAAGTGAGGGAAACAGAGCCTCAGGGAGGTTAAGTGACTTGCTCAAGGACACTCACCTCCTGAATGGTACAGGTGGGTATGAAACAGTGCGGACTTTGAAGGGGCTTTGACTCTCCTCTGAACCACGGTGCTCCCCAACAGAGGGCAGGTGCCACGCCTGTAGATGATGATCTCGTCATCTCATCTGAGATTGTGCTTTGGCGTTAGGCTCCAGGCAGATGTGGGATTTGGGGGTACAGGGTACAATATATCTCTCATGGAAAGAGGCCTTGCCAGGGAGCTTAAAGTTCAGGACCCAGAAGCCAGGGGCAAAGGCTTTGAGTCAAGTAGCACAGATACCTCCGTAGCCACTAATCAGAACGGCAGAGCCTCTGCGGACAGGAAGGCCACTGGGGGTTCCCCTCAAATGTTGGGATGTACTGAGGCTCCAATGAGCCACCTCTGCTGCAAGCATGGACTTCGGGTCGTGGACAGACAGAGGCCACAGGCCGAGCTGACAGGGCTGCAAAAGCTGGGACTGAGACCCGTTGTTACAGATTGATTTGCTCCATGTGAACACATCTTCATCCCTGTCCCTGAGGACGTGACCTTATTTGGAAGTAGGGTCGTTGCAGACGTGATTGGCAGAGTCCTGCCGGAGTAGGTAGGTCTCTGATCCAGTATGACCGGTGAGAAGGTGACCGTGGGAAGATGGAGACACCCAGGGAGAACACGGAGGAGAAGAGTGGGTTTCCGCAGCTGTGACCCAGGGAGCGCCAAGGATGGCCGACAGGGCCCCCAGGAGAGGAGGAGGTGAGGCAGGACTGTCCCCTACAGGTGTCCGAGGGAGTCCGAGCTGACCCTTTGATTTTAGATGTCAGCTCCCTGACTGGTGAGACGATACATCTCCGTCATTTCAAGTCCCCCAGTTCGCGGTGCTTTGCTACGGCAGCCCTAGGAAACGTACGTGGGAACTCCCATTTATGCCGAGGGCACTGGCGCTCCACCTAGGCTGACGTGTGGGCTTCTGGGGCTTCTAAAGAGTCCTGATGCCCAGCTGTACCCTAGTTCAGCTTCGTTGGAATCTCTGGACGTGGGTCCCAGGCACCAGGGTCTTTAGATCTCCCCAGGGGGTTTCATAAATGTAGACATTGTAGGTCAACCTGAGATAAAAATTTGAGATAGACTTGAGATAAAAATTTGGAGCAAATGAAAATTGAGCTGCGTTGGGGAACCACAGCCTGGAGGGCGTGCTCTTTGAGGGTCCGGGCAGCGTGTCCAGGTCCCCAAAGTGATGGAGCACAGGGGGCCTCTGGGCTGGGCTTTCCCCTGACCCTCAGGACCGTGTCACAGCTGTAACAGGAGTGCCTGGGTCATTCTCCTTCACTGTGCCACCTGCCCTTTTTTTCACCCTCTCTTCCCAGCTTTCTGCCAGCACGGTGCAGGGAAGTAGCTACTTTCCTTTCTACAGAACACATTTAGAACGGAGCCTGGCACAAAGTAAGCTCTTCCCAGAGTTTGCTGTTGTGATTTCTCAAGCTGCCTTTATCAAAACCCCTTTTTTTTTTCTTAATCCTCGCTTCCTGGAGGGTCACCCCAGAGTGGTAGGATTTTATTGTCCTGGCTCAAAGGGCCTTATTTCTTGTTAGGCTTTACTTTCTTTTAATTAAAGCCTTTTCTTTCTTTCTTTTTTTTTTTTTTTCCTTCCAATTTGCCTCCGAGCTAGATCATGTGAAGGGCACTTTTTTGTCTTTTGTAAAGAGAAAGAACAAAGAGTAAATGTGGTTGAGATTCAGAGTGACATCGAGTTGGCTTTTCGCTCCCAAGGTTAGAGCCACAGATTAGAACCGTGCCTGCAGTGGGAAGGGCTGACTGGGTCAGGGAGACTGTGTGGAGCACCGTCCCTCAGCGGGCATGTG
Source organism: Nasua narica (assembly GCA_028533885.1). Classification (NCBI taxonomy): domain Eukaryota; kingdom Metazoa; phylum Chordata; class Mammalia; order Carnivora; family Procyonidae; genus Nasua; species Nasua narica. The sequence continues at coordinate 106,420,549 of CM052811.1, read as the reverse complement.
GGAGGGCACCACCTCCCGGTACCCGCCGGAGCCCGGGGAGCCATTCCGCCTCATCCTGGCCTCAGGATGGAGAGACAGATGCTTAAAATAGCCAGTGCTATGCAGATGCTCTAGTCCAGTGACCTGGACTGATCTGGGGGCCAGAGACGGGGGAGCCACAAATGCTATCCGTTCTGCCCAAAGCACGTGGCTTCAGCCCTTCTGCCAAAAGCAGGGCCTCCCCGAAGGAGCCTAGGAAGGACGAGGAGGAATACCGGGTAGGCAGCTGACGTTGACCACTATGCCAGGCACTGGTGAAGAAGCAGGAAAGGAGGGTCGGCACCCATTTGTGTTGGACCTTGAATCCCTTGCCAAAGAGGTTGATGCCCTGCCCAGGGCAGTGGGCAAGCATTGCGTGTTCATGGTTAGAGAAAGGGGGTATGGTCGGTTTTTGCCATCAATTGCAGTCTGGCTCTTCCCCGGATAATGACAGGGCCATGGAGCTTCAAGGTCACGTTGTAGAGCCTTTGATCAAGGCAGCTGTGCCATGCAGTGACGCCCAGCTGGGTGTTCGGTTGTCCTTCTGTTTCCGTGACCTCAGAGGAGACCTCCCTTCCTCTGGCGCCGGCGTCGCAGACTCCAGTCCTAGGCTGGCTAGCCCAGTTGGGGCTCCCTAATTAAGAGGGTACAGAGGGGTGAGGACTCGTAACATGGGGTGCCCCAGGCAGCAGGCTGGCCTTTTATTTGTGGTCTCATTTCACCTAAAACTTTAAATGAGCACCCAGTACTCCCGAGTTACTGTCCCGATTGGAAAGTGTGTTCACACTTCCCGGAGAGGTCACACATACCATCCGTCCAGGTTACACAGGAGGCCCAGAGTCACCCTGATTCCTTCTTCCCGCAGCCCTCAATCCTGCCCAGTTTTCCTCCAAAATAGCCCTTACATCTGTTCTCTTTTCTCCTTTGCCACAAGCCTGCTGCCGTGTCTCTTTCTAGTCTCTTTACTTTATTCTGCACATAACAACTAAAGAGAACTTAAAACCAAGCTGATCATGTCACTTCTGTGCCTAACACCCTTCATGGCTCTCTATTGCTCTAGACTAACATCCGGGATTCTTCAGCTTGCCACAGAGCCCTGCTGCCCTCTGCATCCTTGACTGGACACGCTCCTCCTCAAGCTCAATGAGTTCTTTCGGAGCCCTCAATGTGCCCTGTGTCATGTTCTGTGTTCCAGGACTTTTGCACATGCTGCTTCCTCAGCTGATATGACTTGTTCTCCTCCTTCTGCCTGGCACTCCCCTGCCTCTGTCTCATTCTTTAACTCAGCCCAAGTGCTTCCTCCTTGGGGTCAGGCCCCAAAGGGTGACAGGCTCTGTCAGGTGGTGCTGCAGTCTTCCTTTGTGGCACATGCCACAGTTTGTAAATGTACATTTATTGGGCTAGTTATTGATGAAGACCTATCTTCTGTCTCCTGCTCCCTACCAAAATATTTTCCTGGCACTCGGATTCTGGTGCCTAGTACGGTGCCTGGCACACAGTTGGAACTGAATAACTATCTTTTGGAGGCATTAATGGCCAGTGAAAGAATGTGTGAAAAACGGCCCATTTGCATGTGGCAAAGCTGGGACTAAAAATCCAGACTGGCCCCTCCCAAGCGCTGTGTCTTTTCTGCTGCCCCACCTGGTGGGAACTTGTGAGTGTGTCTTCAGGAAGTACTGACTTTGACAAGAGGGATCTAATGTCACTTTTTCTAGAACCTGGGGGTGGGAGGGGGAGGGTGGGCTGCCCCAGTCATAATCACTCTTGTGTGGATGGTGACCTGGAGGCTTCTTCATGGAAGATCTGCTGTATCCTAACCTTCTAGCTGTTAGAGACTGATATGGGGGATTTGCTGACTTATTGACAAGGATGTCAGTATAAAGAGCCATGTTACTCCCAACTCCTTTTGAAAGTGACTTTTAAAAGACAGGATCATTGGATCATTCAAGGGAAAAACATCCTCGGCGAAGACAGTCTGTTGAGCTCTGACCTCAGTTTATCTTCTGGAGGCAACATCCCAGAGAGTCGGGAGGCATGAGAGGGCATCATCGGTCTCTCCAGATTAAGTATGAAGATGGGGATGAGTGTAGAACAGTTTATTCTGTCCCTCGGCAGATGTTAATTGGCCTCCCGTTGCCAGGCATTGTCCTAGGCCCTGAGGATCCAGCTGTGATGACTTTAGGGTCCCTGAATAAACAAATCATGCACACTGAGTGAGTGGTTGTGTTAGGAGGGAGATAGATCACTTACCATGAAGGGCACCTGGGGGGCTCAGTCAGTTAAGTGTCTGCCTTCGGCTTGGGTCATGATCTCAGGGTCCCGGGATCAAGGCCCACGTCAGGCTCTCCGCTCAGCAGTGAGTCGTCTTCTCCCTGTGCCCTCTCTCGCTTTCACTCTCTCTCTCTGCAAATAAAAATCTTAAAAAAAAAAATCACTTACCATGATACGCTTGAGCTACCTGCACAGTCTAGAGGGTCTGAACCCCGGCGGGCCTGGTGAAGCCGGGCCCTGGAATGTGTCCCCCCAGCCTAGGTGGCAGGCGTGGGCTCTCGGTGGGCACGGAGAAGGGAGTTAACAGCTTGAGAAGGAGGCTGTGAGGGCAGGTGTCATGATGGGACAGCAAGCCTTCCAGGTGTGGCTGAGGATGGCTGGGCCCAGACGCCTGCTTTGCCAACTGAAGACGGTGTGCCAGTCAGAACCAGGTCAGGGAACTGTGGGTGTGCGAGGTGGCGGGCCGTCTGAGGCAGAGGGTGCCGGGCACGGTCACAGGGGGTGCCTCTCCATGTGCTCCTGTGGGCTCCGCTCTGTGACGGCCTGCTGAGTGAAGGACGTGGGTCCCCGCTGTTGCCTCGCCCCTGGACAGCTGCCGTGTCCTGGCTTTGGCGCTTCGCCTCCTTCATCTGCCACGTGGGCCTGTCGTCCTCCACCCCGAGGGGCGCCCGTCACTCGGGAGGTGCAGGGGCTGTCGCGAAGCCTGACCTCACACCCCAGCTCGATCACTTCCAAGCTCAATGACACGGGGCGAGTCGCTTCTTTTGTTGCCTCCATTTGTTTATTTTTAACATGAGGACGGTAGTACTTAATTCTTAATGCTCAATTTGTGAGGATTAGATGAAAGTGTACATAAAACTCCTGGCACAGTGCCACAGATGTGGGCAGGTGCTCAGTGAAAGTTAACTCTTGGCATATACTTTGATAGTTTACCTATGTTAAAAATGAGAATTTAAAAATTGATAAGAAAATTGTCCCAGTTTCATGGATGATAAATCTATGAAAAAGTGTCTAAATTAGTGCCAGGAAGCAAGTGGCTGATGAGAGATTCGCACCTAGACTGTTTTGTTCCAAGCTCAGCTCATCGCCTTCTGTTTTGTTTGTTTTTCTGACTTGCAAGCTCTAGAAACCAGAGGTTGGCCCTTGCCTGGGTCTTAGAGCTCACGGACCTGGCTTTCACTAAGGACATGGTCTTTCTTTTCATGTCTAAATCCCCTGCATGGCTCTGCATTGCCAGGTTTGCCAGGAGGCACGAGGAGTAGCCTCTAATCTTGGAGGGCTTTGTGGGAAGTAGGAATGTCCAAGGAGTACCATTTATTCAACAGCTGGGAGGGCACAAATCTGGTGGGGGCGCTGAACCTGTGTCCTGGGAAACGAGCAATTTAGAGAAGACCTAAATCTGTCAGGAATCTCTTGGATGGGAAGTCTGGTAGAGGAGTATGCTTGGTCCTGCATGGACGGTGGGCGGAAGAGGGCTCCTTACCTCCAGGTCTCCAGCAGGGACGACTCATTCTTGGCAGGCTTGTTGGTTAAGGCTTCTTGGAGTCAAATTCTAGAGCTGGAGTGAGCTGGTTGACACCAAGCTCTCATCTTACAGCACCGATGGGAAAATGGGGCCACGGGAGCAAGTGGTGCTCTCTGAACTCCACTTGCGTGCTGGGCACCATGATACCCACTTTCTCAATTGCCATTTCATGGAAAATGTCATGCCCTGAAATCCTACTCTCTAAAATGCAGGATTCCTTTCATAAAACATGGATTTTCATTACACTTTGAGTAGGGAAGAGGGAGAAGTGTTTTCTGCTCTTGAATCACACATACGTGTACTCTCTCTCCCTCTTACTCTGTACTTTCTCTCTCTCTCTCTCTTTATCTCTCTCTTTCCTCCCTCTTTGCCCCCTTCTGATTTTTAAGATACAAGGTTGGGAAATTTAAGAAGAAAATGAAAATGACCTATAAACCCAATAACTAGAAATAAACATGGCTAATAATTTGATATCGGTCCTGGCTGTCTGCTCTTTTTTCTTGGTTATCAGAAACATTATCTTTGTTTAGAGTGGCTTTAAAAGTAATTTTGAAAGTAATGTGTCCTATGAGGCTCAGAGTGAAAAGCAGAAGTCCCCCGCCCCCCCGCCTTGATTCTCTACCCCCCACCCCCCTCATCCCCTGGCAACCTGTTTCACCCCTCCTAGCTGTTGTTTTCCCCTTGCATTTAACACTGCATTTCTAAGTAACACACAGATTCTGCTTTTCCTTGTTTGCATTTTACTTATTGATTTCTCTGGCAGCTGTCTTAAACTTCTCTTCTACCACATACATTCACACATCCCAGCACGCTGCCTTCCTCTACCTCCCCGCTATGGCATATCCTATCTTGGAGGGAGGGCCATTTTCAGGGTTGGCCATGTAACCTTGCAAATGTTACTTACATCTGGGGGATGTAGTATCTTGTGAGTGCATTTCTTTCCTCATTTCTCCTCTCATAGAGTTTAGTAACTACCTTTTAAAATTGATCTGTTTTTTTTTTTAAATTAACGTATGATGTATTATTTGTTTCAGGCGTACAGATCTGTCATTCAGTCTTACACAATGCACAACGCTCGTCATAGCACATACGCTCCCCAGTGTCCATCCCCCAGCCACCCCATCCCTCGCATCTGCTCCCCTCCAGAAACCTTCAGTTTGTTTCCTGAGATTAAGAGTCTCTTATGGTTTGTCTCCCTCTCTGGTTTCTTCTTGTTTCATTTTTCCCTCCCTTCCCCTATGATTCTCTGTCTTGTTTCTCAAATTCCTCGTATCAGTGAGATCATATCATAATTGTCTTTCTCCAATTAACTTATTTTGCTTAGCATAATACCCTCTAGTTCCATCGTTACGAACGGTAAGATTTCATTTTTTGATGGCTGTATAATATTCCAGTGTGTGTATATATGTGTGTGTGTGTGTATACACACCACATCTTTTTTATCCTTGATCCATTTTATTTTAACTAATCACTAGGTTTTTCTGCCTCTTCTCTGAGAGAGTTCTTCTGATGTCATGTTTAGACTCATCTGATTATCTGTTGGTTTCATTTTCTCTCCCCTTGTACTATTCCTAGAGCCCTCTAACTTCCTGGTTGACTCTGGTCTTCATACTCTCGAGACCCTGGGTGCACCAGTTATCCTGGGGTTTCCTGTTAGCTCTCTTCTTTTTACAAGTCCCATGAATTATTCCCCCCCCCTTTACTTCCTTGTTCTATTAGATCACTGTATGTAGGAGCTTCCTGAGAAAGGTCAAGAAAAGTAAAACTTAAAAAAAATATCTTGTGTGGTTAACAAAAATTTTATTCTGTTTTTACCTGTGATAGTTTGGCTGGATAAAGAATTCTAGTAGGATATAGTTTTCCTTCAGAATTAATTTTTTATCGACATTCAGTAAAATTCACTCACTCTGGTATGTAGTTCTATGGGTTTTGATGAATAATAGAATCATGGAAGTATTACCTTAGTACATGCAGAGTAGACCCATCTCTTTAAAAAAATGATGTTTTATGGACCTTTGTAGTCAGCCCCTCCCTTCTCTTCTTTCTACCCCTGGTAACCACTGGTATGTTTTCTGTCCCCGTGGTTTTACCTTGTTCATAATGCTGTATCAGCGGGCTCATGTAGTATGTAACCTTTTGAATCTGACTTCTTAAATGAAGCATAATGCTTTTGAGGATAATCCATAGCATGTATATTAATATCATGTGTATTTATTGCTGAATAGTATGCCATGGCATGGATTTACTACAGTTTATCTTTTCATCACTTGAAGGATATTTGCATTGTTCCTAGGTTTTGGTGACTGTGAATATAATTATTATAAACATTAGCACACAGAATTTTGGATCAGTGTAAGTTTTTATTTCTTTAGGTAAGCATTAGGAGTGGGGTTGCTCAAGAACCATAAGATACCTGGGAATAAACCTAACTAAAGAGATAAAGGATCTGTACTCGAACTATAGAACACTCATGAAAGAAATTGAAGAAGACACAAAAAGGTGGAAAAGCATTCCATGCTCATGGATTGGAAGAATAAACATTGTTAAAATGTCTATACTGCCCAGAGCAATCTATACTTTCAATGCCATCCCGATCAAAATTCCACCAGTTTTTTTCAAAGAGCTGGAACAAACAATCCTAAAATTTGTATGG
>CM052811.1:106354485-106413582 GCA_028533885.1 Nasua narica | reverse complement strand
CAACCCACAGAATGGGAGAAGATACTCGCAAATGACACTACAGACAAAGGTCTGATATCCAAGATCTCTCAAGAACTCCTCAAAGGGCACGTATTGCATGGAGCACTGGGTGTGGTGCATGAACAATCAATCTTGTAACACTGAAAAATTAAAATAAACATATTTGGGGAGGAAAAAAAATAAAAAAAATGGGGTTGCTCAATTATATGATAAATGAATATTTAACCTTATAAGAAAATGTTTTTCAAAATAGCTGTCCCATTTTGCAGACTCATGAGCAATGTGAGGGTTCAGTTTCTCCACATTCTCAGCAGCACTAAGTATTTTTTAAAAATTAATTTTAGGCATTCTAGTAAATGTATAGTGGCATCTTATAGTGGTTTTAATGTACATTCCCCTAATGAGCAATGATGCTGAGCATCCTTTCATATGCCTCTTTGCTTTTTATATATTTTCTTTTATGATGTATTTGTTCAGGTCTTTAGCCCATTCAAAAAAAAATTGGGTTGTTTGGTTTGTTATGGAGCTTTGAGGTTGGTTTTGTTTTTTTGTTTTTTTTTTTACTTTTTTTTTCTTTTAAGATTTTTATTCATTTATTTGACAGGGAGAGATCACAAGTAGGCAGAGAGGCAGACAGAGAGAGAGGAGGAACCAGGCTCCCTGCTGAGCAGAGAACCTGATGTGGGGCTCGATCCCAGGACTCTGAGATCACAACCTGAGCGAAGACAGAGGCTTAACCCACTGAGCCACCCAGGTGCCCCTGTTTTTTTACTTTTTAATTAATTTATTTTTGAGTAGGCTTCATGCCCAGCATGGAACCCAACAAGTGGCTTGAACTCACAACCCTGAGATGAAGACCTGAGCTGAGATCTAGAGTCAGACACTTACCTCACTGAGTCACCCAGATGCCCCAAGAGTTGTTAAATACAAGTTGAACATAAGTGTTTTGTCAGATGTGTGACTTTTAAATATTTTCTTCTAATCTTATGGCTTATCTTTTCATTCTCTTACCAGTATCTTTTACACAGCAAACGTTTTTAATTTCGTTACTGTCTAACTTACCACTTTTTTCTTTTATGGATGATGTTTTGGTGTAATTTCTAAGAATTTTTAGCCTAAATCAAGGTTATAAAGATTTTCTCCTATTTTATGATTTTATATTTTGCATTTACACTTAAGGTCCATTTCGAGTTAACTTTTGTATCTGTTAAGAGGTATGGGTCAAGGTTCTTTTTTTTTTTTTTAAATGAATGTCTGACTGTTCCATCACTTCTTATTGAAAAGACTCTCCTTTCTCCATTGAATTATCTTTGCACTTTGTAAACCCCTTAGAGTTTTTTTTTTTCTTGTGGTGTAAACCTTTAGTCTCTCTCTCTCTCTCTCTCTCTCTCAATCCCAGTGATTTGGGGGTTTCATAATGCTTTGGAGTAGATGTTTTTTCATGGTGCAGGGCTATTTGGTTAACATTTCAGTCTACAACCCCATTATTTTCGATTCTGGGAATTTTTGTTTTTTTGGTTTTTTCTTTTTTGATAATATACTCTGTTTTCTCTTGCCTTTTTTTTTTTTTTTTTAACAAATCTTAATAGCTTTTGGACCTTGTAGTCCAGTCCTCTAATTTTCTTATCCTCTTCTCTTTTCCTTCTTTTGTTCTACTTCATGGACAATTTTTTCAACTTTATCTTCTAAGCCAACTTTACTAATTTCAATTTCAGCTTTCCATATTTTTAACATATGAGAGTTCTCTTTTGGTTCTCTGAATGCTCCCTTTTTGTGGCATTCTATTCTTGGGTGAAATATCTTCTCTTTGGGTTTCTTCAAATGCTTTTTGAGTTTTCTTTTGATTTCTGTCTATCTTTCCCTCTCCTCCCCCCATTTGGGTCTTTGACTCATGTTAAAAGTTTCCTCAAATGATCACCAATGTGATCATTGGTTATCTATTCATATATAAGAGAAGGGGGCTAAAATGGTGAGCACATCAATTGGGCCACAGGAAGCATGTTCACTGATGGGCTGGACTGTACAGAGAAAAGGCAGTAAACTGGCTTTTTCATTGCTGACCCTTAGAATGTTTACATCTAAGGTCTCTTCTTCATCTGATCAGTTTTCCCAAAGGTAGAAACTCTGTGTTCCTGTGAAGGGCAGTGTGTGTAAAGTGGGGGATATTTTCTCCACTCCATGTATTGGCTTCCCAGGATGATGCTCGGTTTTGGATGTCTCCTTAAACATCTTACATAGCTCAGGAAATCCTACAGGGCAGAACTTCTCCGATCAGTACCATTTGTCCAACTGTTTTTCTCTTCTAAGATATTATTGATTCTCTAAATTGCTATCATTTCTTTCCCCATTCTCTTGGTATTTGTGGGTTTATGTCTTTTTAATTCCTACACTGTCATTATTCTCTTGTTATTTGTGGGTTTATGTCTTTTTAATTCCTACCTTGTCATTTTGGTGAGGCTTGGGAAGAAAGAAAATGGAAGTTAATGCATGTGCTTAATCTATTATGTTAAACACGAGTTCTCCTCAAGTCTTTTTTTTCTGTAGATAGAGATTAATGTCTATATGCACACATATTTGCTAGTTATATACAGACCTTCCTTGGCTTACAGTGGGCTTACATTCTGATAAACCCATTGTAAGTGGAAAATATTTTAATTAAAAAATGCATTAATTGCGTCTAACCTACTGGACGTCATCGCTTAGCCTAGCCTACCTTAAATATACTCAGAATGCTTACATTAGCCTACAGTTGGGCAAAATCATCTAATCCAAAGCCTATTTTATATTAAAGTGTTGACTATCCCATGTAATTTATTGAAAACTGAAGTGAAAGTGAAAAAGAGTCCATACTCTTTTGGACTGGGTGCAGACTAGTTGCAAGTGCATGGGTTATTGACCTTCAGGATTGCAAGGTTGACTGGAAGCTGTTCTAGCTCCTGCTGCCCAGCATCTGGAAGAGAACATGAGAGGGTATCATACTGGATGTCACTGGCCAGGGAAAAGATCAAAAATAAAAATTAAAAATCGGGTTTCTACTAAACGTATATTGGTTTTGCACCATTGTAACGTGGAAAAATCATGAACTAAACCATCACAAGTCGAGGACCAGGTGTATGTTTAAATTTATAAAATTGGGATAGTTTTTTTTTCTCATTTAAAATTATATCATTAGCATTTTTTGACTGGATATTTAATGAATGAGCTTTTACATGAGTTAAAGGATATCATAGTGATGCATTACTTATTTAATCATGTTTTTACCCTTGGGCATTGAAGTTGCTTCCAAATTTTCAGTATTATACATACTACGGTTGTGACATTTTTTCATGTTAATTTTAGGATTTGTAATCATTTCTTCCAATTGAGAGTATCCATTTGGTGGTATGGGTATTTGAATGTGACATGTGATTTATATTGTGGTATGTGATACACAGTATGACAGTGTGATACATTCTATCAAAGTGCCCCTAAGAAAAATTTTGCTGATAATATTAGGAATTGACACTGTTTTAAAATCTTCGTTTTGTTTGATAAGAGGAAATGACACTGTACACATTTGGATTTTTTTTATCACTTGTGCAGCTGAACATGTTTTGTCCTCTGTGAATTACCTGCTCATGAATATTTTTATACTTGCCATATATGTTTATGGGATCTTTATGGAATAAGTTTAGCTGCTACTTATATTAAAATATATTTTCCCATTTTTTTCCTTCCTTTCAGAATTTTTGATGTTCTGATGAATAGTTTTAATTTTTATGTTGTCAGTTATAGAAATCTTTATATTCTCTTTGGCTTTGGGAGTTTAAAAATTGTTTCCCCATCCCCGATGAGATAGATTTTTTAAACCTCAATTTATTTATTTGGAGAGAGAGAGAGGCAGAAGGAGTAGAGTCTTAAGCATATTCCCACTGAGCGCAGATCCCGACCTAGGGCTCACTCTTATGACCCTGAGATCACGACCTGAGCCAAAATCGAGTTGGATGCATTTACCACTGTGCCTGTGGCACCTTGAGATATTTTCTTCATATTTTTTAGATCTATAAGGATTTGATTTTGTCATTGTTTTCATGTTCAATTCTTTGTATTTGTGTGTAATATTTATGTTTGTTCATATTGGTGAAAAAATATATATACAGATATATACATAAATATATACGTAAATAAATACACACACACACACATACACACATGTGTATTGATTCATCATGTGGATAGGAACTCAGTCTGTTATTTTCCAGTTAACCGGTGCCCCCAGGACCCCGAATTTATAGTCTAAACTTTGTCATCAAACACATTCTTTTATAGAGTCTATTGATGATCTTTCTACTTGGTGCCTTTAGTTTTCTGTTTTATGTCAGTATAACACTCTTTTAGTTATGGTAGCTTTATCAGGTTATTCAATACTTAATAGGCCCTCACCTCGTCCTTACCCTTTACTAAAAAAAAAAGTGTGATCTTTTGTGTTTACTTTAAGGTGATCTTTAGAATTACTTGATCTCATTCCAAGAAAAAAACTATTGGGTTTTATTAGAATTGCAAATATTGTACCAATTATTTTTTGTGGGAATTTCCGTTTTTATTGAGTCTTCAGATTTGGAATCATTACATGTATCTTCACATTTTCAAGGAATCTTTTATGTCCCTCAGTAAAGTTTTATGGGTTTCTTCATCTGGCCCTCACACATTTCTGTTTAAATTGATTCCTAGGTATTTGCTACTATTGTGATTTAATTTATTTCCTGTTAGAGTTTCCAGGTGCTTATTGCTGCTATATAAGAAAGCTGTTGTGTTTTATCTATTTATTTTTTAACCATTCACCTTACTGAACCCTTTTATCTATCAGTCTTCCAGATTTTTGAGTTGATGGTTTGGGTTTTCTAGGTGTTCAGGCAAATTATGGTCATTTTGTCCTGTTTTTTATCATGTATTCCTTTTTTCTTCCCTCACTCCTTTTTCTCCTTCGTCCCCCTCTTGTTTTCATTTCATTAGGTAGAACTTGCAAATAAAGTGTGGAATAACACTGCTATAACCTTGTTTCATTCTTAAATTTGGTAGAAATGATTGCGGTGTTTCTTACATGTGATGCTGTTTCAGATGTCACTCTGTTGTTCTCAGGAAATGTTCTTCAATATCTAGAATGGTGACTTTTTTAAAAGCCAAGAATGTATCCAAAGTCTCTTGAGGAACAATAGATTGAAGATTGTTTTTTTCACCTTTATCCTGCTAAAACGGTGACCCATAAATGCATTTTACATTCTCAAATGGTCTTTCCCTTCCTGGACTAAGCCTTTTGTCCCTGAATGTGCATATATTTCTTTTCCATATAGTGATTAATTATGATAAATTCAGGAAGCACTTTTTGGTGTACATATTTGTAAATGAGATTGTTATATAGTTTTAATTTAAAAAAATGTAAAGTGTTTGCTAAACCAAAAAAATAAACATGGTGGATGTATCAAATAGCTCAGAAGGGCGCCTGGCTGGCTCAGTTGGTGGAGCATGCAGCTCTTGATCTCAGGGTAATGAGTTCAAGCCCCATGTTGGGCATAGAGTTTACTTAAAAAGAAAAGTAATTAAAAAGTAGGGCTCATATTGAAGAGCTATCATATGCTATTTGGGTCCTCTGGTCTCCAGATCCCACTCTCCTAAGCCTTCACTACTGTTTTTGTTTCTTCTGGTGGTTATGTCTCTGTGTGTGAATACTTGGCTTAAAGTGGTTTTTCTGACTTACTGACTTGGAGCATTATTTACTGGCTTCCTGTTAGAGAAGTAAGGACTCACCCTCTTGAGTAACCCTCTGTTTCTCATTATAGTTAGATTTGACTTTCTGTATCTTTCACTGGTAATCATTGCCAGTCCAGACAACATGCATGAACCTCCACTTCTCATACCAGGCTCCATCAGTCGTGTATTCTGGCTAAGATGAAGAGGCCATTAATGCTTTCTCCTTTCTCCCACTCATCTTCTTTTCCAGCTCTCAGCCTTGTCTTTCCTCTTCCGTAGTCAGTGTTGGTGATTTTGAGACTTTTCTCTGTACCTGTTCTTGCCTTTCATGATTAACCAGTTGCATAATTATAAAAGTTGAAGATTGGTAAATTGCACTTCGGACCACGCACATTTTTCATTGCAAAGTGAATTATTGTGCTAAGATCATATTTTGGTTTCTGCTGGCCTCAGGCACATCTTCTGTATCTCTCACAGGAAAATGCTCCTAGCTTCAGGATTGAATGGATTATCTCTTCCATTTGCATTCTGTTCTTCTATCATACCCTCTAAACTGAGTCTTTCTAGTCTGTGGAAGACCTCGCTTGCTTCTAGAGGTGCCTGTCTTACTACCTAAATCATTGCTTTATACTCCTCATGGCCATCAACTGGATTGGCTTTCAGAACTTTTATCACTGGCTTCAGCCCAACAAGAAAGATCTTTTTTTTCTGTCAGTCCCAAGCCTGGAAATTTATTTGCTTCCAGACACATTTCAGGGGTTCATATAAGCATGGTAGTAAAATAAAATGAAAGAGAACACAAAAATTAATATTTTCAGTCCAAACAATACTACATTCTCATATAACTTCCTAACAAAGAGTTTATAAGAGTGCGATTTTTGAGAACTTATGTGACTCAAATGTCTGGATTAGATTTAATTGATAGTTTTGCTGAGTATACAATTTTTTGCTGAAACCACTTTTCCTAAAATTTTAAGCTATGTTGACATTTTTCCTCCTAGGGTACAAAAGTGTTTGATATGATCTATTGACTGAGAGTCCCTCTTGTGTGTGTGTGTGTGTGTGTGTTTTAAGTAAACAGGCATTTATTTGGGTAATCAGAATTTTAATTCAAGAAACAGGTTCAGATAGAAACCTGATTCATGTTCCTTGTCCCTATAGTTTTGAAGCTTAAATATTAAAAAAAAAATTTATCATTTTAAAGGGACCTTAGGAAATAATTATTAATGGTCAGTTTAACTTTATTAGCTTTATTAACTTTATTTAAGTTTTGTGATCTATTTCATTTAGTTTTAATATCAGGCTTGTTCAAATCTCCTAGAACATGCTGAGAAGCAGATAATACCTACTAGGTTTGCACTGGCAGGAAAATTCTTCCTTGTTGGCTAAAGCAGATGGTACAAATTTGGTTTGCTACCTGCTTTCCTTTGATGTATATTGGTCTCTGATTTCCATCATGATTTGCGCATGGCTTCCTCCCTAGGTGTTGGCCATCCCTTCAGCTTCAGGTCAAAATTCTTCTTTCCACTCAGTCACTTGAGAAACCCTGGACCAACTCTCTACTCACTCCCATCCTCTACCCCAGGGCTGTGTTTGAACACAGGAAGATACAACCGACCGACATACATACCCCAGAGGTCTCATGTCTTTAGCTTCTGTGAGTGAATGTGTCTGCTTGTTCTCTACTCAGATCTAAATGTATTCATGCATGCTGCTTCCAAAGAACCTACTGCAAAAACATCTGTGAGTAGTGTGGGCTTTAGTAAGTTTTCTTTGTATGGGATGAGGAAAGTATACACTTCGGAGCAAACAACTAAAAATTAATATCAAACCTTAATTTTCTGGATGCCTAGGTGGCTCAGTTGGTTAGGTGTCTGCCTTCTGCTCAGGTCATGATCCCAGGGTCCTGGGATCCAGCCCCACATTGAGCTCCTTGCTCAGTGGGGAGCCTGTTTCTCACTCTCCCTTGGCTTCTCCCCCTGCTTTTTCTTTCTCTCTCTGTCAAATAAATAAAATCTTAAAACACACACACACACACACACACACCCCTTAATTTTCAATGCCCATTCTTATCTGTACTTACACAGATCTTATTTAGCTATTCCTTTTTCATCTGTTTTTCTGTTTTTTTTTCCTTGTGTTGTATTTTTTCTGCCCTCAATTTATGGAAAGCAATTAAGTTTTGTTCCCAGTTTCCATCCACAAGCTTGCATATCTAAGCCCATCTTGGTGTTACGTGAAGGCAAGGGGACTTGTGAAGGGTAAGACCTTCCTCCTAAGAAATACATGAAAATATTTTTCTCAAATATAAGGCTTATTCTCAAGGAGAATTACTAAGAGTGACTTGCTTGCTATTAGATTACAGATAGTTGAATTTTTGTGTTGCCCACCTCTTGATGAAACATAGTACTACAGACAATAGCATGGCATTTGTTTCCTGATGTATGAAATGAATGGGATGGGCTGTGAGTCCTAGGATTCCCTTAAGTACTAAAATTTTATAATCCCATGAATTAGAGAACTAAGTTCATTTCCAGAGTAATAATAGCTCATTCATTCACAAATACACTTATTGAATACTTACTCTTCATATAAAATTTGGGAGCTTGCAAAGCAATTTACATATATTATCTAAGTTAGTACAACTAAAAAAATCCATGAATTCAGTATGATTATTATCTCAACTTACATATGGAAAATGTGACTCAGATGTTCAGGCGAAGATCGTGGACAGAAATACTGTGTTACAGAATTCTACTTGCCTAATACCTGTTGAACTGAGCAAACAAAACTACAACAACAGTAAATAAAATTCATGACAGGATCTAAGCAAGGTAAATGGAATAATCAAATTCAGTAAACTTTAAAAACTGATAAATAAGGAAAGAGAAAGAAAATACTGTTGTGATGTAGAGAGAGGTATTGGACTTCTCTTTCTGCACCCTTGAGAGAGCCTGTCCTGAGATTTCTTACTAATACCCACACATCTGGAGGAATGCCAATTTTTGAAAATTATTAACATATAATGTATTATTTGTTTCAGGGGTACAAGTCTATGATTCATCAGTCTTACACAATACACAATGCTCATCATTGCACATATGCTCCCAATGTCCATCCCCCAGCCACCCCATCCCTCCCATTCCCATCCCTCCAAAAACCCTCAGCTTGTTTCCTGAGATTAAGAGCCTCTATGACTTGTCTCCTCCTCTGGTTTTGTCTTATTTCATTTTTTCCTCTCTTCCTTTATGAACCTCTGCCTTGCTTCTTAAATTCTACATATCAATGGGATCATATGATAATTGTCTTTCTCTGATTGACTTATTTCACTTAGCATAATATCCTCTAGTTCTACCCACATCATTGCAAATGGCGAGATTTCATTTTTGATGGCTGAGTAATATTCTATTGTATGCATGTACCACATCTTCTTTAACCATTCACCTGTTGATGGACATCTAGGCTCTTTTCATAGTTTGGCTATTGTGGACATTGCTGCTATAAACGTTGGGGTGCACATGTCCCTTCGGATCACTACATTTGTATCTTTAGGGTAAAAACCCAGTAGTGCAATTGCTGGGTCGTAGGTTAGTTCTATTTTCAACTTTTTTTTTTTTTTCTATTTTAACCTTTTGAGGAACCTCCATACTGTTTTCCAGAGTGGCTGCACCAAGCAAGCTGGTGGAAAAAAGTGAGTTTGAGTAACATTGACCTCTCTGGTGTTTGGCAAAGGAATAAGAAAGATGGCCTGAGGCAAAGGTGGCAGTAGAGACAAGGGGAGGGAGAAGGGTTACAGAGGTGGTTAACCTTCCCCGAAGGTAGCCAAAGCTACAGGACCATACATTGCTTTGGAGAAATAATACAATAGAAATAGAGAATATCTCCTCATAGGAGGAGGGCTATCTGCAGGTAGCTGGAATCGAATTACAGCCTATTTCACAAAATCTGAGACAAAGGAATACATCTCCAGTATTCTAACTATGATAGGACATCACCCTGGCCAAGCTCTCTCCCTCCCGTCACTGGTCCGTTCGGTTACAGAAATCACCAAGGAAGCACAAAGAATACTCAATCTTCAAACTTGAGCCCCAAGGGGAAAACAAACTGTTCCTTCGTATGTGGGAAGAGAGTCACGTGTCACCTATATATCATGGCAAATAGAATGTCAGGATAGAGCCCCCCAAGCAGAGCCAGAAGGAAAGAAATGGCATGACAGCTTTCGAGCATAGTAAAAAATAAATAAATAAATAAAAATAATAATAATAAATACAAATAAATAATCTAAATAAATAAATAAATGGAAGGCCCAGAAGAATTGCACACAAACGGGGCTGTACCATGCAAGAGGTATATTTCCAACCTAGGAAGAGGTATTAAGGAGCAGAAGTAAATTATTCACAATTGCTCTCCCGTCTAGAACAACCTAATGGGAGCATGAAGGCAGTAAGGGAAGAGTTAAAGATTGAGGTGATAAATTTACAGGAAGGGATTAATAGGGACAAAAGGAAACACGTGGAGCCCCAAAATATCATTCATAGTATTAAAGAGCCCCCGGATAAATTAGGAATGGTAAAAAATGAAACAAGAGCAAAATAGAATGTACGGTGTTAGAAACAAACATATGGGGGAAAGTCTTGACAAGCGTATGAATGCAGGTGAGAGTGATGGAAAGAGTCCATGGAAGATGAATATAAAGGTAGCTAGAAGGAAATGAAGACTTAAAAAAGATTTATTCAAAGGCATAGATGTTTAGGTTTATGTATATATATAAAACCTGATTTATTCAAATAGATCACATATATAGATTAGTTTAACATAATAAGAACAAATCCTTTTTGAATTGACTGTGCATGAGACACTTCATTACAGAGGTTTACATGTCTTAATTAAATTTTCACGAGTATGAGGTCAATACTATTAGTATTCTCAAATTATAGATGAAGAAATTAAGAAAGACCTAACAAGTCACTTGCCCAAGTTTGCAGTTAGTATATACAGCAGAACTGTGATTCGAAAGAGTGGAATGATGCTATTCTGCCTGTGAATAGAAAAAATTTCCTGAAATGAATGTGTAACTAAATTTGTAGTTTGGAAGACAGGGTTTTGCAAGCAGTGACATCGTTTTCCCTTCCCATCAGCAGTGTGTGAGCGTTTTCTGATCTGTCCACATTTCCCTAACACTTTTTATTGTCTGGGTTTGTTTGTTTGTTTTGATTATAGGACTCCACTTACTAGATAATCTGTAAGGGATCTTTTTGCCTAGTGGTTACAGATTTTCCCTTCAGGGAAGGGAAAAGTTTTCGAGATGGATGGTTGCCCAGTATTGTGATGCTACTAATGCCACTGAATTACAGTCTTACAAATGGGTAAAATGGCAAATTTTATGTTCTGTGTTACCACAGTCAGAAAAATGAGTTCCAGGAAAATTTGGTACAGAATGTTGAACATCAAGGTATATGCTAGTGAAGCTGTTCAACCTTTGGATAAAGAGAGAAGTTCCCCAGTTTTCAGACTCAGGAACATCCGTTATAAGGAGAACACAAAATTAAACTGGCCTCAGCATTTGGTTTTGGGGAGACAATGGATTAACATGCAGTAGATTTCATGGCAAGAAAACACAGCCCAGGAACATCACAGGATATAAAGCCCACAAACAATTGTTCTCAAGAATAAATGTACTCAGAGTAAATATAACTTCCATGAGATCTTG
The DNA here is from genome assembly GCA_028533885.1 of Nasua narica. Taxonomy (NCBI): domain Eukaryota; kingdom Metazoa; phylum Chordata; class Mammalia; order Carnivora; family Procyonidae; genus Nasua; species Nasua narica. The sequence goes on along the minus strand of CM052811.1, from coordinate 106,402,145 downwards.
GGGAAAAAAAAAATACTGAATCACAAAATCCAGCTAATTAAGAGTGAATAAAAATAAAAGATTCATGAATGCCGAGCTCATGGTATAAGGATTGATGATGAGTAGGGACTCCATAGAAATGTAGAATTAACAGTAAATAACTCCGAAAAGTACAGTCATCGATCAGGATATGAAGGTTTCTAACCCAGGCTGCACCACGGCAGCAGCCACCAACAATTAAATCGGAGAAGTCGGAAGATGGGGAGAGGGAAGTTGAGAGGAAGTGCAGGAGAAGGATCGCACCATCTTTCACAGCGTGGAATCATTAAACAGTGCCTAGAATTAAAATAAATAGTTAAAAAACAGTGTAATTACTCCAGACTCTCAACGTTTGCCTCACAATCTGTATTCCTCACCTCATGGGGATCTTTTGGCAAATACCTCATGGCAAAGAAACATGGGAAGGTCTAGATGTTTTTCAATTTTGTTTTCCTTTTTCTGTGAAAGACAAGTCAAAATAAATGACATATAGGAGATTTAAAATAGCATGTAATATTTTTCCCCCACATTTGGTAGTTTTTCTCTCTATTGGCTCTTCTGTCCATCGAGCCACCCTCATCCATCTTTTCTGTCTCTGTATATATATCATAAGATATTTACTATGATGTTTCCCATATGGTAACCGTAGCTATTTCTGGGTGGTGAGACTTGGGACTTTTTTTTAAACTCGCATCTCTGTACATTTCTGTAGTTTCTTTAGTTCTTCAAAATGTGTATCATTTTTCACAATAACAATAAAGTGATCTTTTTTTTTTTTTTTAAATAAAAAGGCGAAGCACATATGTCAAGATGTGAACAGTGGCCAACCCTGGATAGTGGAGCTTAGGGATGTTTATTATTTTATTCTTTGTAGGCTTCTTTATTTTGTGACACTTTAAAAAGCATAAAAGAAAAAAAAAGGTGGAAAGGGGCTTGTTCTGGGTCCTATATTAGAAGGTGGTAGAGCTGTGGGCTCAGCCTTGAGGCTGGAGGACGGAGAGTTCTGAGACAGGGTGGGCAACCACATGGGGCAAAAGCATTGGAATCCCGCTCTGGGTAGAGGTGATCCCTCTTGAATCTGATTTTCCCCCCTGTAGGGGGGGTGGGGGCAGTATTTCAGTTCTTGAGTTAGTTCCTCGTCATTTGTAGAGTGCCCAGACTTTTATAGGAATCCTTCAACCCTCGGCTGGGAGAGCTGGAAGGCATCCGGAAATCATTCCATTTAACAAATGAAGGTCTGGAGGCACCAGGTGCTGTTCCACAGAGCACTGGCTTTAGACCCAGAAAGTACTTCTGAGGCAGTCGAGCACAGTCATCAGTGTGAATTGGGCTTAATGCTTTGTCTCAGCTCTCCATGAACAGAGTCCGTCTCCAAGTCCTACCCAGTCCTAGGAGAGCACGCCGTGGCCTTGGTGTGGGTGCCTGATTGAGGTTCAGCGCGATTTTCATGCATACTTTCCCTGTGCCTGTAACTGTGCCAGCTGGGTCTTCTCCTCCCATTACCTGTTTTATCAGTATAGAAATGGGGGTCTTAGCCCAAGGGGAAGTGACACGCACAGGCTGTCTCTCAGTGTAGTTGCAGTGGGTCGGTACTGCACCCCCCTCGCAGCCCTGCAGAAGATATGTTCAAGTTCTAACTCCCAGAACCCACGAATGTCCTCTTATTTGGGCGGGGGGGGGGGGGGGTGAGGTTCTTTGTAGATGTACGAAAGGATCTCATAGGATAGGCTCCAAATCCAGTGATAGTTGTCTCTAGAAGAGGCAGGTGAGGGAGTTCTGAAACACAGAGGAGAAGTTCCTAGGGAGACAGGCAGAGACTGGAGTGATGTGGCCAACCGAAGCTGGAAGAGGCCAGGGGTTTTTGTCATCTGAAAGCACCCGCTCTGTGGTCATTTGTTAGGACCGCCCAGGGGAACTCCTGCACCTGGGTAGGTTAGGGTGGAAAGGGCTCAAAGCCAGGGTATCTGACTCAACACTGGTTTTCTCCATCCATTGCCGAGCCCTCTTGCCCAAAGGCTGGCAAGTAAGCAGCCACCTCATCTGGGGCCTGTACTCACACCTGGCAGGATCATACCGTGTGTCTCACCATCCTCAGTGCTGGCCACTTTCCCTGCCCAGCCTTAGAGTAGGTTTGAGGTCTGTGGAGCAAGAGGAAGAAGGGGTCCGTGACCGTGGTACCAGTGTCTCTTGCCTGGGCTTTTGCTGTAGCCTCTAAACTGATCACAAGTGCCAGCTTGCTTCCTGCTCGTCCCCACATACTACTTATCGATACACAGCACTCCCCACTGGGACACAAAGGCTGGGAACTACTTTGCCTGGACGCCTTAGCCAGTGGGGTCCCAGCTGGATCCCACCAGTGAGAGATCTGGGAGCCCCAAGAGCTGAGAAGCCACAAGCCCGCAGCAGCTGAGGGCAGCCACAGGCAGGGGTGTGGGCCGTCAACAGACACGGGGTCGTGCCTGGTTTGGTGAGTACCCACTGTGGGGCCCTAGGCAGCCAGATTTAGAGACACTAGTCTTTTTTTTTTTTTTTAATATTTTATTTATTTATTTGATAGAGATTACAAGTAGGTAGAGAGGCAGGCAGAGAGAGAGGGGGAAGCAGGCTCCCTGCTGAGCAGAGAGCCCGATGCGGGGCTTGATCCCAGGACCCTGAGATCATGACCTGAGCTGAAGGTAGAGGCTTTAACCCACTGAGCCGCCACCCAGGCGCCCCCTAGTGACACTAGTCTTGTGGTGATCCCTGTATGTAGGGTTTCCCAAAGTGAACTTTCCTGATGACTCTCCCCCCAGCCTTCTAGTGGTTGTGCAAAGGTCCTGTTGTGTAAAAACTCTACCTGCTGGACATACCCAGCGTGGACCCTCCTCTTCTGTTGGAGCCTTGACAAGAGACATCGATCTTCTTGAGAGGAATGTTTTATTGTGTCTCTTTTCTTCATGAAGACAGCAGGGTGTAGCTTAACCCTTAACCATTGGTATAAGTGGTGAAGGAAAAACTCAGTCCTTAAAAGTGAATAAGGAATTGGGAGCCACATGTTTCGAGTGAGACAGAGGCCATGAAGGAGAGCCCAGGGCCTAGCAATGCTACTCTGGATACTCAGAGTCTAGGGTGGAAATAAATGCTAAGATCCTTTAGGAATCTGACCTCCTGAATTCTCCCTTAAAAATTCCCATGAGGACTATACCAGAGGCAAAGGCCATAGCAAGTAAGACAGGCGTCTCTTTGACAGAATCTGAAAGAGTTGTCCCCCAACTCTAAGGCTATATGAATGGTCAAGAACATTAAGGGGTGCCCGGGTGGCTCAGTTGGTTAAGCATCAAACTCTTGGTTTCGGCTCAGGTCATGATCTCAGGGTTGTGAGATTGAGCCATGCATTGGAACCTGCTTAAGATTTTCTCTCTCCCTCTCCCCTTGCCCCCCGCCCAAAGCAAACAAAAAATCAGGCACTTACACTCTGCCCCCAGCAAAAGTGAAATAAGGCTTTAATTCTTCCCTGTCTATCTAGTAGAACCTAAAATGAGACAGACATCCCTTTATAGCAAGAACAGGACTTTCTCAAAGTTCTGTTGTTTTCCTCCTACCCTTTCTTTTTACGTCTTGCTGGAGGCTGAAACCCACAAATACAACAAGACAAAAATTAGCAGTGAAGTTATGGTGGCAAGTTGCATCTTGGAAAGTGTAGTTTTCACCAGGAGAGTGCCACAGGTGGGCTGGGATGCTTCTCTGGATGGGAGTTTTCATGTACACCCCCTGTTCGTGGTGTCCGAGAACCAGACAGTAAGTCTAAGAGCTCATCGAATTGGCATCCTCAAGAGTCAAATCACAGGTCATGATGATAACAGCTAACATTTATTGAGAGCTTAGTATTTGCTGGGCACTCCTCTGAGTTAGGGGTCTACAAACTACTGCCTCTGCCACCAGTTTTTGTCAAGTTTTATTGGAGCACAGACTCATTCATTATTTATCTGTGGTCGAGTCATCATGACAAGGACTGTATGGCCTGCAAAGCCTAAAGTGTTGCTTCTCTGGCCTTACATAGGAGAAGCTTGCCAGCCTCTCTTCTGAGCTATTGCATAAAATAACTCAGTTAATACTGATGATGATCTTGAGAGGCTGGTGTTTTCATTGCCCCCATTTTTTGCAGATTGGGGAACAAAGACATGGCATGTCTAAATAATTTGCCTCACGGTGCACCGTAGGCACTGGCAGAGTTGGGGTTGGCCTGCAGGTGGTCTGAGTCCCCGGCCCCATCTTTATTGTCCCACTGTGCTCCCAAGTGCGAATACATAGGGCAAAAGAATCTCCTGCACATTAGGAATTAGGGTGGGAAATGTGCCCATCTAGTTGCTTCCCAAGCAAGGGGCTATCTAAGCCAGGGCCTTTGACAGGCAAGGCATCATCCCGCTGGCCTTGTTCCACCTGCAAAGTGAGAAACGTGAGTCTGGGTTGTTGAGAAGGGAATAGCTTGAGACTCAAGAGATGTCGTTGCAGCCTCATGACCTACGCTGTAAAAATGACACAGCATCAGAAATGCACGGGCTCAGAAGATACACCATTCATAGGTTCTTCCTGGGGAAATAATCACTGAAAAGGCACTTCAGAGCATAGACAGATGAGCTAAAAATCAGGAACTCAAAATGAGGAGACGGTGGGATGAAAGGCTGCCGAGCGTCCCTGGGGGGCCATCTCCTGAAGTCCTATTCAACTTGTGCCAAGGCTCTCGAGGAGAATTTTCATCTTGGCAAACTGTCTCTGATTAAGTATCTAGACTGTTTTGTTCGCAGCTGTATTCCCAGGGCCTACAGCAGTGCCTGGCGCGTCACCCGCTCGATAGACATTTGCTGTAGAACAAACTGGCGACATCAGTGCACAGCGAATCCCACGGAAGGGAAGCTCGGACCTTTCCCAGTGGCCTCGCAGGTGCGGCTTCGGTGCAGACAAGCTCACTGTAAACTGCAGTCCCTCGCTAAGCCTTTGCTCTGGGAAGAGTTTACCAAGTGAAGTCCCAAGCCCAATTAAATGCCACAATTCCGTAGAAAGCAACTAACCTCGTGCCCGGAAGTTTGACTATAAGGACATACCTCAGGGGCTCCTGTGGTTGTCTTTCTGTAAGTGGGTAATTTTTCCACTTGGTTCTGCTTGCCTATTTTTTTTTTTTTTCTCCCTCTCCGGGTATCACTTTATAATGAAAAATAATACGACAGCACATCTCCAAATTTGATGTTTGATTATTTCTACAGAAATCCTCCTAAGTGACAGTCTTAGATTCCCCTTTGGGCCCTGAGCACAGTAAGGCTCTCGGAAGCCTGTTCTAGGCTGAATCGTATCTGCCCGCCCGCCTTCACATGTTGGACATTCTAACCCCCCGGCCCCTCAGAAGGTGACCTGATTTGGAAACAGGGCCCATTGCCACTGTGATGAGTTAAGAAGAGCCGGATTGGAGTAGGCGGGCCCCTAATCTAATCTGGCTGGTGTCTTTATGAAGAGGAAATGGGGAGTCCGATGCACAGAGAAGGAGAATACTGGGTGAACCTGAAGGCGGAGATTGGGAGATGGCCGGCGAGGCACCAGAGGCCAGCGGAGAGCAGAACATGGTCCTCAGAAGGAGCCGGCCCTGCCAACACCTCGGGCTCAGACTGCAGCTTTCAGGACTATGAGAATAGACATTTCTGCTGCGGGAGCCACTCTGTTGGTGGTACTTTGTGGCACTTACTGTTACTACAGCTGCGGCAAGGAGCTCGGAGCTGGTCCTGGGAGACAGGGAAGACAGAAGTAGGAAATCAGACCTGCAGCCGACAGGGTTGGAAACAGGCTGAGAAGGAGAGGGTGGGTGGAGAGTGAGCCGTCAGCATGAAGGCATCGGAGACTGTCGGGGTTTCGGGGCATGATTTGAAGATGCCCCATTTGACAACCATGGGGACGTGTGGATGGCTTCAAGATTGCAGGTGGAACTGGGAGACTCTATTTGTACAGGACAGAATTTTCTCTGCCTTGTGACCCGCAGAGGCAGCTGCGTCCCCTCTCAGGGCAGCGAGCACCTCTCCCAGGCTGGTCCACGAAGGAGGCGGGGGAGCTCACAGGTCTTCCCGGACCTGGGAATGGAAAGGCAGGTTCAGGTGAGGTGGTTGAGGGGTGTGGTCAAGAGCACGGGCTCTGGACCCATGGTGCAGTGTTGTGACCCCCTGGATGAGCCATCCTTTCATGGGGATAATAGAGAACAGCCAGCGCACAGAAGCTGGCAGGCATCTCCCAGATAGGCTGAGGCCCTCGAAACCTGTTTGCAGAAAAAGTACTTCTCAAGCTCAAGTGTGTATCGGCATGCCGGGCTGGGTCTCATCCCTGGCTGGGTCCCACTCCGGAACTTCTGCTCCAGGACGTCTGGGGTGGGGCCGGAGATATTTGCTTTTCTGTCAGGTTCCCAGGTGGTGCCACTGTTGCTGGTTTGGGGACTATGGGGAACCACTGGCAGGGATGGATGCTGCTTGGGGTAAATTGCCAAGAGCTCTGGCTTCCTGGTGCCTCCTGGCGTCATCCCGTGTGTGGAGAGTGACCCTGAGACCTACCTGATCCTGCTGGTTTGCAGGGTCACCTGTCTCACCCTTCACTGTAGTCAGAGACCTACAGGAGGGCTCAAGGTGCTGCCACCAATGCTGACCTTGACCGCTAACGTTTGCATAGAGCTTATGACGTGCTGGGCTCTTACATAAGCACATCAAGGTCTTTTAACAAACCTCTGAGGCCGGTACCAGCATTCCCACCACCACTCCCATTTTATAGCTCAGAGAGGTTAAATAACTTTCCCAGGGTCACACAGCTGGTAGCTTGGAGAGCTGGGATTTGATAAGGCAGTCTGAACCCAGAGTCCGTGTTCTCCAGTATTCCACTGTCCCTGCAGAAGAAAAGAGGCAGTAAACGACCCTAGTGATGTTGGCCATGTTACTTGGTCTCTCTTGACCCTCATTTTCACCTCAGAAAAGGAAATCGCTTTTCCTGTCTTAGGTGAAAGAAATACCTTTACATTTAAAAAAAAAAAAGTGCTGTCAGGATTAATTGGATAACAGCTGTCAAGTTCTTGTATCTCCTTAGAGGACGGTGAAAGAGGAGAAATAATTATTGTGCTATTTTCTATGCAGACCCTAGTACATTTGGGGGAGTCAATAAATGGCTAATGATATTTGCGGTAATTGGCAATGATTGAAGTGGGGTTTCAGAGGAGAGGCCTTGCGGAGGTGAGGGCGGCAGCAGAGAGCCTCATGGTTGGTGGTCAGTGGCCGGAGCCCTCCTGCTCCTGAGAGAGGGAAGCAGCATGTGGCCCAGGGTCGGAGGGAACCCATTCCGGCAGGTTAGCATCACTGCCCGCCCCAGAGGAGGGTGGGGTGGCACTGCTTGTCAGTTGGCCCCAGGTTACAGACCTTAGGCCCCCGAGAGCTGGCCGGTAGAGACCCAGTGGTTCTCTGAGTGTGGCCCGAGGATCGGCTGCCTCAGTTTCTCTTAGAAACCTGTTAAAAGTGCAAATTCTTGGCCCCACCCCAGACTACTGGGGGTGGGATCCAGCAATCCCTCCGTAAGTTTTCTGAGTGATTTCTGAAGGGTGCTGCGGTGTGAGAAGCATGTTCCAGAAAGACATAGCCCTGACCTTGGAGTCAGATGCACCTACCTCTGAGTCTTGGCTCTGGCACCTGTTGGCCGGTTGATTTTGGGCACGTCACTGCGAACCTCTCTGGAGATCAAGTTCTTTGTCTATAAGGTAAGGGTGGGAGGCCCGAGAGGTGGTCTGTAAGGTACTTGCTCTGTATCGACAGTTTGTTCTCGTATCTCTACAGGTCGGAGACTGTCTGTCTTCTTGGCTTCGAAATGAGCCATTTCATCTGCAGGGAGCTTTTTTGCCACTTCTCCTTCACCTGTCTGGCTCCCGAATTACGGAGGCCTCAGCGTAGAGTTTATTTGCTCTAGGGAGTTGTTGCTTCTCTTTTTAGACCTCTCCCCAAACCATGTCTGGGTTAGATCTCTCTCCGTGTCCACGCCCATCTCCCAGAACTCGCTTACTGGTCTGTAACCGGCACTGGGGCAAGAACTGTCGTGCCGACTGCTGTTTCTCCGGAAAGGGTCGGACACATCGTGGGTGCGTAAGTGGTATCTGAGGTTAGAACCGAGTTCCTTCGGTTTATAGACAGCTTGGTTCCAGCAGGCTTTGGGAGGAAACCGGTAGAGGGGTTAGCCTTCATGTTTGGACCCAGATGGGGGAAACTGAGGCATAGAGGTGTGAGTGAGCTGAACCTTAGGGAGACAGTGGCAGGGAGAACGCTTGGAAAAGAAGGCCCCAGTGGCACAGGATTTGAGGGGAGGGTGCTGTGGGGTTGGGATAGGGACACCCTGCAGCATGTCTCTGGGGGGGGCAGAGGGGCCCACCTGATAGGGGGGGCAGAGGGGCCCACCTGATAGGGGCGTCAGAGAGTGTGATACCCTGACCCAGGCAAGCATGATGTGGTCAGCCAGTGGAGAGCAGGAGAATGGATGGTATCTAGCCAGCATTCCCGGTGAGAGGTCAATCCTGGTATCACCAGGGCAGGCCTTTTGCAGGGCTCAGAGGAGCTCTGAACCTTTATTTAGAGATTTATTTATGATGGACAGAGTTAAGGACCTCCTTGAGAAAGAGATGGACACTCTCCAAAAAAAAGAAAAAAAAAAAGGCAGAAAGCCACAAACCTTCCCCCACTGTTGACCTCGCCACTCGGCGGCTGCGCGATCAGGTTGCCATCCGAGTTAGACCCCATCGTTAGGAGGGGAGGTGAAAGTGTCAGGTGAGGGGAAGGCAGGCTTGGATCCTGCATGCTTCTCCAAGCCCTGGTATTTTAAAGCTGAGGAAATAATAGCAGTGACCCAATTTAGTAACGTGAAGGCAAGACAGCACTATTTTAACAGGCTTAGTCATCTCTTCGCTTCACTTCGCTTTTTTTCCCCCCTCCACTTCCATTTGTGTCTTTTCCCATTGCAAATATACGAGGGTAATAATCCCATATTTTCCGTGGAGCATGGCAAACATGCTATATATAAGACACAGTTGAACATTCTGTGAGTGTAATTGGAGCATAAATGTAACTAATCAAAATATTATCATGCCAATGGATGTGTGAAGAGTTTGGAGATTTAAAAAAATATATATATATTTTAGTTCCATGTCATTTCAACTTAAGAGATTTAGAGCTGCAGAAGCAGGGGACTCAGCCCAGTGAATGTCAGGAACAATTTGGGGTCTGACAATGTTACAGGCAGCCCTGTTGTTCTCTTGACTCTTAATATGGCGGCAGCCTGACAACGGATTTCCTTTTTGTTCTTTCCTCCCACTCTTTGCCCCTCTTCCTGCCTGCCGTCCGCTCCCCTCGGCTCTGCCGGCTAACCCCGGGGAGCTGGAGATCCCTTCTTGCCTCCAAACACAGCCCCTCGCTCATGTGCAGGAGCCCGAGAGCTGAAGGATGAGCAGAATTTCCTGCATTTGAATCTTGGCCGTGCCACTGGCTGTGTGGCTTTGGGAGAGTTGCCTGATCTCTCCGTGCCCCAGTTTCTTCATTTGTGCGAGAAGGATGAGAACAGCAGCTACTGACAGGGCTGGTATTACAGTTGAACACACATAGGTAACATGTGAGAGTGTGTATTTGCTGCTGTTATTATTAATTAGTGGGCGTGTGGAGGGAAAGGAGCTCTTGGGGGGGACATAAACATCTCTGGGTTTCTCCAGAAACAGGACCCAAGGAAAAGGGTCTTTCTTCTTTCACCCCTGCTCTAGAAGGAGCCTAGATAGAAAATCCAAGCCAGTCCTGACTCCTCGCCCACCCCTGAGTCAGTCCTCTGACTGTGCACCGTGGGAACCACAGGCTTCGCTAGCTGCACCCGTCTGATGCGGGTGAAGAAATGGAGTGTGAATTCTTGGCTCCCAGGCTCCCAGAGGCGCTGTGTGACTGAAACAGGTTCACAGGTGGGAGTCTGAAGGGAGGAGTGGCATTATCTGCCCTTCAATTCTGTCTTGACCTTGTCCGAAGAGTTGTGATATTTCCCACATCGAAGAGTGACTAGAACAAGCCTTACGGCTCGCCCGCCATTCATGTTGGGTGTTGCAGAGTTCTCAGTGGGTCATGCGTTGGATTGCATTGTCTTCCCGATGATAACGCTGATTTTTCCCGCCGGGATGTTGAGCTCTGCTGAGATGCTGGGGAGGCGAGCTGTGGAGTTGCGAAGGGGGTAGCCCAGGTCCTGGGGTGCCCTACAGGGTTGTGTGTGGGCCTGTTGTTCTCATCACAGGATCATGGTACGGTGTAGATGGGGAATGTTGGGTGGAAGGCTTTTGTTTTTGTTTGGGGAGTGACGGGGATGAGAAGTAATTAAGAGATGGCACGCAGCTTCAGCTGTATTCTGCTTTGTCGCCACCTTTCTCTCATCCCGCCCTTTATCCCCCCCTCACCTGTATTTCTCCTGTACCACCTCTCTCTGCCTCTTCTCCCTCTTCTTCCCTGCTGTGTACTCCTCTGCTTTCTTTTTCTTTCCTTTTGCCTCCTCTCTCTCCCTTCCCATTCTTTCTCCCTCTTCCCTTCTGCCTTCATCATCTTCTCAGGAATGGGGAAGGAGTGCCGGCAGCCCAGATGCCTGGTCTCTGGGCAGACACACCTGTGGACAGACCCCCTTCCAGCAGCACCTCCAAACCCAATTGCCTGGGTTTAATTCCGTTTCTTTTTTTTTTTTTTTTTAAAGATTTTTATTCATTTAACAGAGAGAGAGAGATCACAAGTAGGCAGAGAGAGAGGGAGAAGCAGGCTCCCCGCCAAGCAGAGAGCTCGATGCGGGGCTCGATCCCAGGACCCTGAGATCATGACCCGAGCTGAAGGCAGAGGCTTTAACCCACTGAGCCACCCAGGCGCCCCTAATTCCGTTTCTTAAACTACCTCATCCATACCTGCATGGGTTATCAGATAGTGGTTTCTTGGAAAATTGCCTTAAAAAATTTGCATATGCAATGCTTAAACCCCAACTTATTGGTCTGAATGAATGATTACAGAAATAGTTATTACTTGTTCACACAAATTGACAAAATGTTCATAATGCTCAGTACTCTTGAAGGTATTTTCCTTGTTTTAAATAGATATTATGTATCTATTTAGCCATAATTAATCCCTCCTCCCCATTTTCTGGTGTATTAGAAAAGAAGCAAATTTCTTTCCTTTTTTTTTTTTTTTTTTTGACACATGATGATTAGATTGCTTCCATTGATAATATGGATAATGTTGAATGATAATGTTTGTTATTCTGGCTATTTTAAACTGTTGTGTTTATGAGTGGCTTTGAATGATGGTTAGTTTTCACGATACCATCGGTAGAAGTGTGTGTCTTTTCTCCATGCATTTTCTTACTTTATCATGCATGATGTCTTTGGGTGTTTTGGTGCCCCCTACTCTTTATGTTGTGACCAGATAGCTAAACGTCAACATTCTGGACTTCTAAACATAGCCTTATCCAGAATAGATAGGATCAGGAACATGGGAATAAGTATTCACTGGGCAGTAGTGAAAGCCAGTGACAGTAAGTGGCATTTAAGTAGTTTAGTGAAGGACCCTGGCTGGGCTGGGCTGTGTGGATTTCAGGAACAGCATCACCTGCGCAGAAACCCAGAAGCATGAAAGTCTGCAGTGTGTATTAGTTTCCTGTGGTCGCTGTAACAAATCATCACAACTTCAGTGGCTAAAAGTAACACATTTTTTATTGTATAGTTCAAGAGGGCAGAGATCCGAAGTGCGTTGCACTGGGCAAAAACCAAGGTGTCTGCGGGTCTGTGTTCATTCCTGGAGGCCCTAGGGCGACAGTCTGTTTTCTTACCTTTTCTGGAAAGTTCCTGGAGGCCCTCCTGGATTTCTCGGCTCACGTCTCTCCCTTCATCTTCAATGCCAGTGGCAGAGCATCTTCCGGTCCCTCTCTGATCCTGCCTTTTCTGTCTCTCTTGTCCAGAGAATCCACCCACATCTTAGGGTCCTCTGGTTGGCAACGTACTTTCACCTGCAACTCTAATCCCCCTTTGCCACGTTAAGGTCACGTTTTCATTGGTTCTGGAGGCCAGAACGTGAACATCTTTGGGAGGTTGGATGACTGCTGTGTAGGCAAAAGCCTCCCTCTTCCTCTGTGTTCCTGGCTTTAAAACAGGGATAGCATGGCACCACCTCACCGGGGTGCCCAAAAATTTGTACATCAGTGCCTGGCCCATGTTACGTTCCCAATAAACATGAGTAACGTTCAACATCTAGGGCCCTGGGCCCATGGACCTCTGCTATTGGCTGTTTCTTATTAACACGGACTGAGTCAAGTCTAGGTTTTCATTTAAGGGTCACTGAAAATGGTTTAAAAAAAAAAGTTTGACATGAAGTTTTCATCATCCCATTTTCTGGATGAGAACACTGAGGCCCAGCAAGTTTTACTGACTTGCTCCAAGTCACACAGCTGAGAGACAGCATCAGTGGCACTGAAAGCTGCCAGCCCTCCAGGAGGTGGCGCCAGCCCTCACTCCATGCCATCCCAGCTGCCTTGGCTTGGGGGGGCACCAGGGTCCCTGCTGCCTTCCGCTCCCTTTGCATTGGTGCTGGCGCTGGGAGCTGGCGGGGCCACCTGTCTGCAGGATGGCTCTGAGCTCTCGGAGCTCCAGGCCCTCAGCTGCCAGTTGCTTGAGCGCACTCATGTAATCTTAATGAACAATGTGCAAAGCCATTAAAAACTCAATTAGGGCTCTCTTTTTACTGCCGACGTGAGGAAAGGCAATGCTGAGGTGCTCATGTGTGAACACAGTAGCCGCCATCTGCCACGGAGAAGTTTCCCCTCCGAAAAAGGGGGTCTGTGTTGCAGACGCATCAATAATGGGGCGCGTATCAAGGTGTTATTATGCACGGAGGGGAAGAATGCAAAATTTATGGCCAGCCAGAGAGTACTTCCTGGTTTAATTCCATAATTTTTGGTGCTATGTATAATAACTATGAGGCTGCTAATGCTGTTTTATGTTCCTTATCACATCAGTGGATTTTTTGGGGGGGGGAGAGAAAAGGAGAAGGGAAAAGAATGTATTTACAGTGTTCCTCTTTCTTGTTTCTGACTGATCTGGTGTGATGACTGACTTATTTTTGATCTCCAGGAAACTGACAGCCCCGGGATGATATTAATTAAGCCAACCTGTTGATCAAAGAGGACCCCACTGAGCTGCTGGTAGATGAAGGCTCTCACGCCTTAACCATCTCCAAAATGGCAGGCCTGGGCTCCACTCAAGAGATCCGGCTTCCTTCCTTTGCGGAGGATGTGGCCAGACCTCTGTAAGGTGGATGTTGGGGGGAGCGGTAATAGATCCCACTCTCCCCAAAGACACTGTGGCTGAATGTTCTAGCTTTCCATGTCTGGACCTTTGCACATGCTGCACATCCTTGAAATGCTGTCTCACATTACCACCAGGCATACATCCGGGAAAGGAATCCTGATGGGGGAAGAGGAGAGGCTCACCTAGACCCTGCTCTGGGGATTTAAGCTGCAAACCTTCTGGGATCTCTTCACATCCAGTGTTGTACACTAACGCAACTGAGGATATTCCTGGGGAAGGGTTTCTGGGAGAGAGGAAAACTGAGCCATATGCTGTTAGGATTGGAGAATACTCGGGTGTATCCTGCAGATAGGAGGGGGCTGTTGGTGGTGGTGACTGCAGGGCCAAGTGGAGGAGAAAGTCTGTTGCAGAGGACGATGCCGAGTGGAATTCAGGGGGTGACGGCCCTGGGTGAGCTGAGCTTGCACCCTGATGGAGGAGGGGAAAACAGACCTTGTAAGCCTTGTAAGTTGGCAGAAGGAACTGTCTTCTTGTCTTGGGGGCCGTACAGTTCTGTGTGTCCCCTGAGGGTGTACCCCAGCAGAGAGACGCTAGCAAGGACTCACCCTGTCCCTGAGAAACCACAGCTGACTGTGAGTGCCACTCGAGAGTCCTGTGCTGAAAGTGCAGTGAGGACAGGGGGCTTGGCATCGTAAATTCAATCACCGTGAGCACGTGCCGTGCCTTGGGGACTCAGAGCAACACACGTGGAGGATTGCTGGGAGCTGGAGTTTGTGCTGGGGCTCAAACAGGGTGGCAAGCTAGCCAGATCCCACCATCAGCGCTCATCTTGCGCTCGCTGGCTGGGGACGTCTCGCGTCTTCGCGTTCTTCACATCCTGGCTCTGTGTTGCTCATGCCCTGTCCTCCCTCCCCCCCCACCCTGGCCAGGTTCATCACCCTTCTCCCTGCAATGTTATCCTATCGGTGCTCTGCTCCAGAGCTATCCTTTCAGATGCATGAGGCCGGGTCTTGTGCGGTGTGCTGTGATTTGAGGCCTTGTCTCTGCCGCCGCCCTCTCTGTAGTGGGGTCTCTCAGGGCCCCCGAACCCTGGCTCATTGACTCACTGGCTTCTATTTCAGAAATGGCAGTCAGGTGCCTCTGCTTGGTGGAACCCAGAACGTGCGCCTGAGTCTCAGCTGCAGGTCTGGCTGGGAAAGCTGGCATCTGGCCTCTTCTGTTTCTGTAGGGGAAGGAAGGCCCTGCGTCAAAGTGGGGGAGTTCCCCAGATGCAGGGAGGGAGTTCGCATGTTGGGGGGCCAAACCACTGGGACAGCTTCTCCGGGTCATCAGTCTGATGAACCTGGAGGGGGTGGCCATGCAGGGGTGGTGTCTGGGGAGCAGTGTGTGGCCGTGATGTTCACACTGGCCACCAGCCCTGATGACTTTCCCCTGCTGATGGGCAGACCTTCCCTACTTGGGGCGCCAAACCTTTCTCATTTTTTCTCCAAAGTAGGAGCCAAATGATAGGACCCCACCTTTCACTTCAGTCATGCTCCCCTTCTGAGGCTTTGGTGACAAGCAGATCTCATGGTGCAAGGAATCTTCTGCACTCACGTAAGAGTGCTCGGATTCCCCCAGGCTACTTGCCCCTTAAACAGCGTCCACCAGTCGCTCTGAATGGGCCTTATGTCTCTGGACCACTGGCTTGGGAATCCAAATGTGTTCATGTTAATATGAATGTCCAATGACAGAGTAATGGTCATCCAAAGATGACCATGTCCTCGTCCCTGGAACCTCTGCATGTTACCTTATGGGGCAAAAGGGATTTGCAGATGTGATTTAGTTAAGGATGTTGCAATAGGGAGATTATTCTAGGTTCTCTCGGTGGACCCCGTGTGTAAGAGTCCTTCTAAGAGAGAGGCAGGAGGGTCAAAGTCAGAGACGAGAGTTGACAGTGGAGCTTGAGGTTGGAGTGAGGTCCTTTGGAGAAGGAGGAGGGGGCCAGGAGCCAGGGCATGTAGACAGCCTCTAAAGCTGGACGAGAAAAGGAAACCAGTCATCTTCTGAAGCCTCTAGATGAGAGAAGCTCTACCAACACCTTGATTTTAGGCTTCTGGTCTACAGAGCCATCCAAGAATAAATTTCTAAAGTTCTATTAAGCCTCTGCACTTATGGTAATTAGTGACAGCAGTCACAGGTCACTAAACCAGGACCTAAATCTTATGTCCCCCAAGCCTCCACCTGCTTGACTTTTGGGCCTCTGTCTGCCCTCGGAAGGCTTTCCCTAGTCCTGAGTGATGAGATCAGTTGCACTGGATGTTTCATGTCGAGAAGGAGCCCTTTCTGGAAAGCGTCGGAAAGCCCACTCCCGCAAGCCCTTGGAGAGCCTCAGCATGGCTGCTGCCGAGTCCTCTCCCCAGGGCTGCAGTACCCCTGCCCTCCCGCTGGGGGCGCCATCTGCCGATGCTGACTTTTCGCCCTGTCACCTTGGGTTACTTGGACTCCAGAGCAGCACTGCTCCAGTTTCACCTCCAGTTTCACCAAGACATTCCTGAGCAGGACTCCCTCCTGCTGCACCTTTCTGGCCTGCACCCTTCCCTCCTTTGCACGTAGGCGCACTGGGAACGGTGAGCGGGGCAGTCATCCTTTTTTGCCCCCCCCTTTTCCCCTAATGATCTTATCTCTCTCTCTGAGCTGTGCACCACAACACATACCCTTTCTGTCTAGTCTAATGGCTGGGGCATATGTATCGAGTCACCCAGATGGATATGAGGGGCCAGGGCTGCTGCTGCTGGTGGTGGTGGTGGTATTGTGACCTTGACCCCCACCCAGCTCTGGCCCACCAAAGACAGGTGATCTTCATGAAGATCCAAGATATTTCTTGCTTTTCCAAGAGTTCATGCTCAGAGTGTGCATGGTTTTCGTTTTCTTCTTTCTTTCTGCTTCTGTTTACACGAGGACCCAGCTCTTAGTGATGTCCCTGTTTGGCATGTCTTGCAGCTTTGCCTAGTAACCATCATTTTTCCTCTTATCCCCTCAAGTAAAGGGACTGGGAGGAAGTAAGGGCTCTGGGGGGGGTGCCAGAGCAATAATGCTGGCTGCGGAAATAAACTTCCCAATTTCAATGGCTTAATAACCCAGTAACAGTTTATTCCTTGTTTACTTAAAGCCAAAATGGGTGTTCCTAATGGGTGAGTGGCCTTTCCTCATGGTCATGGCCATTCAGGGAGCCAGGCTCCTTTTATTGTGTTCCATTTCTCTTGGAATCCTAGGCTTTCAGCTGGCAGGCGGATGGGAAAGACACTGGAGCCGTGATTCTCACACCTTAGTGTGCATACGGATCACCTGGGCATCTTGAAAAAAAATGCAGATTTGGATTTAGTAGGCCTGGAGTGGGCCCTGAGGTGCTGTGTTTTTTTTATTTTTATTTTTTACCAACTCCCAGGCGATGCTGGTGCTGCCGGTTCAAAGATGACCCTTTGAGAGACAAGATAATGGGAAGTGGAGCCATGGGGATAGGAGTGAGGAGAGGGAGGTAGCTTTTATGAACCAAGCCTGGATGTGGCACACTTTCCTACCCATTGGCCCAGTAGCACGGCCCCACCAACCTCCAAGAAGCATCTGGGGAATGTAATCCAGCGACTTGTCGGGCACAAAGAGGGCAGGTCTGTTCATCAACCCGCGATTTCTCCAAACGGAGGGTAGATGGAGGGCCAGGCAGTGTCTTTCACCAGCTCTGTCTCCAGGGAGATGGAGCTTCCTCTGTCCGCAGTCACCGGCACAGCAAGACAGAGAGCAGCCCTAAACTTCCGTGAGCGGCTCTAGGTTGTGTGGCTCTGCCTTCTCTGGGGGCTTGCCTCACAACTGGAGCTGGGATGGAGAGAGGTAGGAGCCTGAGCTGGTGGGAGGGAAGCCCTCCCGACTCCGCTGTGGAGTCTAGGCAGCCCGGCGTGGACTGCCAGGAGGACAGGAGCCGCGACGTCCGTGGGGGCGCAGTGGGATTCTGAGTGGGGAGCGCCAGGGGCAGCTCGCTTCTCCAGCTGTCTTCTCTACCCATAGCTGTGCCACACCTCTGCAGCAGGGACAGTCACCCAAGCTTCGTGGGGCTTGTGGGACCTCACTCACCTGTGCTGGGAAACCTGGAACCCTGTGACATGTAGACCACAGATGCAGGCATGGATGCTAGCTCAGTCTTCTTTCTGTACTCGGTCTCCCCCGTGCCCCTGGTTCCTTCCTCGCTGCCTCACGGGGCACGTTGTGATAGTTAAGACACTACGTCTGACAAGGGACATCTCTCCACTTACCATGTGTTACTGCCAGGCCATAAACAAGGAGACTTGATTCTCCTGGAAACATGGAGGGGTTGCGGGGAGCCGCTTTCAGTGGCTCTTACCCTTGGAGGTAGAGAATTTTCTGATGGGTGGGATGGCGCAAGTCTGGGAGCCTACGTTCCTGTTTCTCTTAGTCCCCTTGCTTCTTGTTGGCTTGTTTTGGGGGTGGGCCTACTCAGGGGTCCTCCGTGGCCACCCCTGGAGGATACCTCTGGCCCTGGGAATCTGGATGGAGTCAGAAGGAGGGAGTTCATGACCATCTAGCTGCTGTGTGCACCGGAGCAGAGAAGAAGAGGCAGGAAGCCTAATTTTGCCTCAAGTCCAAATTACTTTCTCTAATCCAGTTTTGTGAATAATAAAATAGAGGGTTTCGAACTCTCTCTCTCTCTCATATATCTATATATTTTTAAGCTTTTATTTTTTTGGGGGGGGAAAGATTATTTATTTGACAGAAAGAGATCACAAGTAGGCAGAGAGGCAGACAGAGAGAGGGGGGGAAGCAGGCTCCCCGCTGAGCAGGGAGCCCGATGTGGGGCTTGATCCCAGGACCCTGGGATCGTGACCTGAGATAAGGCAGAGGCTTAACCCACTGAGCCACCCAGGAGCCCCTATTTATTAATTTTTTGAGAGAGTGGTGCGGGGTTGGGGGGGAGGACCAGGAGAGAGAGACTCTGAGGCAGTTTCCACACTGAGCACAAAGCCCGACTCCGGGCTCGATCCCGCAACTGAGAGATCGTGACCTGAACCAAAATCAAGAGCTGGACGCTTGTCTGTCCTTAAATTCGTTCAGGACCCGGGGAGGATGGGCTATGGATGCCTGGTACCCTCTCGAACCCCAACGAGCAACAGACTGCCCAGCTCCTCTTAGCTGGCCGCTTTAGTCTTCTGGGTATTAGGGTGAATAAATGAGGCTGCTTTCTGAAGTGGCTCATGTCGACTGAGGATAAGCAGTCTTAAGGTTTCATTTCGAATGGAAGATTTTAGTGGTTAAAATAAGATTTCAAAGCAATTGTGTTTTTCTAGGGGGGAATATTCATCCCCGATCCCCTGAGTTTATCTACTGTGTTTTATGATGCAATTTATTTCTGAGCATCATAGGGCTTTAAGTCACAGAGTTTAGCCCTCACAGTTGATTGTGGAATTTCCTTAGACGTCGCTTCTATTGTCCAGGCTCTGCTGAGCTACCTGTCGTGGCAGGGAACTCACTCACTGTGTCTCCAGGCCATTGTTAGAGGACCCGTTGAACGGAAATATGCCTCCCGTGGTTTCTTTCCCGGGTCTGCCTCTCAGGCACCTTTGTCAATTAGCGGTGACCACAGTAATGCTGCCCAACAAATGCAGAGGGAACTCAGTGGCAAACAGCAGTGAGCATTTACTCTCCTACTCGTGGGTCTGACCATTGTGGCCGGACAGACTGGAGCTGGGCTTGTTGTTGTTGTTGATTTAATTTTTTTCAGTGTTCCAAGATCCATTGTTTATGCACTACACCCAGTGCTCCATGCAATACGTGCCCCCCTTAATACTCACTACCAAGCTAACCCATCCCCTGACCCACCTTCTCTCCAAAACCCTGTTTGTTTCTCAGAGTCCACAGTCTCTCATGCATTGTCTCATGATTTCCCTTAATTCACACTTCCTTTCCTTCTCCTAATGTCCTCAATGTTATTCCTTATGCTCCACACGTAAATGAAACCATATGATCACTGACTCTCTCTCCTTGACTTATTTTGCTCAGCATAATCTCCTCCAGTTCCATCCATGTTGATAGAAAAGTTGGGTATTCATCCCTTTTGATGGCTGTGTAATATTCCATTGTGTATATGGACCACATCTTCTTTATCCATTCGCCTGTTGAAGGGCATCTCCGCTCTTTCCACAGTTTGGCCATTGTGGACATTGCTGCTACGAACACTGGGGTGCATGTGACCCTTCTTTGTACTGCATCTCTGTCTTTGTAGTTGGGCTTGTTGATCGTGCAGCTGTGCTCCGAGCTGCATAGCGGGGATGACTTGGTCCTGTAACGCTGGCTGAGCTCCGTCCTCCACCACACATGTCTCCTCTTGACCCTCGGGTGGAAGGGGCAGCTCGCGGAGGCACGTTCTCCTCATGAAGGGTGGTGGGAGTGCAAGAGGCAAGCCCAGCTAGGGGTGCACCTTTCAAGCCTCTGCTTGATTCATTCTCTCGTTGTCCTGTTGGCCAAAGCAAGTGCAGCCCAAAGTCAAGGGATGGGAACATGCTCTCTGCCTCTTCCGAGAGGCCCCGGGCATGGATCCAGGGAGGGCTGAAGAACTAGAAACAACCATTGAATCTGTCAAAGTAACTCCAAAGAGGTTTGCTTCCTTTCTGTGGGCAGGCAACCTACTTAATGCTTGAAAAACAGTGGTCGTGTTTGCTCTAGAGTAATAGTGTAGACGCTGAGTTGGAGAGAATCTGCGAGAATCTGAGAGAATGGTTTCTTCCATCCCTCCCCGGCTGAGTGGCCCCGGGCAAGCCATTCAGTCTTTAAATAAAATGAAAATCCTCTACCTCCCAGGGTCGTTCTGAAGATTAAATTGAATAGTATATTAAAAAGACACCTCACATCACACTGGTACTCCTTAAGTGCTCAGTAAGTGTTACTTACCCTCCATTCCAGACTGAACGTCTTCTAGCTGGTTCTCACATTTCTTCAGAGTCTTCCTTGCTTACTTGAATATATTTTATTTTTTATATGTCTTCCTGTGATACATAAACTCATTCCCTGTGCTGAATGCAATATTAACAGTTTGCAATCACTCCTCGACCTGAATGCGAGAGTCCTCGCGGAATGTGTTAGAGTGGTACCTCCTGTCTTGTAGAGGTTCTGCTTCCATCGAGGCAGCCCGAGCTTTCGTGAGCTCGTATGTCACATTTCACCCTTGGAGGTTGCAGTTAGCTGCATTCCTGGGGTTTTGCTCTCCATTTCCTTTAGGACCTGCCGGATAGAATGCTTCTTCTGTAAATGTTTACAGACTGTCTACTTTGTAGAAATACTTGCACATGTTACCGTCTCTTAATTTTAAGTTTTTTTAAGATTTTATTTATTTTAGAGAGCGAGAAAGGAAAGCAAAAATACCGTGAGTGGGAGGAGGGCAGAGGGAAAGAGAGAATCCCAAGCCAGCTTTGTGCTGAGCAGGGAGCCAGGAGTGGGGCTCCAGCCCAAGACCTTGAGATCATGACCTGAGCTGAAATCACGAGTTGAATGCTTAACCGACTGAGCCACCCAGGTGCCCCGATCTCTTAATTTTTAAACTGCCTTCTTAGGCAGGTTTCAAAATTCCCCTCTCTCTTCTGTAACCGGGATGTGGCTTCCTCAGGATCAGTTGGGCCCTCCTAGAGTGACTTGATTTCCGGCCCCCACGTTAATGGATATGACTGATTATCAGAAGGCTTTTCTTTCTCTTTCTTTGTCTCTACTTCCTGTCCCCTTTGTGGGTCTCCAGGATCCTTCATGATGGTGAACAGCTCTGGGAGGGCCTCCGGCCAGAGGGCCCACCTTCTCCTGCCGACCCTGAAGGAGAACGACACGCACTGTATCGATTTCCAGTACTACTTCTCCAGCCGCGACAGGTCGAGCCCGGGAGCCTTGAATGTCTATGTGAAGGTGAACGGCGGGCCCCAGGGGAACCCTGTCTGGAACGTGTCTGGGGTCGTCACCGAGGGCTGGGTGAAGGCAGAGCTTGCCATCAGCACCTTCTGGCCACATTTCTACCAGGTATGATATCCTTTGGTTTGATTTTTTTTTTTTTTTTAAATGATCCTCAATCTATACACCTCTTGCCCTACCTAGAGTTCATTAGTCAAGAAAGGACTTCATTGACTCACTGTGCACCTCGTGTGTACAGAGCCTCCCCTGGCCAGGCCTGCAGGCACGGAGGTGGTCCAGCATGGCCCCTGCCTCCCTGGGGACCAGGCTCAGGAAGGTTCAGGAAGAGGAGACCCAGGATAAACAAGCAGCTCCTGTACAGTGGGACACAGCGGGCTCTCCAGGATGCTGGGGGGACAGGGGCATCGACGTCTTTTATAAACGAATTGCTTACAACGACGTGATGAACGATGTACTATTTTTATTCCTATTTTTTGGATGAAGAATGTGAAGTTCTGAGAGCTGGGATAACTAGTTAAAAGATCACCACCCCCTCCCAGGGGAAGAGGGTATTTGGGAGAAAGCAAGTAGGAAGGCTTCTGGGCAGAGGTGGCAGCTAGGCTGTCTTGAAGGGTGAATAAGTAATTATCAAACAAGGAGAGAAAAGGCATTTGATTTGTCAGGGGGGTGCATGCCGGGGGCTGGAGGAGCAAGGGAGAGGGTGTCGGCAGAGTTTGGAAACTCCCACCTGTTTGAGGCTGGGTCACAAAGGAGATACGCAGGTGGCTAAGCTTGCCGAGGTGAGTAGGTCCTGGCTGGCTTTGAATGCCGGGCCAAGGAGATGAAGTGCGATCCCTCCTCGAGGGCAGTGCTCCTCAAACTGTTGGGAAAGACCAGTTTTTTCCTTTCAGCTCATCATGGACCAGCAGTTTCATGGCCATAGTAAAAATGTTTCAGCATGCCCCATTGTTGCACTAGCTTCGAGACACGCCTCCCACTTGGCTGCCTTCTCTCCCTGTGGACAGAGAACACACATGGCACAGGCTACAGTCTCAGTCCCCGGAGTGCCCCAGGGAACACAGCTGCAGGCCCACTTGGCCTGGGGCTCTTCAAAGTTTTTCTTTCTTTTTTTTTTTTAAACCACTTTATGTATTTATGTACATGTCATAGACTTTTAAGTGTGCAATCTGGTGATTTTCAGTAAATCTACAAAGTTGTGCAGTCAACACCATCAACCAGTTTTAGAGCATTTTCATCACGCTGGTGAATCCTTTCTGCCTCTTTGCAGTTACTGCCATGCCTCCTATTGAAAGGGCTTTTAATAAGTCAGGAGGTGACATAGTCAGATGTGCATTTTGGAGAAATTTCTCTTGAGGTTCCTCGGTCCTTTGTGGGAGGTTAGTGAGGTTAGTGGTGGGAACTTCTCAGACATCCTTCAGTTCAGCGTCTGTGGACTGGGCTGAACAGATGAACTGTGCAGGCAGCCATAGATAATATGTAAATGAGTGGAAGCATGCGGCCTGTTCCAATAAAACTTTATGTATTGAAGATAGGGGGTGGGCCAGATTTGACCTCCAGGCCGTAGTTTGCTGAACCTTGATGTAAGTAGTAAGGCTGAGGTCTAAAGATGGATACTGAAGTCCAAGAGCACACAGCAAAACATTGGAAAAGCTGGGGCCAGAACCTGGATGCCTAATCCCAAGACTCCCCCTCCGTGTAACAGAGTATAAAGTAAGTGTGTCTGTAAGTCCATGGATACCCCCAGCGAAGCCATAGGGCTCCAATTAGAAAACCCCTATCTAGGGCCTGATGCAAAAGGATTATAGGATAAGGACACAGGTGCAAGCGTAATGACCAGGAAAAGTGGTCCAGGATAGGGACAGTGCCAGTGTTGGCCCCGGTGTTTGATGGGATATGGAGGGGAGCAAGGACATTTCTTGGGCATCCCCTTTGTCCCAGCTCTGTGGTAACCTTATTGCCTCTCATTGACCTGGGTAGTAACTCCTTGTGTTGGAGAGTAACGTGTCTTGTGTTCTAGAGTGGGGCATATCACTGGTAAACTGGAGGTTCCCATAATCCTCCCTAGGTCCTCTGGCACCAAGCTCAGTTTTCTGCTTTTGGGGAAAAGCCCATTATAAGAATCTTCCACTCACTAGCTGTGTAATGTTGGATGTATCTGTCATCATTCTGAATCAGTTCTCTCATTTGTAAAATGGAGAAGGAAATAGGTACAGTGAAGGGTTCTTCCGTGGATTGAATGAGATAGCATATATATTAACCAATGTGTCAGGCTCGTGGCAGGCCTCAGTGACTGTTGGAAGAAAGGGAAGAGGAACAGAAAAAGAGGAAGGAGGAACGATGCCTTCTGTGAAGAAATCCCCACCGTGATTGAGCTGTCCCCTCTAAGTTCTGTATCATTCCCTGTGATGAGCAGCCTCATGTGGGAGAATTTTGGGATTTCTGACTTGTTGGCTCCTGCAGCCTCATTATATTACATTGTATCCTCTGCTCTGAGCTTTGTGGGGAGAAAGCCACTAATGTACTAAAAGTAGCAGTTTAGGACAGAAACCTCTTTCTGTCACACACACACACACACACACACACACACACACACACACAGAGTCACTAGTGCATAGTTCTGTGGCCACACACCCAGAGGGGCACACACAGGTGCACCTGCATGCTCCTGGAGCCACTACTCATAAGCACATACAGGGGACAGAAGAAGGGACTGTCAGAGTCAAAGACGCTTGCAGAGTGGATTTGAAAATTCATCAGACCCTGAGCTCTGGTCCTGTATGTATGATTCTGTGGACTAAATACAGTTTTAGTTTTTAGCAGTGCTGGGATTCAGATCTTGATGGCTTATGTATTCATTTATTAAAGTCATATTTCACAGTTCCAAAATTGACTTTTAGCTCTGTAATAAACAGGGAAATTTCATCTCTCCTATCAGGGGGTTCTGTGGCACCAGGGTCTCAGCAGGGCCGGGGATGAATGGCCCTTGGCCATGTGTACCCCCCCACACACCTGCCTCCTCCCGG
The DNA here is from genome assembly GCA_028533885.1 of Nasua narica. Taxonomy (NCBI): domain Eukaryota; kingdom Metazoa; phylum Chordata; class Mammalia; order Carnivora; family Procyonidae; genus Nasua; species Nasua narica. Next base: position 106,377,830 of record CM052811.1, on the reverse strand, counting down.
AAGAGCAGGGGCTTATTAAAACCACCTAAGCTGTGCTTTAGATCTGGGCCCTCTTGCAGGTGATATTAAGTCTGTTTTATGTTTTTAATGATTCTGAACTGTTCTGTCCCAAGATTTAGGAAAAAATAAGAGAAGTTTTCACTGGTTTGCAGCCACCTGCTTACTCTATTTTCCAGCACCTGCCTGGGTGAAGTTGCCTTTTATTTAGTGCTTATAATTGCTATGTAGACCCATGAAATCTAGGGCCTGCCAGGCTTGGATTCCACTGGACTTGAGGTCCGGTCCCTTTCTCAGGGATCGGGCACCAGCATCTGGCACTCACATGCAGTTTAGGGGGTGCGTCTCACAGAGGGGGCTGCTCTCCCACCCTTTGCACTCTCCCCCATCTCCTCTCTTTCACCTCGCCTCTCTGCTGAGCAGCAAACTCTCCTCCGTGTTTTATTCAGGCCTCCTGGGGCTGGAGTGGGAGAGAGGCGCTCTTGATTTCACCCCGAGCAATCCCTCTCCATGGAAATACATAGCCGTGTTCCTAAGAGGGGTGCTGGTGAGCCAACATTTTTCTCTCTTTGGAGAAAATGTTTGTAGCCCCTTCAAACTTTCGCTGTACAGATTCTCTGCTCAAGGACTACAAAAGGTGAGGATAGAGTGCCCACTCCTTTAAACCATGTCCTCCCCTATCCATCCCTTCCCCCAACATGCACACAAGCTGCTTTTTGGAGAGGTTGAGGGTGACTCATCTCTGAGCCTCTCCTGGGAAATCAGTTCCTGACTTCATCCATTCTCATGCATGGGGAGAGGTTTGTGCCTCTCCATGCAAGCTCTGGGAGGTCTGTAAGGTTCTAGGGGCTGGGCACGTGTGGTTGACTGTAGGTCCATGTGGTGGCTTTGGGATTGGAGAATGTCCTGCAGAGCTGGTAGGTTTCCTCACCTAGGCCTTCTGCCCCCATACACTGACACGGAGCATCCCTGGGTGTTGGCATGGTCTACTTCTGCCCACCTTCAGTCCTCCCTGCTGCCTGTAAACAGTAATGTAGCCTCTGCAATTCTCTACCCACCTTAGTGCCAGCCTCATGGAGAGAGTTCAGTGTTGGGGGGACCTGCCCCAGCAGATGAGTCCAGGTAGGCCTTAGAGGGTCCAACATGGACCTTCTTCCTTTCCTTTCCCTTCTGGTCTTATTTCTGATACATCCAGTCTTGTGTCTCTGTTGTTGACTCCTCGCTCCCCAGGTTTGAGGGGTCAATCTAATGGCAGCTTGCATGATTTTTATTAAAAAAAAAAAAAAGAATTCTAATTCTGTAGTGACACGCCCAAGACAAGACCCTCTTGGCTCCTGTGGGCTTTGTGAGCATTTTGCTCTTGGTGATCTGGCAGTGATGGGGAGGACTTGCCCCAGTTCTGTCTTGGGAAGTGCTGTATTCTCAGCTGTGTCCCTAGAAATATCCCGTGGACCCTAGTTCTAGGATATTGGGAATCTGGAGACTTCATCAAGGATTTCGTGGTCTACCACGGTCTTTTTCTTTCTGCTTCTGTACTTTACCGCCATCACCTTTCCCAACTCCCTTGGTTCCTGCAACCACATGTGGCTCTTTATTTCCATGTAACTCCATGTGGACCTGAAGTCCAGCCTGTGCCAGTTTCTGACAGTTGGGACTCCTGTCAAAGAGTCTGTTGAGTGTAGGAACTTCAGTGGAAGCTTGAGGTGGGAACAAGATTGGATAGTTATGTTAGGCGGTCCATTAGCTTCTTCCTTTCCCCAGACCTAGCACCGTTCCCTGGGATTCCTCCTTTTACTGCCCATCCCTTTCCCTAGACTAAGAACAACAGTAATAGTAGTATTTATAAATATCTTACCATGTATATTGCAAACCCTTTACAATTATTAACTCGTTTAGTGGAAATCCAGAGCACTCTTTCCCTTGTTTCTTATGGAATATGTTTCTCCAATGTTTGAGAAACCCAAGTCTAACCTACCCTGATGCTTTACAAAAAAAAAATACTCGAGGAATTTTGATAAGTGAAAGATTCTCTATCTCATTCTAGAATTGTTATTTCTGCAGAGGAAGGGAGAAAGAGGAGTGAACACATGTGTTGTCCTACCGCCCATTCTCCCATGACCCCCCTTGCATTCATTAATGGAACACTTGTTAATAATTATGATATGGGTTAGACATTGGGTCATGATGCGAGAAACAATCCAAGTGTTAGAAGAGTTTAAGTTGTGCTTCGATTAACTGGGAAAAGAGTTAGAATTCTGCTTGACCAGGTATTTTGGTTGAATGAGAATTGGATTGCCTCCCCCTGAAGCCCAGTAATGCGTGTGGCTGTGCAATGTAGGCTAGGAGCCCAGGGCCTCAGTTCTCAATCCACCTCTGGCTCCCCTTCTGAGCTTTGGTAGTGTAGCTGGCCCCACCTTTTAGGGCTTTTGAGAGACTGGATCAAGACCATGTAATAAATGGTAAATATTGTCAGCCTTTATTATTGTGGTTATGTTTCTGTTTTTATTATTTTTATTATCATTCAGTCTCAGTTGATGAAGTGTCCTTTCTGGTCAAGACCAATCCCTCACTGGAGTCCTAACCCCAGTTGACTCCTCCTTCTGGAAGCTTGTTTCATTGCTTGCCTCACCCTCCTGTGTGTTATCCTATTTCCTTGATTCATTTCTCACTACCTAAAATCATGCTTCAATCTCTACCCCCCCCCCCCCAAATCCTCTGTTGTGCTTTTAGCACTAGCTCTCTTCTCTGAATTACCTACTCTGCCTTCCATGGTGACCTCATCTAGTTCTTCAGCCTTAAATGACATTTGGATGCCAAAGCTACCATATTTGTAATTCTGGTCCTAAATCATGCATGAGCTCCAGAAACAGAAAGCCAGGGTCACACTCAACATATCCATTGAGATGTTTACTTGGCATCTCAAGTATAGCGTGGCCAAAAAGAAACCCTGATGTTGTCCTGCCTGTGTGCCCATCACACACATTCATCATGTCATCTTCCCATATCAGTAAATGACATCAGACTCAATCTAGAAGCTCAAGCCCCAAGTTGAAGAGTCTTCACTGAGTCTTCTCTTTCCTTCACGTTTCCCCTCTTGCTCCAACAGCAATTATATTTCATCTCTGCCTTCAAAATACCTCTCCCCAGCCATCAACGTCTTTGTTTTCCACCACCTTCCTTAGAGCCATCCTTATCTTTCAGTTGGATGACTACACTTTCCACAGCACAGTCAGGAGGATCTTTGTAGAATGTAGATTAGATTATATCACATCCCGGCTTCAGAACTTTTGGTGACTTAGAGGAAAATTCAGGCTCTCTGCCATGTCTTGTAAGACTCCACTTCATCTGACCCCCCAGTTAATGCTCTAGCTTCACCTTGTGCCTCTCTAGCTTACTCACTAGAGAGTATACCAGTCACATCAGTCTCATTACTGTGCTCCCAGATCATCCCCAACTCTTTCTGGCCTCGTGGCCTTGCCCGTTGCCCCCACCTTTTTCTTAACAAGCCACTTTCATCCTTCTGGTCTCATCTTAAGTGTCAACTCCATAGGGTTCTCTCCTGACTACTATAAGTAGAGTATACTCCTCTCTTTCCTGTAGTTAATCATAATATTCTGTTTATTTCCTTCATAACACCAATCACAAAATAAATTTAATTTTATATGTATATTTAATTTCCATTTCCATTCGCTAGAATGTGAAGTTCATCAGAATTAGGACCTTAATCAGTTCTTTCACTTCTATAGCCCTAGCATGTGTCCCAGTTTTGGGTACAGAGGAGGGTCCTGTCAATGCTGAATGAATGAACGAACGAATGAAGACAATGTTTCTGTTCCCAGTGGGTTTAGAGTTTAGGGAGTGAAATGATTTGGGAATAATCAATTACAATATGGTGTGATAGGTTGATAGGTGCTAGGAATTAATTGTGCCATGGTACATGACAGAGCGATAATATAGCATGAAGAGAGATACAAAAATGTTAACACACCATAAAGCATTTAATTTTTTTGTAAATATAAATAGCTCATTCTTTTGCAGAAAATTTAGAAAATCTAGAAAAGTACAAAGAAAATGTTCGTCTGCCATAATCTTCCTGGTATCATTTAAAAGATGCATTCATAGGTTATTACCACTCCTACTTTATCTTTTGAGTTATCTGTTGAAGTAACTTGCCAGCTTTTCTTTTGGAGGATTTATTTTGTTGATTCTTCAGAATTCTTGACACAAAACAGGGTATTTATATTTCAGCTGACTTAGATGTTACAAATACTGTTCTCAACTTGCCATTTGGCTTTTAATTTTGTTTCAGACTTCTGTTAACATACAAATCATACTTTGAAATCATACTTTGAAATCATTATGGTATTACATATTTAATATTAAGTATTGATTCTAATATTAATATCAAGCATTAATATTAATTATTGCATATTTAAGACATATATAATATTTCAATTTTAAGATATTGATTTTTAAGCTTTTGTCATTAATTTTTAGCCTTTGAAAACTTAGAAAATACATAGGCCCAGACCTATACCATTTGTTCTTTGAGAGACTTCCTGAAGTCAGTCTTTAGCTAATAATCTGATCTTTGAGATAAGTAATATATGTTTAGTAAAGGCATTTTATTCATATTCATTATTATTCATATCATTTTATTATTCATGTATTCATAAGATACAAGCACATACTTATATCTCTTTTTTTCTGTTTGGCCCGAGTCTAAGACATGAGTTAAAGTTTTCAAATTTTGTTTTTATTCCTTATCATTTTGACTTTTAAGTCTATTAACTCATACACTTAAAGAATGACATTTTAATCCACTTAATGGCTTTTATTTTTTTTCCCAGTTTAAATTATACTTTGACACTTTTACATTATTTTTACAACTATTTTATGTTTTTTTGCATTTTCCCATTATGCATTTATTCAGCTTGTTATTTTTAGGTTAACTGGATCATTTTGTGTTAGGAGTTTATCTTCTAGTATATAATTAGATTTTGTTTATTTAGACAATCTGAGACCTTTTCTTTATTTTAACCCATTTATATTTATTGTCACAACAGAAGTATTTTTTCTTCTGTCATTTTTATTACACAGTTTGAGTGCTTTCATGTTTCTAAATGTATTTTCTGTGTTCTATTTTATTTTTTTCCCCTACGGCCTTTGCTTTTGTTTTCAGTTATTGAAAATATAATTATATACTTAATTCTTTATAGTAAGGTCTTTGGTTGACTGACTTCTCTGCAGGCTGTGGCATTTATCCTTTATTTAGCCTTTTATTTCTGCCAATTTCCCCCACTCCCTACACATTATTGTTTCTATGTCTCTGAAAGACCCTGTTACCTCGGTAAACCCCTCTTCCAGAGTGGTTGTCATGCCAGTGTCAGCTGCTCTCTGTTTGGTGTAACCATCGTCCCCAAGTAATTTTACATAATCCCCAGGCAGCCATGTGTGGTCTTACTGATAGATCTTACCACCCAAGAATATTGCCTCTCGGCAATCATCACCACCCTCACTCTCAGGTCCCTGCTTTCTCCTTAGAGCTGTTTGAGCTCTGGGCCCCACTGAGACCACTGGCCTCTGAGTCCATTAACCTGGAGTGACCACTCGGGCCACAAAAAGTTTCCACGTGAAGATTTTCCTGTGGGTCTCATCACCTATCTTACATTCTACCCACGGGCTTGAAGTGAGGCGTGAAAGAGAGGAGGGAGAAGGGTCCACTGTACAGGCTGTCAAGGTAGTAGAGATGAAGAGCAATGAAGATTTGAACCAGAGCTGTTGGACTGGAATTGAACTGGCTTTGACTTACCAAATAGTTGCTTCATATGGTTCAACTTAATAGCAGAAATGGAAAGACATGGCCAGATTTAGAAGTACTAAATCAAAAGCGAAGAAAAAAGTAAGAAGTAAGGCAGAAGGAGAAGCCCCAGTAGATGCCCAAATCGCAGTCTCCAGTGACTGGGTGGGTCACAGGGCAAACCCACTGAGGCCCGTACTTCAGGAGGGATAATGAGGCTGTAGGGGAGACAGTTTGCTAGGGAAGCCGTTTAGATCTGTTGCATACAGATCGTGTTTGAGGCATCTGTGTATAACATCTGCATGAAAGGCAGATCTATTAGTTGGGTGCGACTGCTGTTCAGTGAAAAGTATGGAGTAGGGCTGGACTTGGGGATTGTCGGTGAATTGGGAGCCTTTGGAGGAAGAGTGTGCTCAGTAAAAACGAGTAGAGGAACCTCACATTTGAGGGATAGATGTAGGAGGAGAAGTGCTTACAAAGAAACCTATGGTAGTATAGTCCCAGATCTGTGAGAAAAACCATGAGAGGGAAGTGTCACTTGGGCCTAAATAAGAGTCGTCCAGAAAGGGAGAAGCTACAAACATTAATAATTATAGAAAAATGGTCAAGTATTAATAATAATTATTAGCAAACATTGAGTACCTACCCTTTGCCATATGTTGTTCTAAATAGCGTATTAACTCCTTTAATCTGAAAAATTATCCAATAAGGTGGACACTGTAATTACAGATGAGGAAACGGAGGCACAGAGCAGTGAGATAACTTGCCCAAAGTCACATGGTAGTGAGTGGTGTAGCCAGGACTAGAACCCAGACATTCTGATCCCGAGCCCAAGAACTACTGTTTTCCTTCTTAAGATAAGATTGAAAACTCTCTGTTGGCTTTAGCAACTGTGAAGTTATTGGTGTTTGCCAGGGGAGCAGTTCTGGGGGCAGTGCTGGGGCCAAAGTCCAGATGATAGTGGTGGGGGGGAGTTTTGCAGTGGGAAGTAAGGGAGTGTTGAGAGTAGTGTAGATAAAACCATTGAGAATACCACATACCATTGAAACACAGCTAGACCATGCTAGAGCAGAACCTGCTGCCCAAGGATAGTTTTTTTTTTTTTTTTAATATTTTATTTATTTATTTGACACAGAGAGAGAGAGAGAGAGAGAGAGAGAGAGAGAGAGAGAGATCACAAGTAGGCAGAGAGGCAGGCAGAGAGAGAGGGGGAAGCAGGCTCCCGGCTGAGCAGAGAACCCGATGCGGGACTCGATCCCAGGACCCTGAGATCATGACCTGAGCTGAAGGCAGAGGCTTTAACCCACTGAGCCACCCAGGTGCCCCCCAAGGATGGTTTTTAAAGAATACGAGAAGCCCCAGCATTTACATGTGCCAAAATCAAGGATAAAAGAGTGGGTGAGCCTGGTGGTGGGTATCGAGAAGGGCACGTATTGCATGGAGCACTGGGTGTGGTGCATGAACAATCAATCTTGTAATGCTGAAAAATTAAAATAAACATATTTGGGGAAAAAAAAAAAAGAGTTCAGAGACACAGGGTAAAGAGAGAGAGAACCAGGAAGGACCAAGTAGGGGAACAGGCAGCCGACATGGGGAGGGGTCAAGAGTACAGGGTTGCCTTGAGGAGAGGAGGCAGTGGTTGGTGTTTGATAATCCAAGGTGTCCTCTAATCTCTGATCAAAGGGCAAGAAGTTAGAACTTAGCCACTCTCCTGTCCCCTTACACAGATGTGTTGTGGGTGGGATTGGGTGTGTGATGTTGAAATAGAATATTTGTATGGGGCACAGAAGTGGAGAAGGCAGGTTTGCAATAGACTTGTCAAAGTTGGAATTAGGCTGTGAAAGAAAAAGGGCATTGGGTGAGATCAATGTGGATGGTTAGCCAGCATGGTGGGGCCGCCCTGGGCTTGCTGAGAATACAGGAGGACCATCACATAGACTCTGGGAAGGGCGAGGTCCAGGGTACGACATGAGCTGTGGGAGCAGGTTTAAAAGGAGTGAGGGGCAGCCTGTCAGAATACCAGTCAGTGGAACTTCTAGTTTCTGGAGTGGACAAGGATGTAGATGTGGCTGAAGCGGGTTGGAAGATAAAGACCATGGCATTAGGGAGGTCAAGGGCATTGGTCACAGTATCCACATAGGTGGTCACATCTCCTAGGCAAAGTTAGACAATGGGTGGCAAGGAAAGCTGTTAACTGACTTTAAAAGCTCTACTGAAATACACTGTTCGGGTGAGAGTCAGAATGGAGAGTTCAAAGAACTTGTTGCCTTTGGATTCCTAGATACCGGCGTTTGCGTATGGGGCTTATCTTCAAGAGGTGTTATTAAGAAATTCATATGGGAGAGAGAGACAAACCAAGAAACAGACTCTTAACTACAGAGAACAAACTGATGGGGGTAGAAGGGAATGGGAACTGAGCAGGGGGGGTTTGGGAGACATGGGACAAATAGGGGCTGGGGGGTCAAGGAGTGACCTTTCTGTGATGAGCACTGGGTGTGGTATGAAAGTGTTGAATCACTGTGTTGTACATCTGAAACTACTGTAACACTGAATGTTAACCGTATTGGAATTAAAATTAAAGAAATTCAGATGGAATATATTCCTGGGGGATGTAGAATCAAATCAGGGTAAACCCTCCTTGGCTTATGGTAGCTTCCAAGGTAAGCTCCTCTGTCACACTTCATACGAAAGTTGGGGTATTAGGAAGTAATTCCCCTCTGTGCTTCACTTGAAACAACAATGAAAAAGGTGCAGATCGGGGTTTCAGGCCATGTTTGGGTTGTGTGTCTGCATTCAGGCGTTATTTCTGAAATCCATTAAAAAATGTTCCATGTGGCTGACTCTTCTTTTACCGGTCATTAGAATGTCTCCTTTTTTTTTTTTAAACCTTATTTTGAAAATCTGAGTCCATTGTTAGGGTAGTGTACAAGGCTAATAGAAGACATCCTTGGGAGGTTCTGGTGGGAAGCTAAAAAGCAGAGGGTTTGGGAGCTGGGCGGCTTCCTTGATGCCTACAACCCCTTCTGCGAAATTGACTCCCTCCTCTGTGTGTTGCAGGTGATATTTGAATCCGTCTCTCTGAAGGGTCATCCTGGCTACATCGCCGTGGACGAGGTCCGGGTCCTTGCTCATCCATGCAGTAAGTCTATTCCCTCCTCCTCACACAGCCTCGCTCCGTGCCAGACCGGGGAGCTCGAGCCTGCCGTCCCCCCATTCAGTCAGCTCACAACCATCCCTGGCTCTGTCTCTCTCTCTTTTTTAATCCTTCAGAAATGCTTACATACTGAATGCAATCAGTCCTGAATAAATTCGTAATTTCGCTGGCCTGTTCACCAGGCAGCACCTCCAGGAATTTGCAGAGAGTGGCAAAACATCTTCGTTTGAATCTCTCTCCATTATTAAGGGAGTCTAAAGTCCTGATTGTTTATTAGTGGGATTCAGACCACTGAAGTGGAAGAATTAGAGGGCTTTGGATAGAATCTTGTGCAATTGTCTTAAAAAAAGAACAACACCAAAACATGGAGCAAATTACTACACTGTTCACTCACAGGGAAAAGTACCCCAAAGCTATTGATTTTTTAAAAGTAATTTTAAATACACTTGTCAGCTCTGTGTAGGCATCAGGAGAGATTTCTCGCAGCGGTTAGTACTTATGGTCCAGTGTCAGGAGTCCTCGAAGGCACACTGCTCCTTTGTGCCCATCCAGGCTCCCCTTTGAAGTTCTCTCTCTTTGCTGTGTTTAGTCTCAGATGTCTCAAGGTGTTTGTGCAAGGACCTGTGGTTCCCAGTTTCACGAAATCCCAGAGGGGAGTTGGATGGCATCTTATCTAGTGACATTTGGTTGGGGGGACTGTAGTCAAAGGGATATATGCATGGGGGTGATGGCAGCCCACAGCTAGCTGGGATTCCAACCCCTTTAGTTTGTGAGCATTCTGCATATTGGAGAGTCCCGTTAATTTCTTTGCAGCCAGCTCGTTCTAGGTAACTCCTGGAGGGCTGGCTCTACTCTTTCCTCGTAGCCATGAGTCATGCCATTGGCTCTGGTGCTGTTTGCTCTTGCCTTAAGAAGTGTCATGCCCCTTGTTGTTAGAGGCCTTTCAGTCCTTTCATTTTGGGGCTCTTCTCAGGTCAGCCCTGCCCATGTTGCTTTAATTGAAATGACACTTAACACTTCTGCTGCCATGAATTTGTTAGAACCTTGAACATCACTTCCTTCTCCAGCACCAGAATGCCATTGTTTGACTCATTGCTTAGAGCACCTCTCTGGAGGAGATTTGGGGAAGTTCCAAGGGGTTTTGGCAAGGCAGTGTTTGGGATTGTCATGTTTTGTGTCTGTGCAAGGGAACCCTTCTTCCCCCAAAAACCACCCAGCTTCTCAGGAATGCCGAGATCCTACCAGAATCTTCATTACTCTGGTGTAAGGTTCCTGCCCTCTAGGTTACTTACTGAGTCTTTGGGATTTCCTTGGGTGGGTCTGTCCATGTAGTCACGCCTGCTGAACCAGACCTCATGTGAAGAGGGTCCTGGAAACACCCCCCCGGCCAGGCAGTAGGAATTTTCCCCTCTGTCATAAGACCCAACCTGATTCCTGTTCCTTGCTCCAACCTCAACTCTGCCTTAACTCTGTGCACCGTTTATAGAGTAGAAACGCAGGTAATCCCACTCACCTGGGTTAAGCCGTCCCCTCCCTGGCCTTCTGGGACTCAGCATCAGCCGCCCACTAAAGAATGATCTTGGATCTCCGCCTGCACAGATGCGTCAGGACGTGTTTGCCCTCCCCGTGGTCCATTTAATTCCGCACGCTCAGCTCTGCCCAGCTCCCAGTTTTGAGCTCGTCTCTGTGAGGCGCGGTTCGGTTTCCCTAGGCCCTGCACCCATCCCATCCTCGTCGGGGACGCTCACCTCTGCCGCTCCACGTGCAGCCCTGCTTCTCACTGTCTGCTTGGTTTGTTCTGCTAAGTGACTTTGGCCCTTCCCAGGGGAATCTGGCCCGGCTCGCTTGTCTGGGATCCCAGATCTCTCTACTCAGAGCGGGAATTTTCACCTCTGTCCTGAGGCCCACCCTGATACCTGGCCCCTGTTTCAACCTCAGCTCCACCTTAACTTCAAGCACTGGTTTGCCATTAAAGCCAAATACTTCCTTCTCCCTGAAAAGTCTGTATGGGAAAGGGTGCATGGAGGGTGTTTGGATGCCTTTCCACCCGGAAGCCTTATGGCCTCCCCTCAACTTGGAATCCACCCCTCCTCACTGGGGCTGCTCCTGAATTTAGGATTCTCCTGCCAGCCTTGTATTCCTCCTGCCGAGGAGTGTGGATTGCATGGTTATGGAATTGCTGGGAGCCAGTGAGCCTGCAAATGGGCCGCAGGCCACAACTCAGAGGGATGTGACTCTGGCTGCGATCCTGGGTAATGGGAGCATAATGCAGAGTGCACCCTCGGCGCTTAGGCGGCTTGGGCTTAAACTTCCCAGAAAGCAAAACATGAGGACCCCGTGATAGTGGCTGGGGTTAGAAAAATTCCATTGAACAGTACGTACAAATCCGGTTGGTGCGTGTAGTCCGCGGGGGTCTGTCCACACGGCTCCTGAGTCACAAGGGGCTCTGCGAGGCCCCTTGTCTGGTTGGGTGCTCCGTCCACATCCGCTCCAGCTCTTCACTCCTGCTTTCGTTCACCAGGTAAATCATTGTGCATTAGCTGTGCGTCAGGAGCTTGCGCTGGACACGGAGTGGGGGGAGGGGTACCCCGGTCATCGAGTTGGTTACATCCTTGTCTCTATGGGGTTAACTTAGCCGAGCAGCAGAGGGAGGAGAGCCCCTCAGTAAGCAATATTAAGTAGTAACTGATATAATTTCGGGTGTTGATAGTGTGGTGGAGAGAACAAATGTGAGTGGCTGGGGGCGGGGAGGGCTCCTTAGGTAGAGAGGGCAGGGGACGAGTCTGGGCACCTGTGGTCTGAGCCAACATCAGAGTCCCTTGTGTGGTGATCCAGGGAGGGGGGCAGGCCAGGCAGAGGAAACAGCAGGTGCAGAGGCCCTGCAGTGGGAATTCACAGGTGTTGCTCGAGTAGCCAGAGTGTGGGGAGCACAGGGCAAAAGGGCCCCGAGTGGAAGCTGGGGAGGGAGGCCGAGGCTGGGCCATGCAGGGGCTGAGTGTCTCCATGAGGTTAGGCTTTAATGGAAGCACATGGAGGCCCCTCTGGAGGGACTTGTCCTAGGATTGATTTGGTCTAGTTTAAGTGTTTGGAAGATCATGTTGGCTGCCCTGCAGAGGACAAGTTGAAGGGGAATAGAGGAGCCAGGAAGACTGATCAGGAGGAAAGTTCTGGAGTCATGGAAGAGGTAGGTGGCGGTGGCCTGGACCAGGCTGATGGAGAGACATCCATTCATCGTTCTGCGTGTTTTTACTGAGTGTGTACTCCGGACAGGCACGATTCTGGGTCTGTGGGAGTAAGACACATTCATTCTCTGTCCTCGTGGGCTTCCCATTGAGATGGAAGACGCTGGAAATGAAACGGGTAATTATATGATGTATAACAGAGGGTAAATTGGTTTGCTAAGGCTGCTGTACAAAATGCTACAGGCTGAGCGGGCTTAAACAGCAGAAATTTATGTGCCCACAGTTTAGGTAGAATTTGAGGATGAAGAGGCCACGGTTGGTTTTTCCTGAGGCCTCTGTCCTTTGCTTGCGGTGGCTGCCTTCTTGCTGTGTCCTCACATGGGCTTTGCTCTGTGCTCCTCATAGGTCTCTGTACATGGGCTCCTGGTATGTCTCTGTGTGTCCAAATCTTCTTCTCGGGGCACCAGATAGAATGGGTTAAGGTCCACCCTAAAAGCCCTGTCTCCAAATATAGTCGCACTCTGAGGTGGTGATCAGTAGGGCTTTAATATATAAATATTTTGGCGGGGGTGGGGACACAATGTATCCCATAGCCGACGGTCAGCAGTGCTGTGAAGAAACAGCGCACAGAGATGGAGAGAGCTGGGCAGATGAGAGAGAGATTTAAGACATAGAGTCTGCTGGTCCTATTTGATGAATGAGTTTTGGAGGCAGAGGCGTCAAAAACAGCGCTCCCCTAGATCTGTGGTGCAGGCCCCTGGCTGGTGCAGGCGGGGCTGGTGTGTGTCTCTGGGGTCTGAGTGATGCCTCCATCCAGCATGTCGAGCATGCGTGCATCCTGGGAGACTCGGGGGTCGTGAGTCGTGCGTGCTGCTGGTGGCTTCTGCACTGTTCTCTGCGCTGACAGTACCTTTTGCCCTCCAAAGCCTTCATATGAATGCATTTATGACTTCATTCATGGGGGTTACAAATGTAACTATAGTGAGAAACACGCATTCTCCTCAGGCTTTGTAATTCTCTACTTCCGTCCTCCAAAACATTTTTTTCTGTTAACATCAGGTCAGCACTTACCAAGAAGCGATTCTGCTAAATATTCCGAAAGTTCCAGGGCGGGCGGCAGGCGGCGGGGGCGGGGGGCAGTTAGTGCCTGATTTGCAGTTGTATTCTTGATCGGTTTGGGCGGAAGTTACGACTTCTCATGATTGCCTTGCAGCTTCCAAAACACCGACCGACAGACCAGGCATAATACTCAAAGGAAATTATTTTCCCTTACAAACCCAATGCTCTCTTCTATATTTTATAGCCCATTTAACATTTTTGTGGGATTCTAAAGGTATTTGAGCCACAGCGGAGCCACCCCTCCGCTGTCATTCTCGGTGTCAGCCGTGAGCAGGGACACCGCAGCTACAGCCACACACGGGAAAGGTCAGCACGATTTTCCACCCAGTCTCCAAGTTTCTAGCTTCCCAGCTGACTTGTAGAATTTTTAAACTTTTTTGTCTAACCCCCCATCACAACCTTGCAGGGCCATGTCACCGAGCCCTCGGAGCGTCTGCAACACGTTTCTAATGTATGTACTGTGCTTTCCCTTCAATTGCGTGGCTTCCCACTGAGCGCTGTCAGGTTTAAAGAGCGAGATAAAGGGCACAATACTGTGTCTTCAGATGCCGCACTGACATCGGCAGGAGTTTAAATGTCACCAGCATCGAGGCATTTTGCCCCAAATGCACAGCCAGTTTGCTGTTCACCCCACTCAGTGGGATCCCACATTGGGGGTACGGGGTCTCAGTGGGGAGTGACAGTGGAATGTTTAGAACCACAGGCTGGAGGCCGAGCTGGGCCCCAAGGTCAACCGTGTTTGGCCTCAGGTCGGCAAGCAGAAGCTGGCGGGATAAATTCTTTCTCCAAGCTGTAGATGCTAGAGGAAAATCACAGGTGAGAGCACAGGGCTCAGAAGTGGACCCGAGTGTGTGTGGGGTGTGTGTGTGCGTGTGTGTGCGTGTGTGTAAGGAGGGTCAGAGAGGCCAGGAGCTTAGAGAAGTGGCCTGAATAGGTTGCCAACCCCACAAGGAGGCTCCCCACAGAGAGACTTGTGTCTCGAGGTGGGGATGAGGCCAGGGCTCCAGGAGCAGACGCGAGTTAGGGCCTGTGCACAGAGGGCAGAGCAGGATGAGGAAGTTCTGGGTAAGTTCTTGTGTCGGGAACCTTGATCTTGGGCTAGCAGTCATGGGATCCACAGCGTGCTGCCTGGAGCGATGGGGGCCTCCCTGGCCTTATGGAGCCAGACAAGGCAGGCCCGGCCAGTGGAATTGTTCTAGATGACTTACAGAGACTGCATGTGAGAAGAGCTTGCCTGCAGCTTTGTTAAGTCTGCATGGCGTTTTAATGGAATTTAGTCAAGACTTCAGAATGAGAGATTTCACATAAAATCTTTATGTGAAGATTTCTTACTTGGGTTGAAAACTTGGATGATGGGCCTCCCTAAGCAAAGCACTGGAGTGGCCTTCCTTGCTGGATTTTAGTAACAGCTGCCCCTTTTCAAGGGGCATGGGGTCTTTATCCGTTTCTCCTCAGGCCTTACCACCCCTTAGTGCCTCCTCAGTGCTGAGCTGGTGTCGGATGCCAGTCGTCACAGTTGTGCACGCATCACAGTGCTTGCAGTGTTGCTGTTCTCACAGAGAGAGAAATTGTTTACCATTTTTTTTGAAAGATTTTATTTGAGAGAGGGAGAAAGAGAGAGAGAGAGAGAAAACGAGTGAGGGGGAGGGGCAGAGAAAGAGGCAGACTCCCCGCTGAGGAGGAAGCCCAATGTGGGGCTCGATCCCAGGACCCTGAGATCATGACCTGAGCTGAAGGCAGATGCTTCACTGACTGAGCCACCCAGATGCCCCAAAATCTTTATTTTATACAGATCTCTGTCAAAAGTGGGAAGGCGAATGGTGGAAGAAGGAGGTGGTCTTTTGTTTTTGTTTTCTAACTGAGCCACTTTATTCATTTATGTAACTGGCTCCCATGGGTGCACGGGTTCAGCCTCGCTGCTGCAAACCCCTCATGTTTCACCAGAGTCTTAACCTGAGGGGCCATTAAGCCTCTAAATTCTCTACCCCTGAACCTAGAAGGGAGGGAGGAAGAGGGTCTGAAGATGAAAGGATCCAGACATAAGGTTTGCTGCTGAGAAGCCAGGAATCCGAAGCAAGCAGGGGACGTTGATCCGGAGAAGATCCATTGTTCATTGCACGAGTCCCAGAGGTTAAACCATTTGCCCAGGGTCCCCAAGGGTAAGGACAGACATCCCTTTGTGAAACCCAGCACAGAGCCTCCCAACGCTGGCACTAAGACTGTCCTCCCTCCCCGCGTGGAGTGGACGCTCCCTCCCGTTTAAACCTGAGGTATAAAGGGACTTACAGGGTTCACTCTTAGTCCCACGTGAAGAAGTGACTTGATCCGATGGTTCCAAAGGTAACTTTATAGAATTATGCAGGAAAAACAACAGGAGGCGTTTCTTTCAGACCGAGCAGCGTGACGTTGGTCGGGTTGACCAGGTGCCGGAATCTTCGGAGAAGCCGCCAAGGAGAGGTCTCCCCGTGCCTTCGGTGCTCGACGCCACGTTAGCAGTGGGTCCTCAAGGTAGCACGAGGGGGTCCCCAAGCTGCCATCCTTGGTTTAAGAGCCTGCGCCGAAGGTGTGCTTCCACGCAGCAAGTCTGCCTAATTGTGCCAGAGGTTTGGGTTTGGCTGAACTCTGGCACGTTGGTCGAGCAGGTGGTTCAAAGTGTGAGAGCCGTGGGGACAAATGTCTGGGAAGGGGACGACTCATGATCAAATACTTGGGAGTCAGTGCAGCCTGGCCTGCAAGCCCTTTCTCTCCGGCCTGGGGTCTAGGTGACAGCACTGACTGTCTCCCATTACCCAGGAAGCCGGAGAAGGTGCAATTTAAATGTGGACTTTTGGACTGAAACTTGGACTGAATTCTGTTTGCCTCTTTCTAATGCCATGTGGCGTTGGGTGAACTAAACTCTTTGAGCCTCGGTTTCTGCCTCTCGGAGAGGGGAATAGGAGTATTGTCAGCTTTACAGGAATGTTATGAAGTTAAATGAGATAAAACATGTAAAGCGTTTATCACAGCGCCTGACATGGCTGGAGCTTTAGATAAGTGACGTTATTGCCGTTAGTTGTCTCTCTGGGTATTGGACTGTCTCTGAAAAGATGGCCGGAGGCCCTTGTTGAACCTTCTTGATCCTCTTAACAAATGTTCATTTGGTCTCATTGTGGGGTCGTGGCTGTCCGATTCATCCTTGATTTGGTTGATGTGCTAGGGGATCCTTGGCACTTTTGTGCCTCAGTGAAGAAACTCATGCTTCTAGACACGTGTTAGCAACCCACATGTCTTTGGTGAGCTCGACTTGGCGAGACCCTGATTCCACAAACAAGGAAAGAGACGAACCTGTTACCCCACATGAAGCAGTTTCATACTGGGATGAGTGCTCACAGACCCTGTGAGTTTCATTTATTTGAAAGTCCCTTTTCCTGTTATGCCAAGTCCCCAGAGCAAATGTCCCCCGTCCCTCCCATCCTTGAGACACACTGTGCTATAGAATTCAGAGTATAGACTCTGAATGTTGCTCAAGTTGTGCCTCAGTTCCCTCACAGGAAGGCAGAGGTGATCCTGCCACCAGCTGCATTGGGTTCAATGAGTGACCATGTGTGGATCCTGCACTGCGAGTTCTGTGTGAAGGACAGCTCCTGGTTTTCCCCTCCACCCTTTCCGCTTCCTTTGCTCTGCCCTCCTTATCATCTTCCTCATCAGCGTCATCACCGAGGCCAGGCGTGTGGGTCTCAGGCTCTGTGGTGCTTTGCTTCAGCTTCCCTCTTTCTGCTCATTCAGGCTGGAGGGAGGACTTCTCTCTGGTGAATCCTCCCCAGGTCACATCTTTAATTTTTCCTGCCAAACATGCCAGTAATTTTTTTTTAAAGACTTTGAGAGAGAGAGACAGATCGAGAGAGAGAACGAGCAGGGGGCAGAGGCAGAGTCAGACGGAGAAGCAGGCTCCCCGCAAAGCAGGAAGCCTGATGTGGGGCTCGATCCCAGGACCCTGGGATCATGACCTGAGCCAAAGACAGAGGCTTAACTGACTGAGACATCCAGGCATTCCCTCTAAACATGCCAGTATTGCCCAGATGCTAAAAAGAGGGATTTTGAGACTCTGAGATACCTGGATTCATGTCTTGGCTCCTTCACTTTTTGGCTCTCTAACTGTGCTGAACTATGTAAGTCCTCAGAGCCTTAATTTTCTGATCTGTGATGTCAGATGAGATGGAGATAGTACCTGTCTCATGGATATTGGTGGGGTTTAAGTGCGGCGACCATGCAAAGCTCTTAGGAGGAGCAGTGGCTGGCTCACAGTAAGTGGGCAAGCAGCGGAAGCTTCGCTGCCCCAGGCTGCTTTCCCGGTGTGGATTCCCCCCCTGCTCAGTGCTCATCCTGAGCTGCTGTCCATCCGTGGGGAAGTGCTGCAGGCTGTTGAATTCAGTCCTCATGTGCCGTTTGGTTTCTCTCCTAGGAAAAGCACCTCACTTTCTGCGGCTCCAAAATGTCGAGGTGAATGTGGGGCAGAATGCCACGTTTCAGTGCATCGCTGGTGGGAAGTGGTCTCAGCATGACAAACTTTGGCTCCAGGTAAGGATGGGAGGGGCCCCCTGCTCACACCTGCCCATCCGTCGGCAAGGGGAGAAAGTGTGTCCTGAGATGAAGCGCTTGGTGTGGATAAGGAGAGGGGATGATACCCTGCATCCATGATCTTGTCAGATCTCCTCTCTAGCTGTGTTTTGTAGGCATCAGGATACCCATTTTACAGATGAAGAAACTAAGACCACAAACATAAAAGTGCCAGAACTAGAATTGTAACTATACCCTTTCCAAGCTGCCTTCTAACAAACTTGGTCCTTGAAGGCCAGACCCCCAGGGCAAAGGCAAAACTTAATACTTCAGATTCTGGGTTTGTGGAATCATGAAATCTTCACTGGAGGGACCTTAACCACCCAACGGTCCGCCAGATTCCTGTGTGACAGGTCATGCTTCTCCACAGCATCCTGGTAAAGTCTGGTAAAATCCCCCTTTGCCAGAATATTCCACTACACCAGCAAAGCCAAAGTTCTTTGGCCAAAAGAGTCTCTCAGGGAAGTCGGGAAGTTGTTCTGAGTTTGAATGTGTTCTGCTCTTAAGTCTGCTCCTTGGCCTTGGTTTCAAAGCAAGATAATAGAGGATCTCTTTCAGTGGAGGTGGGGGAAAGGATGGGACACAGAATTAGGCATGAATTATTGCAGCATCAGAGAGATTCCCATGGATGCTAACGCAGAAATAGCAGGTGCTGGGACAGCAGAGGGGGTCCAACTGTGCCCTTCACTGAGTAGCTACATGTGGCTCTTGAATATATTTTGGTTTTTTTCTTTATTTTCCACAAATTTATTGAGGTTTAACTGAGATACGGTATTTAAAATGGTAATTTAATACCTTTTCATGTGTGTATGTTTGTGAAACTGTGATCACAGTCAAGGTACTGGACATATCCATCATCCTCAGAAGTTTCCTTGTTCCTATTTGAAATCCCTTCTTTCCGCACTCTTGACTCACATCCGTCTCCAGGTGATCGCTGATATGTGTTCTGTCATTCAACAGTTGATCCTTGATCTTGCACAGGTTTAAAATGGGTGGGTTCACTTATACATAGATTATCCCCCCTAATAGATTCAGTACAGTAGTGTAAATTTATTTTCACTTCCTTATGATTTTCTTAACATTTTCTTTTCTCTAACTTCACTGTAAGAACACTGTATATAATACATATAACATGTAAAGCATATTTATGGATTATATTCTCAGTAAAGCTTATGGTTAACATAGACTATTAGTCGTTTAGTTTAGCGGGGGAGACAAAAGTCATACATGGGTTTTTTTCTGTAGTGGGGGTTGCTGTTTTTAACCCCCATGTTGTTGAAAGATCACCTGTGTAGTAATTTGCATGGTCTGGAATTTTATATGAAGTCACACAGCATGTACTCTTTTTTTCACTCCACAGAATTATCTTGCAATTCCTCTATGATGTGTATAGATGTACTTTATTTAAAAATTTTTGTTGAGTAAACTCCATTGTATGAAGATACCATGATTTCTTTACACATTCCTCTGTGGATGGACATGTGGGTTGTTCAGTTACTGGTAATTTAAAAACAAGTTGCTGTGAACATGCACAGACTTGAAAGGACATATGGGCAAATGCTTTCCCTTCTCTGGGACAGGTGCCTGAAAGTGGAACGTCTGGGTCATCTGGTAGATGTGTAACTTTTAAAGAACCGCTGAGCTGTTTTCCTATATGGTTGTGCCATTTTGCATTCCCATCAGCAGTGGACTGGAGCTATCGTTGCTTACCAACATCCCTGCCAGCACTTGGTGTGGTCATTCTTTTTAGTTTGAGCTATGTGAACAGTTGTGTAGTGGTATCTCCTAGTAATTCTCAGTTCCCTTTCCCTCAGGACCAGTGATGGCGAACACCCCTCCTTGGGCTCATTTGCTGGCATTCGTGTGTTGTCTTTGGTGCTGTGTCTGCTTCAGTTTTTTTGCTCCTTTATTATCGGTTAGTTTCTTTATTATTGCATATTGATAGTTCTCTATATGTTCTGGATACAAATGCTTTGTCAGGTACATGCTTTGCAAATATTTTCTCTCTTTATCTGTGGGTTGTCTTTTCGTTCTCTTAATTGTAGCATTGGAGGAGCAATTTTAAATTTGGATGAAATAAATTTATCATATTTTCTTTTTTGGATCTTGTCCTGTCATCGTTTCTAAGAAATCTTTGCCTAACTGAGGTTCACAATGATTTTTTTTCCTTCTGTTTCCTTCTAGAAATTTTATAATCTTAGCTTTTACATTTAGGTCTGTGATCCATTTTGAGTTAATTTTGCATATGGTGTGAGGTATGCATCGAAGTTCTTTTTCCTCTTGGCGTGCATTTAGATATCTCCGAGGTTCCTGCATCATTAGCTGAAAAAGCTCATTCTTTCTCTGCTGTGCTGCTTTTGTCCACGGAGACGGGGCTATTCCTGGGCTCTAGATTTTGTTCCATTGATCTCTTTGTCTATCCTGATGCCACTATCATGCTGCCTTGGTCACTGTAAGCTTTATAATAAGTTTTGAAATCTGGTATTGTTAGTCTTCCAGTTCTTCATTTTCACAGCCATTATGGCCATTCTAGGACTTTTGCATTTCCATATGACTTTTAGAATCCCTTTGTCAGCTTCTACGTGAAAAGCCTGTTGGGATTTTGATGTGGATTGATTGCATTGAATCTATAAATCACTTTTGCAGAGAACTGACAGCAATAATGACTTTTGTGGGCCTGAACATGGTATAGTTCATTTATTTAAGGTCTATGGTGATTTCACTCAGCACTCACTGTAATTTTCAGTGTATAGGACTGACACTTTTTTTGTCAGACTTATCCTTGGGTATCTGATGTTTTTGGTATAAAAAGATCTCCGTTTCTGACTTTGACTGCTGGTGTATGAAACACAATTGACTTTCATATATTGATCTTGTATCCTAATGGCTGTTTACATTTAAATTAATTAAATAAAATTCTGAACTTAAAAGGCCCATCACACTAGTCGCATTTCAAGCGCACAGTCGCCGCATGCTTCTAGTGGCCACCATGTTGGACAAGTGCCCACGGGACATTTGCAACATTGCAGAAAGTCTTAGTGGAGAGCAGAGCTCAGGCTTCAACCAAACATGAATAATGGTTGGAAGATGCTAGCTGCAGTTATCTCCACCTTCATTGATTGAAAGATCTCCACCATCTCTTCTGGCTGACATAGTTCAGATATTGGTTCCCAGCCTGTGCCCAGCCATCTCTGCACACTTGGATGGGAAGTTCTTAGTATTGCTTCTCTTCTTGCGTTTGAACCCATTTCCTGCAGCTGGAAAATGCCTGGGTGAGTGAGCACCTCTTGCGGCTGACTGTTCTTCCTTGTTCCTTAGCAGTGCAGTAGAAGGAAAATAGTAGTAATGCCTGACCCTTTAGCCTCGCTGGGCTGCCTGCAGACCACAAGAATCATGGTAAACTTCCATGTGTCACTCAAGTGTTTAGTGTTAATTAATCTTTTAGTTGTTATTCATATTAACGTGCATCGGGCTTTCTAGAAGCTTCGTCATTTCAATGGCATTGCCTCTGCTGGGTCAGGAGACTGAGAAGGAACAATCACAATATTTTTAACACCTTTATTTAGCTTTTCCAGTTATTTTATCATGATTATTGCTGCATTTCTGAGTTGCGTGTCCTAAACCTCGGCTTTATCAGCAGAAGGATTTAGAAGGTAATAGAAGTATTGGAGAAAATAGAAACATACGGTGTGGAGCTCTTCCACATCTTATTTATTTACTGCCTTTTCAATGTAAACCAAATCTTATTTCACAGAACGTTTTTCAGGTGGCCTACAATGGGACATAAAGCGTGACAAGATAGCATAAATTAAAAGTGAGGCAATGGGAGATAGGAAAGGAACACACTGCAGAGCTGGTCATAATGTTAAAACTGCGTTTCTCCACATCTGGGGCTTCCTGGTGGGTCACAGGCAGAGCCCATAGCACCGCAGCCGTGAAGAGCATAAAGGAAACTTGTCAGATACACAGTTCAGAATGTCCACAAGATAAACACAAACCAATTGCTCGGGAAAATTCTAACTTCACACAGAAGGCAGACAGAAATTGTTCCCAGGAGTCCTCATAAAGAAAACAGCGTCTGATGTAAGGAACGGTGTTCTCTCTATTGAGAGCACACAAGTGAGTTTCACAGGCTCGTTTCCCATATTGGCACTCTGTGCAAAAGCAGTTCGGGGAGATGGTCAAAGAGGGAGGGGAGGGGGGTTGGGCAATGCGATAGGACCAACGTCCCCAACTCTCTGCTAATTGTCTCCATCCTGGGGTACTTTAAATATACCTGGTGAATGAATAGTTTCAGTAGCTACTCCTTTAAGGAAAGCACCAGAAATATTGTCTCCCTCCTCGTACTTCAGGAAATATTAGGAGGTAGATGGTCCGTGCTGTGCTCTCCGGCAAATGCCTGCTTGGCTAGTTAAGTCCAGGCTTAAATTCAGCGGTGTGGTTGGAAGTGAGTTGACATCTTTGTACAAAATTTGAGACACCTGTCATGACACCTGCCCGCCACTGAGGAGGCTGCTGCCCCCTGACCTGACACGGGCTGAAGCAGGAGCGAATTTCTCATGAGACGCTGCTCTGGATCTGCTCCAGCACCTGGAGGAGCAGCATACAGACTGGCCAAGGTTTTGCTCCACAGGTCGGGGCTTCTGCGACTCAATCTGAAAATTTCCAAAGGAAGCAAAACTGGTATACTGTGGCCAAGAGTCTACCTGTCAACGATGCTATTTCCTTTTGTAGCTTCCAAGAGACACTGAGGAATCACTGTTGGTCACCAAAGATGGAAACATCTTTCTCCACCAGTTTGAAGTCAGGGAAGTAAAGCCAGCGACTCTCTTTCGCAAATAGTATGTCAGTGCCCCTTCGCTCTGGCAATCTTTGGGGAGTGGTTGGTGGACTTCAGGTTGAGCTAAATCCCTATTATCTGTGTTGGAGAGAACGCTTGCCTTCCTTTCTAGAGAGTGGGACTCTATAGCTTGCTTATTCTTTTTTTTTTAAGATTTTATTTATTTATTTGACAGAGAGAGTGAGATCACAAGTAGGCAGAGAGGCAGGCAGAGAGAGAGGGCTCCCCGCTGAGCGGAGAGCCCGATGCGGGGCTCGATCCCAAGACCCTGAGGTCATGACCTGAGCCGAAGGCAGAGGCTTTAACCCACTGAGCCACCCTGGCGCCCCTATAGCTTGCTTATTCTTAAGAGCTTTCTGATCATAAATTAGTAAGTTAAAAAGGAAGACTAGCCACTTTGGAAAACAGTATGGAGATTCCTCAGGAAATTAAATATACAGCTACCCTACGACCCTGCGATTGCACTACTCGGTGTTTACCCCAAAGAAGCAGATGCAGTACAAAGAAGGGCCACATGTACCCCAATGTTCATAGCCGCAATGGCCACAATAGCCAAACTGTGGAAAGAACCAAAATGCCCTTCAACAGATGAATGGATAAGGAAGATGTGGTACATCTATACAATGGAATATTATGCCTCCATCAGAAAGGATGAAT
>CM052811.1:106283801-106344931 GCA_028533885.1 Nasua narica | reverse complement strand
ACTCAATTTTACTTTCGGAAACAAAATAAAGGCAGGGAGGATAGGGTCTCAGTGAAAAGATGCTTGACCCGAAGCCGGAAAAGCTGGGTAAGGGACTTCCTTGCTCTGCATATTTACTGAGCCACGCTGACATTTGGATTCTGCTAAGAAGAGCAGCAGTAATACCGCAAACAAGGCTGGGAGGATTAAAAGGGAGATTCAGGGTCTGGCTCATCGAAGGCGCTTACGAAACAGTCATTCAGGCTTCGTCATCGGGCGTGTGCCTTCCCAGTTGTCGTAACTCGATGCTGCTGGGGGTGGGGAGGGCTCATTCAAACTCAGAATATCACACCTGGGAGTCAGCACAGCACAGACGAAAACGCGTGTGCATTCACCTTGATTCCAGAAATGTTTCCCAAGTTGGGAAGTTGGTCACAGTGCCGGAGATGCAAAGGGGCTAAAGGATGCCCTTCGAGAGCTTCGCGTCTAGTGTACAGGGAGAAATGTGTAGGCAAAAAATCCCCCAAACAACAACAAAACCACTAGAGAGTGAAGAACTAGAAGGTGATGTGATAGGCCAACTTACTGGAGATAGTGATGTGCTGAGACTGAGTTTTTAAGGGTGAGGGACTGTCCCCAGGCAGACAGGAGGTTCCAGGCCGAGGACAAAGTACATGCCGAGGAGGAGAGGTGCTGGGAAGCCCCCCATCCACACCACGCCTGGGGACAGATGCGTCCCTGTGGTGTGGACTCAGGGCCTTTGGGTGGGGTATCATAGCACCAGCCATGGGGTTGGGGGCCAGGCTGGTTATTGTCACTTCGTGGGTTATATTTTCAGTAGCCTATCTGAGTCTGCCCCTGGGGGAACCTTGTGGGTTCTGCTTAAGAGATGAAGGAAGATGGGGGGAAGGCTCAGGGCCACATGCCAGCCTCCAGCTCAGGCCAAGCAAGGAACCACAGTGTCGGCAGGGGGCCTGTGCCCTCCCTTCTTACCATCAGGCACTGCCCTCCTGAATCTGCTCGCTTGGCCTTGACCCCCAGGACGTGGGGACAGGCGGAGCTTCCGAGCTCGGCGGCAGGGGGTCCCCTGGGGGCCATAGGATGATGTGATTTCTCCTCCTCCTCCCTCCCTCTGTCCTGCAGCAATGGAACGGCAGGGACACGGCCCTCATGGTTACCCGCGTGGTCAACCACCGACGCTTTTCCGCCACGGTCAGCGTGGCTGACACTGCCCAGCGGAGTGTGAGCAAGTACCGCTGTGTGATCCGGTCGGACGGTGGCTCCGGCGTGTCCAACTACGCCGAGCTCATTGTGAAAGGTGAGTGGCCCTCCCGTGGGGCTGGTTTCGGGCCCATCCTCAGAGGCTGGGAGGAATCCAGGCGCCTCTTCTCCGCTGCTGCTGCTGCTGCTTCTCCCGGTCAGTCAAACCACACGCCATTTCTAGGCCCCCCTTCCCACCCTGCAGAGAGAGGGGGGAGTTCCTGTAAAATCACGCACGTTGCATTGTTAGTCCAAGTTCATCTTAGTATAGGGCCCGCCTGCGCACGCCGCTGGGCTCCCCGACACAGACGGCGGCTCCCGATCTGGCTTTATTTTTTGTTTAAAGTTTGAATGAACCAACGTCCTTGCGTTTCGGTGGTGGTCTACCGCCGGGTTCCGGAGAGTACAATTGTTTCTGGGGGTTGGTTTTTTTTTTTTATTGAAAACTTGATTTAATAACAATATTTTGGAAGGGCTTTTGAAATAAATAACCCCCCACCCTCACCCCACTGGCCTTGATTCAATTGTTTCCAATTTTCTTGTTCTTATTCACCTTGAGGTACTGTTGACATGCTTTACATTAAAATAGGCACCTTGCTGCCTTCTCTGCTCCTTCCAAGGAGCTGGAGATCCCATTTATTTTTGAAGTCTGTATAATCTTTGTTGTAATGCTTAATGGTTGTATACTGTTTCATCAAGTGAATCACCCCATTTCTTCAAATCTCCCTATTTGTAGTCATTTAGGTAATTCCAGGTGTTTTCGTTTTTTGTTTTATCTTTCCTCTGTGCATCAATTAACACCTCAATGGAGTTCTTCCAAAGAGAACGTTTTTATTCTCTTGAACCAGATTATTTCCTTGGATAAATTCCCTCGGGGTAGCGCTGGTAGGCGCGAGCATCTTTGTGGATTTTGCTTTGTGTTGCGATATTGCTTTTACAAAGAATGCGAGCATCTTTGTGGATTTTGCTTTGTGTTGCGATATTGCTTTTGCAAAAAAAATGGGTTTGACAGTTTACACTGGAAAACCGCAGCGTGCAGATGTACTCGTTTTCCAGTGTTATGTTCACCGATTAAAATTTTAATATAGCATAATTTAGTGAATGAAATAATGAAGCCATTCATCTTATGCTAGCTGTGGAATGTTACCCAATGTGTATGAAGGTGAAAACATGGATTGACTCCCTTCCCCCTACGCCCCCGCCGAAAGTCTCCTGAGTTGGTTTCCTTGGTCAAGGATGAGTTGGTGTGAGGGCCTTGACCTCTAGTTGCTGGCCCCTTGACCTCTAGGTGGTAGCCCTTCCTGAACCTAGACTGGGAGCTGCTGTGGTCTGAGATTCTCCCCCCTGGGCTCTCCTGACTCTAGGTGGATATTCACATGGCTGACCATTTGTCATCAGTCAGGTCTTAGCTTGAATGTCGTCATGCCATTTCCTCTGAGAGGATGTCCCCAGCCCCCACAGCAGCTGGGTGTCTTCTAGCAGGTCACCTTGTCCCTTGCTCTACGTAGCACTTATCACGCTTCAAAATCACATTTTTCCTTTATTCATGTTCTTGGTAATTTTCCATCTTGTCCTTTAGAACATGAGCGTGGTGAGAATAGGGGCCTTTTTTTGTTTGGTTGGTTCCTGGTTCACAACTCCCCCCAGGCTTAGCCAAGTGCTTGGCATGAGGCCGGAGCGTGCCCAAATGGGAACCCGCCGGCGTTCAGCCGTTTGGACCTGCGCAGTTGGTCATTTCATAAGGCTCACCCTTAAAATACTTGTTGAATGATGGATGACTGAATGAATTATTGGCCTCAGCAGGAACTTATTTCATCTCCATAATGCCATGAACACTCAAGCTGAAGATCAACAAATTAGGCAGTCATGAACAAAACAACCAAGAGGGAAAAAAAAAAATCTTAAAATCGTTTACATTGAGTGCCACCAATATATACAAGAAACCATCATTTCAGTCACATAAGCCTCACGTATGTGCTTTTTTGGTGCCATGAGATTGATTTTCATGACACGGCGGCCTTTTGCAGGCCTCTCAGCACTCAGTGAATCTGTGATTTCCAGAGCTGCCCCCTCTGGAAGTTCATCGGACCTCTTCCATGGCAGCCTTGCACACTGGAGTGGGAGCCCGCCAGAGGATGGACTGTGTCCGCTCATGCCCTCCATGGGCTCCCCCCGTACCTTACAGGTGCCCAGCACGAGGCTGGTGAGGAGATGTTGGGTAGAGTGACCGTGGCCGCTGCTGGAGTGCCCTGATCTTTCCACACAGGCTGATGGAACCAGAAGGCGCTGGGTTTATTATTCTCCCTTTACATCCCTCATTGAGGAGGAGGAGGAGGAGGTATGGGATACCAGATCCAGAGCCCTTTGGCGGGGGCAGAGGATGCGATTTCCATGGGGAAGCATCATGGCCTTTGTTTGGAGGGGTCACCGGGGTTTGTTGGGACAGTGGTTTATCCTTTGTGGACTGTGCCCCCGGGCTAGGATTCGGGCTAGGGGGTGAGCAGTGCACTGGCCACGTGTGGCCCTGTGGTCCCAGAGACATGCTGTGCGCGGTGCCTTCCCCTGCTCCCCTCGCTGTTCCGTGCAGAGTGATGTGCTGGCTGGCCGCCTTCGGAGGTCTCCTTCACGGTGTGTGCTCCCTGTGACCTGGTCCCCGTTTATTACACCTTGATGAAAACTTTTATAACATTTTTTTTTGGTGACTGTTTTTTTCCCCCTTTTTGTATCCAGTTGGTGATAAGCTAGGAGCTGGGCCCCCGAATGTGGAAGTCTCTTCACCTATGTGGTCTCGTGTAGTCCTCTCGTTGTGGCGCTACACCTCGGGTGTATTTTAATTCATTTCACAGCGGAGAGAGCAACCACAGCCAGATTGAGAAACTGTCCTGGGGGGCGGGGGCAGAGCTGGGGTCTGGCCTGGGGCTGGCTTCTGCTATTTCAGCCGTAGCTGGAGGGCCTGAGGGTTGGGGCCTTGTTGGCACCTGCTATCGTGATGTTATCAACAGTGTTGAAAGGGTCCAGACTGCACGCAAAACTCATGATGAGTCTCTGGGCCCATCGCTAACTTGCCCTTTTACCTCCTGCTTCTCCCATCATTGCTCCCCACCTCCATGGAATGGAGTATTTATTACTTTCCATGTTCCCAGAGAAATGAACTTAACCCTTTTTACACACACACACACACACACACACACACACACACACCCACCCCCTGCATAGCTAGTGGAAACTGAGCCAAGTAAGAAAATGAAAGGCCGGGGACCCCCAGAGCACCAGGAGTCAGCGGGAGCCTGATTAGAGGAGGCCCGTCACCCTGGATGTCTGGCCAGAAACCCATGGGAAAGCAGCAAATCAGAGCATTTGGGGGAAAGTGTCTTATGAAGAATGACTCACTGGCCTCTTAGAGCGCCTAGCCATGACTTAGCACGATAGTAAGATACTTTAGTACTAAAATATTTACATTTGTAAAAAAAAAAAAAAATCCAACAAGGAATAAACATAAATCTTCCTTCTTTCAGGGAATAGAGAAAATTTGAGAAAATAAAACAAAAGTGTTCTCAAGGGCTAAGTCTCCTCCCAAGGGGTGGTGCTGCTGCTGAAACTGAGTTCCTTGCTCCTGGTTTACACTTCACACAAGTGCCCTGGGCTGGGGGGCAGGCAGCTGACCTGGGTGTGTCACAGAAGGAAAAGCACCCCTGGGCGGGTTTTTTTCCCACCAGATTTTCTTCACTTCGTTCCAATTCAGAGACAGGAAAGAACGCTAGAGCCCCGATCCGTTGGTTTAAATCCTGACCCCATCTCGTCCCAGCTCTGTGACCTTGAACATCCCCCTCTTCCAGCATCAGCCGGCTCATCTGGGAATAGGAATATGGGATTCCCTACCTCAGAGTAGTATGTGTCCTCAG
This sequence comes from Nasua narica, assembly GCA_028533885.1. Taxonomy (NCBI): domain Eukaryota; kingdom Metazoa; phylum Chordata; class Mammalia; order Carnivora; family Procyonidae; genus Nasua; species Nasua narica. The sequence continues at coordinate 106,339,790 of CM052811.1, read as the reverse complement.
GATTCAAGGAGACAGTGTGTGTAGAAGTTCTTAGCGCGGGGCTTGGCCCATTGCCCTAGAAGCATTTGTTAAAAAATAATAATAATAACAACTTGCGAGGTCAGTGGGATTTCCCAGGTAAGGAGGTAAGAGATGGTAAGGGACTGGGTGGGTGGGCCTCCTCTGCAGGGGGCCACTGGTCATACGGTCCTGTGTCAAGCATAGGGAAAGGGAGGGAGGAGATATAAAAGTGGGTTTGGGTCCTGGGGTCCAGGCTAGGTCAGACTCCCTGCGTCCCCCCCATATCCACCACTGGTGAGCCAGTTATCTGGGAACCAAGGAGAAGTTAGCTGGTCCTCCTTGGGCTCGGCCATCTGACCACGTGGCATCATCCCTTCAGAACTTGGGCCATCCTGGGGCTGGGAGGTCACAGGGCCCCTCAGTGCCCAAGGGTGCCAGGAGCCGGTTAGAGGCCCCTCTGACGGTATCCTTGGCAGGTGCTCGCCCCGCACCAGGCAGTGTCTCTCTCTCTCTCCGTCGGTGTGTTTGTGGCTGGCTGGCTTGTGGTTCATGTGCTTGCCCGGGATGGTGAGCGTCGGTGCTTTGTAACTTGAAGATGCCTTGTAACTTGAGTGTGGGTAATAGCAAATTCTCGGGGCGACACAGATCACAGTGCAAGCAAACAGAATTACTTAATTCTGAAGAGCTGTTTATTGAGTTGCGATAACGTACCGGAGTATACTTTGGATTACCCTGTAATTGAGATTTCGCTCAGTTGACGGTCCAGCCCCTCCACCTGCCTGTTCTGGACCAGTGCTCACGAATGCACTCATTCTCTCCCCGTTTCTGGGTTTCCTCCTGTCTTTGATTTCAGGATGCTTTCGTTCATCCCAAGCTCTAGTCTGTAGGAGTTGGCGGGCTCTCAGGACGTAGGTGTCCTCAACCCAAGTTATGCAGATAGGGACCTGGTGAAAACTGGCTAACATAAAAATTTGTTGTTGGTAGTGATTTTTAAATCCGTCTTCCGACTCCGTATAACAACCTACCGTGGGCTCAGAACCCTCTTATCAATATGTGGATTAGTGCCCAGAAGAAGTCGAATACAGACACTGTGAGTCAGGCGTTCTGAATTCAATACTGATGTTGACTTTCTACCGGGGCAGCTTGGTAGGGTCAAGAGTAGGGATTTGGGATGTGAGCACAGCTGAGTTTCAATATTAGTCCTGGCCCCATCTGTCTGGGTGACTTCAGGTAAATCACGTGTTCCCTCTGGGCCTCAAGCTCCTTATCTGTTCAATGGGTGAGTGCATCTCATTGGATCCATTATGAGAGGGAGACTCCCCCCCAAGTTGTAAGTATCAGTAATCATATTTTACTACTATTTGAAGGTGTATTGCTTAAGCACATTGGCTGTTTTCCTTGTCCCACATGAAGGAATAATAATAACCTGTATGATATAAATTTAAGTTTAGCCATCGTAAGGTCTGTCTCTGAAATAGGATTGAGATCACCAAATGCAGCCCGTTGTTCAAAGTCAGTTGCAGAAATGCTTTATTGTGTTGCACTGTATTTTTTTTTTAACATTGTGTTCCAATATTTAAAGGCCTCCTGAAATCATATCAGACTGGGCCTGCAATGGCAGCCATGGGTGAGGATATGAGGGTGGCTATTGCATTCTGGGGCACACGCTGCACAGCCGACCACGGCCCCTTCCTTGGCCCATTTTGCTGACGTCACTAGTCGGGTTTCTGGAGGCATTTGCCTTTACAGCTTCTGGTTGAGAGATTGCATGGCTGGATTAGCAGACTTGTTCCTGTGTTCATTTGTTTGATAGTTTATTGAGCCCCAGCTATGGGGCAGAGAGTGTGATAAGCCCACAGGTTAGTGGGAAGAATCATGCAAACCTATAATGAAAGGTCGCTTAGTTCGTGTTGGGTACCTACTGCACTAACTTACTGATCCTGTTAATAACCATATTTTATAGGGGCTGTTAGAGTGTCCCTTTTACAGATGAGGGCACAAAGGCTCAGAGAAGTTAAGTAACTTTCCCAACGTCACACAGCCTCTGTGCGATGGAACCAGGATTTAAAGCCAGACCTGCTGGTGCCTCAGACTGTGCTCTTTCTTCTGTATGTTTCTGAGAAAATTCAGTATAGTAGCCCCGTCATTGGTGTGAGCTGAGGAAATAGAGGGTGGGACACTTGATGGCATTTGAGAAAGTCCTAGGAAGTTGCTCCCATCTGCGAGGATGCCTCAGCCTGGCAGGCTGTTGGGCAGGGGCGGCCTGGGGCAATTTTTGGACATGAATGGGTGACAGGTGTGAGGTTGCAGATGTAGGCCAGGGGACATACTGGAGGTCTTTGTCCTAGAGCAGAGTGGGAGCTTTGTTCTGCAGGAGTCAGGGGGCTCGGAGGGAAGCCCACCCATGGTCCATAGACAGCGGTGCACACGCTCAGGAGCCTGAACCTCTGCTGCCATCTGTTCTTCTCTTCGCTGTTCCTGACTGTGACCCGTGGAAAGCCGTTGTCAGGCAGGTGGCCGTGGTAAGACACAGCCTCTGTTTGGCTGTGAAGGTGGGAGGCAAACAGGACAGGGACCCCTCGAAGCAGCCTTGGCAGGAATTGGAGTGTGAGAGGTTTGTTTGGGACATTGGGAGGCGTGGTGAATCACAAAAGGCATTTTCAAGCCCAGGACTGTTGTGGACGCCTGGAGCTCAGTCCTCCTGGGGAAGCCAAGCATGCAGCGTAGGTTCCTCGGGGGTGAGAGAGCCGGGGCGTTCGCACCCCAGCCCCCGCCAGTCAGTGGTGGAGGGCTGCTCTGGGCGAGTTAGCCTCCTGGTACTTCAGGCTTGTCGCACAGGACGGAGGGGGCCTCCTGGGGCTTTGGAGGAAGCCCACAGCCGTTGAGATTCAGATGGGACAGTGGGAAGTTGGCCCCCACTCCCTGAAGAAAATAAGGTATGAGAGAGGGAGGCGGGGGACCCAACAACTTGTGCGACACGGACTCGGCAGCATATGCCGGCTTCCGATGCGACCCAGGCTGTTGGCCCGTCGGTGCCTCATCAGTGACGGCCGCCGGGAAGGGCAGCTGCGGGGCCGGAGAAGAGGCAAAGCCAGGACTCACTCTGAGCTTTTTGCTTGGGCAGCCACAGGAGCTCTTCAAAGGCCGCTGTCACAACTGGACTTGAAGCATCTGTCCCTGTTCTCTGCCAGCCCTCAGAGGCCAGGAGGGAGGGGCAGGGGGCTATATCGCTCAATAGTCAGAGAGCAGGCTTGGGGTCGAGGAGCCTGGGCTGGAATCTGGCCTCTGCCCTGTAAACTCACTTCCTTGGTGTACCTGGAACCTGGCCACTCTCCACCATGTCTGCTGTGAACACCCTAGACCAGGAGTCGGCACACCTGTCCTGTACAGGGCACGGTAGTCAGTATTTTCAGCTTCTGTTGCAACTGTTAAACTCTGCTGTTTCAGCAAAAGCCATAGAAAATATGTAAATAATGAGTGTGGCTGTGTGCCAATACAATCTACAGAAACGAGGGGGTCTGGAGTTGGCTCCCAGGTGAGTTTGCTGTTTGCTGCACAGGACCAGCCCTTCCCTCCTTTTGGCTGGATGACTGTACCGGCTCTTTCCCTCTCCCATTCCTGTGCCACTGAGGGCCAGCCTTCATGCGGCAGGCTGCGTGACAGTTTGAAAACAAGTTAAGTCATGGCATTTCGTTGCTCAAAACCCTCCAGTACTCCTATCTCTCCCTCGGAATAAAATCTAAACTTTTTTTTTTTTTTAAAAGATTTTATTTATTTGACACAGAGAGATGACAAGTAGGCAGAGAGGCAGGCAGAGAGGAGGGGAAGCAGGCTCCCTGCTGAGCAGAGATCCCGATGCGATGCGGGGCTCCGTCCCAGGACCCTGAGATCATGACCTGAGTCAAAAGCAGAGGCTTTAACCCACAGAGCCACCCAGGTGCCCCTAAAATTGAAACTTCTTAATTTGGTTTCTAGATCTGGCTCCTCTGTCTCTTTGATTCTGGACCCCCTGCCTCTTGTATTTGTCCTCTCATCCTCTTCTTTAGCCACACTGGTCCATTTCCTCTTCCTTGAACCACACTATGATAGTTCTGACCTCAGGACCTTTGCACTTGCTGTTCTCTCTTGGCCTAAAATGCTTTCCTTCCACATAATTACATGGCTCATTTGTTCTGTTCGTACTGGTCTCTGCTCAGACATCATCTCAGAAAGCCTCCCCTGAGTACCTTATCCTTTTTTTTTAATTTATTTTTTTCAGTGTTCCAAGATTCATCGTTCATGCACCACACCCATTGCTCCTTGCAATCCGTGCCCTCCTCAATACCCTCACCAGGCTCACCCAACCCCCACGCCCCTCCCCTGCAAAACCTTCAGTTTGTTTCTCAGAGTCCACAGTCTCTCATGGTTCATCTGCCCCTCCGATTTCCCCCAATTCACCCTTCCTTTCCTTCTCCTGATGTCCTCCATGTTTTTCCTTGTGCTCCACATGTACTTTATCTAAAATAGCACCCATCCTACCACCTGTAATGCTGTACCATTGTTCCAGTCTGTGGTTTTCTTCTCAGCCTTTATCACTGTCTGCCGTTGTCATTTACATCTCTGTACTGCATAATCTGAAGGCAGAAGCTCTGTAGGTCTTGCTTCCTGCTGGATCCAGGGTACCTGGCATATAGAAGGGACTTGAACATTTGCTATATCCAGCAACATTCTCAGAGCTTCCTTCACAGGCGTGCGGTAGCGTTGCAGATTCTTCCTCACACCTTCCTTTTCCAAGGTTCTTGTTATTGTTGGAACCTTAGGTTTCCCTCCTGTCTCTGGGCAGGTTCCATCCTCTTTATGGATGCCATTTTTTATCTTTTCCTTTTAGTCTTGCTTTCCTTTGCTTTATTCTTTTCTTCCTGGCTGTGGAATCTGTAAGGTTTACAGTTCCCTGCATTACCCATGTGGCCTTTGTCCTGCTTTGTTGCAATTTTGGGGTCTCAGTTGACCTGCCATGGCCATGCTACTTATCCAGTCTACCATTCTCATGGGGCCATTCTCATGGTCATTAAAGAAACCTCTGGGCCTTCTTCAGTGCTGATAGAGGGAAGGCTTGTCTCAGGGCGAGCCCTCCCGATTCCCTTCCCAATCCTGCCCACTCGAGTGTACCTGCTACAGCCCATGTCTCCACCTCTTGGCCCACCTGCATCCCCACCCTCGTTTCTGACCTTGACTTTCCAGAAAGATGCTATGCAAAGAAATCAGAATATCTCCATCTTCTTTGCAGCCTTCATGTTCAGGAGGAAAATAATCCTGGTGCTTGGGTGCTTAGTTTCGTCTTTCTTCAGTCTTAACTTTTATTAATGGGTTGTGTTTGTATTATTATTATTGCCATGACTGCTATTGACAGGAACATCTAGATTGCAAATCAGAGGTCTTGGGTTCCAATCTTGTATTAGCTACATGAATTAGGGATGTCACCTCATGACTCCCTAATTATACAGAGGAACAATAGTGCCAAGCCCCCTACATTTGAGGGAGGGGTCTCCCAGATACTTTCATCCTACGTAAACCAAGTGCTGCTCATATGTTTATGCTTGTCTTCATCCATCCCCATCCATTCCCCATTTGCCAGCTGCCCAGTCTTAGCCCCAACTCCCTCCTCCTTGCATAACGTCACTGCTAGCTTTTCATGGGAAGAGAAAAATGACAGATGGAAAGAAAGTGGGAAACTTAACTTGAGCATATGTGTGTGGGGGGAGGCGAACCGGGAAAAAAAAAATCTATGTATATTGTATTCTATATGGGCACAAAGACCAGCTTATTTTTAAAAAAGCGTAAATGTGGATAAATAAAACCTGACAAGTATTGGTTTCCTTGAATTATTTTGACTACTTTATCAGCTGCATGCTGATGTGTTGCGTTAACACTTTTAACGCATTTGGAAATTAAATCAAATGGCAATTGCATTAAATCCTCATTCACTTGGAACATTACCCTCCTGTGTTCAAATGGAAGAACTATCTGGGGTATGGAATGAGCTGCAAGGTCTGTAGTTAGCTGGCATTTGTAGACCACTTACTGCATGCCAGGCATTGCCCTGGAAATTTCACAGGAGGTTCTGTTAAATTCTCACCTGTTCCCATGTTTCAGATGAGGCTGCTGAAGCCTGGTTACCCAGCCTACTTAGAGTCTCACTGCCTGAAATCTGTCCTCTTCCTACTGTAACAGAGAGTTTTTTTCTGGCTCTCCTACTACTAATTTTCTGTAATATTCTATTCTGTGGCAGATACTCATGGACTATTGCTACCGAGAACCTAAGTTTTAGGCCCAGTTAGACTCCGTTAAACCGTGGACTCCAGAATTGGAAGGGATGCTGCAGGTCATTTTCTCTGTCCACGCCCTGGAGCTGAATTCCCCTCTGAAATGTTACATATGGCCTCCATCTAGACCCTTCACTGGGGCCTCTTCCGTTCCCCAGGGGGGATGTTTGGCGATGTGCAGGAACGTTTTTAATTGGCATACTTAGGAGGGAGTGGAGGCCGGAGATATTGCCAAACGGTCCTACAAAGCACAAAACAGCCTACATAGCCAACAGTTAGCCAGCCCCCAGGGCCAGTTGTGAAACCCTACGCCTCCCGTCTCCCCGTGGGGTGGTCTCTCTATCCCTGATGCGCTGCACTTCAGCTGCAATCCTCTGGGCTTCTGGCGGCTGTGGTGGCGGGGGGAGGGTGCTGTGGTGAGATGTGGGAGAAAGAAGGTAGAGCTAATTCTGTGGCTGTGTGAGGGAGCCATTCAGCTGGTCTGAGCCACAGTCTCTGAAAAATTGACATTGACTTGTAGTTTACTGTGACTTGTGCTCCTGTGCCGTCTCCTCTTCCCATTTCCCCACTAATTACGCATGGAGATGGAGTAAAAGGAAAACGCAGGCTAACTACCTACTGCTGGAAATGTGCGAATCTCTGGCTGTCACTGAAGCTGCTTTGTGTGTGCCAGACACATGAGCCTCCCCTTCCACTGAGAGGAGCTGTGATTCAGAGCTGCTGCATGACCAAGGACTACATTTCCCAGCCTGCCTTGTTCTCAGTGGGACTGTGAGCCTTCCCTTCCACTGAGAGGAGCTGTGATTCAGAGCTGCTGCATGACCAAGGACTACATTTCCCAGCCTTCCTTGTTCTAGTGGGACCATGTGATTGACTCCAGCCAAAGGAAAGTGAGTAGAAGTGCATTCAGAGCCAGAGTGTCTAAAACGTAGGCAGTCATTCTCCACATTCTTTCTTCCCTCTTTAGTTGACTGTGTGCAGATGACTCTATGCCCCTGGAAGGCAGAGGAGTCAAAATATTGAACAATTCTGGGTCCCTAAATCACCTTGTGGAGGAAAATCGCCTGCTAAGTGGGCCTGCTATTAAAGCAATAATGAATTATTATTGTGTGAAACTGCTATGCCTTGGGGTCTGTTTGTTATAACAGTTAGCATTATGTTAACTAGGTTAGGTTGGATCAAGAAAAGTCATTAGCAGCCTCCCCAGGCCTATCGTCTTGAACCAAAAATTTCTATCTTCCTTCTGAAGAGATGAGAAGATACTTCTCTTCTCTCTCACTGACACTGGGCCCAAAAGTCTACCTGATGGCTGAACAATTATCCTTTTTTTCAGGTGTTGCTTTTTCTTTAAAGGTCAAAAAAAATTTATCTTTCTGACCGTTACTTACTGATGTCGAGTCTGCAAATTCCAGCATGACATAGGAGAGCAGAAATTGTGTGTTTATGTTAAGGAAAGGAGGTAGGCTTGGCCTTGGCTGTGGCACATGGAGCTCGGGAGCAATGGGAGCTCAGGCGGGGTCTGGCCGGATGGGACAGCTCAGAAGCCCTATCCAGAATAGAGGGTCTTACATTAGAAAGGAGTCTGAGGAGCAGTGATAGCCTCATCAGGTGTATCACAGGGTAAGACCCCAGCCCCATGTGAGGGAACATGAGAGCAGGACGGCGGGGCAGGGAGTGCGCTGGGGCTCTGGTCCCATGAGCACCTGGGGCAGTAGGCAGGCTGTCCGAGTGAACAGTCTGAGTGGGCCCAGTGTGGCCAGGGGAGCTGCCCATGTGCCTGGTCTCCCCCAGCACACTCCCTCTCCAGCCAAGTCAGTCTACCTATCGGTGGAGCCCAGGGATCCCAACTGGGGATGCGGGGGATGGGGAAGGAGGAAGAGCACAGCACTAGGCACTTCAAAGTAAGCACCACTAGTCATTTAGAAGTGATCTTCACCGTGGCAGCGCGTTTAAACGTTAAATAAAAACAAAGCTGGGGCAATTAGTGAGATGCAGGTGCTAAAAAGGGATATTTTAGCCCTCGAGGAGGGGCACAGTGGGTTCCCAGTGTAATCGGTGGGGTTCGTTATGCCTACACTGCATTGTCGTTGAACCCCATGCTCCTGTCCCCTTCCCAGTGTGTGCCGCCATCCGGATCCCGGGAATTCCAAACCAGTGCTTCAGTGAGCTTTAGCTTAGAAGTAAGGGAGCTTCCATTTTACCGCTAATTAGCTTCGAATGACCATTTCTCTGGGTCTCTGCCTCCCTGTTGGTCATAAGCGAGAGACATATGATACAGGTGGGTTTCAATCTTAGTCCCCCCTGAAACAATAGGATACTTTCCATAAACAGTGGGGAAAACCAGTGATGCAGCTCTGTGAAATCATGGGGCTCTTAGACTGATATAAAGTATCTGTTTTGCCACCACCTGGGCAGGTGGATTTCTTTGCTATTTAAAGGTGCTTTGTTGGTTTGTTTGTTTTTGAATGCCTATGATCCTCATCTTCATACGTTTCTGGATCCTGGTAGCAGTGGGGCTAGGGTTTGGCCTCTTCTCTTTTAAATAACATTTGCTTGCACCAGCTTTTCATTATTAATCCGAGTAGCAGGTCTCCTGCTGTCTGTGTGTATCTGGAGGTCGATGTGACTCACAGTCCAGTAAATGGGCCTGCTCCTGTCTCATGGAGCTCAACCCGGTGGTATGGAGCTGACCCTTATTGGCAGAGTGGCTCTTTGCCTGTTCTCAGAAGGGCAGGTCTCCTGTTAGAGTCAGTCAGTAACAAAATGCATCCTATGGCTTGCTCCCCTCGTCTCTAACATATGTGAGACGGGGACCGCTGCGATCCCATGGGAGAGGACTGGGATTTGGCTGCCTCTTATTAGCTGTTGAAAGTGCCCTTTCTAAGGGAAGGCCGGAAGGTTGTATTTCAGAAGCTGGCAAGGGCTTGGCTACTGGCTCGGCCCACTTTTTGCTGTTGAATTAAACTGTGCAAGAGACTAAGCCTCAGTTTCTTCATCTCTGAAAAGGAAGAATGATGTCACTTGCTTTACATTTTCCTTTTTTTTTTAAGATTTTATTTTTATTAAGATTTGACAGAGAGAGAGAGAGAGAGAGATTACAAGTAGGCAGAGAGGCAGGCAGAGAGAGAGGGGGAAGCAGGCTCCCCACTGAGCAGAGAGCCGGATGTGGGGCTCGGTCCCAGCACCCTGAGATCATGACCTGAGCCGAAGGCAGAGGCTTTAACTCACTGAGCCACCCAGACGCCCCTGCTTTGCATTTTCTGAGGCTCAGTGAAGCAAAGCATAGAAGTCCAGAGTGTGGGACCTACTTCATGCCCCTGGGGAAGTTCAGAGACTCCTGTGACAATATTATTTGTTCTCTGTATCATTTATTTTTTTCTCCTGGTTAGGCAGGAAGGTTGCATTTCCCACACTCCTACATCCAGCTGGGGCCAAAGGAATGTGTGCCAAAGAGATATATGTCCCTTCTAGGCGAGACCTATACAAAATCTGCCATGCACCAGCCCCCCTGTCATTGGCCCTCATGTTGTGACATTGGAGATCCCGTGAGGAGGCAGGTGTCATCTCCAGATAGAAGTCTGTGTCCCCGAGTGATGTGTGGAGCCCAGCACCACGCCCCAACCCATAACCTCATCAGGCTGAGGGGTCAGTGAACAGTAGCTGAACCAGCCATGACTGATGTCCCTTACTTTGATGGCTTACAGAGAACTCATTCTAAACTTTCCACAAGTATAGTGGACAGACATCCACAGCATCAGGGTAGTGCCCTACTTCCCACATGGAATTTTGTGGGAGTCTGACAGCGATCAGAGAGGAATTCACTGAGTTTGACCTCATGGTGAGTGAAGTTAGCTGATTCTCTCTGCCTGAGGCCATCTGGACCGACTCATCTCAGAGGTGTTCCCGCTCTCTGGGCACTGCTGCCTCAAGCATGTCTATACTCATCCCGGTGGTTTTTCTTTTGGGGATGTTGAGCTTACTGCCCCTTTTCCCTTTCACCTTTCTTTCCCTAGCTAGACTAATGCACTCCATAAAGTGACCAAGGAAGCCTGAAGACCTAGGGACAAGGGTGACTCCTCCAGCTGTCTTTGCCTGTCTCTGATGAATCCTAAGCTTTGTAGATTTTATTCCTTGATTTCTGCGATAAGCAGAGAGGAAGGGAATTGCAGAATACCCACCTCCCAGGCCTTGGCTGGGTGTGGACTTGGTCCTGTTGCTGTGCCTGGGGACCCTGCCTGTGTGGCCCAGTCCCAAACTACCACCTTTCCCATCCCACTGTATTGCCCATGACTGTGGGACTCTTGATTAGCTCCTGGTCCCCAGTGTCCTCAAGGGCTGCCCTGCCATTTTCCGAAGCCGTGGAGAGGCAGCTCACAGAAACACCTGTTGCCATGACTTTGCATGAGAGAGCCCATGACTGGTGTTCCTGGGGTTAGATCTGAGAGGAGCTCTCGTAACCCCAAATTTGTCTGCAGCCGGGATGCCAACAAGAGTTACCCTCCCTTTTGAGATTTGGGTGGAATGAGGTCTGTTTCAATTTCTGTTTGCATATTTCTAGGGACTCAAGATATGCTCACTTCTCTTTGGCTTTCAGTGTCAGTTACTTCTTAACTCCTTACACCTTCTCTCTGGTCTACACCATCCAAACCTGGAACTTGGTCCTCTTTCCTCAGTTTTCCTTCATTCTTTCTTCGGCACATACGTATACTCACCCACTCTTTGAGCTGTGGCTGACTTTGGAGGATTTAGGGCAGGGGAAGGGGGTTATAGCCCAGCAATGTGAATGCGTCCGAGTGAGATGTGGGGTGTGCCTGCTCTGGCCACCCCACCAAGAAGTTCTTGGTGGCTGCTGTCTCCTCTGAAGGCTTTGGCCTCCTGCCCTGTTGCCCCGGCTCCTCCCCTCTCTCGCATCCTCAGAAGCTCTGAGGCAGAGCAGTCTAGCAGCAGATAGTTGCTCTGGGACCTGTTTGCACAGCTCATTTCTGCCAGCCCCACTTTGCCAGTTATTTCCCCACTGGTTTTGGATTAATTCTGTCTGGCAGATGCAGGACTCTCCCCTCGCCTTTCTTGTGCATCTCCGAAGTGGGCCCCATTTTCCTCTTGCCTACGACCTTGAGACTCACCTAGAGATCTCTGCAGGCCACAGCCCTGCCCACACTCTCGCCCTTGTCCTGCCCAAGGTCATTGACATAGTCAAGGGCAGGGGGGCCCAGCATTGGCTGCTGTGAGGTGAGGATTGAGAGGGGGAGCCATCCCCGTCCTGGACCTTCTCGGGGCTGAGTGGCACTGCTCCCCGTCTAACTGGATACAGCCCGCGAAGGAGGGTGTTGGGATACGTCCCAGGGATGCCTGGGCATGGGGCTACATCCGTGCAGAGTCACATCCCAAGGCTTGAATGGTAGGCTCAGGGCTCTGTCTCCTTTCTCTGCTTCCTGTTCTGCTGGTTCCTCCTCAGTGTTATTCGTACGTATGCTCATGGCGAATGGTGGGGGGCAATTTGGAGGCCTGGAGGCTTCAGGTCCACACCTTTTAGTTTCACTACCTCAAAGCTAAGAGTGTTTCCTTCTCTCGATGTCTGAATGTCTGTCTCTTGAGAGGATTCTGATTTTCCCTGCCTGTGTGGATAACCAATGCTAGACCAGCTGTTCTGCCCAGTAGCATGAAGAAGGGCCCCGTGGCAACCGTGTGTCCTCGTCTGTGGCCGCGGGGCGGGGTGCGAGGAGTCGAGGTGTTCTGGGAAGATGCACTGGGGTGGGAGCCTTCCCCTAACAAGGGGTTCTGGGTAGATAGAAATCAGGTGGGTGTGGGCGAGGCACCGCTTGTGTGTGCGATGCTCCGCTGGGGCTTTCTAGAGTGGTGAGTGGAGGCTTTAGGACAGACTCGTAGGTGTGGCCTATAACCTGGGTCCCTTGGTTTCAGACTTAAATAACAATGATGTGCTTTGTTTTAATGAATTTCACTCTGATGCATGGCCGTTTCAAAACCAGATACCTATCTGTGTCTGTTCCTCTCTGAGTCCAGTCTATCTTTGCCTCTGCACCTCTGCTTCCCGACTTCTGTTCTCGCTCCCCCATCAGCCCTGTCATTCCTTCAGAAGGTCCCTGTGCCTACTTGCCAGTGCCATCTGGTGGGGTGTTTCCTCCTGGGAAACTCCACGCCCTACCCTGTCCCCTCTCCCTCTCCGTCCTTCCCAACTCCTAACTCCCTCTGTCCCTGCCCTCTGCATCTCAGCCTTTCATCACTTCCTAATGCCTTGTTACCTGCCGGCATTTGGGGCAATACCAATCTTGTCCGCACCAATGGAGTTGTTGGCAGCGGCCTCCCCAGTTCTCCTACCTTGGGAATGGGCTGGGGGTGCACAAATGGGTGGCGATGGCATCTTCCTGTGAGTCTTCTTTTCTGGTCAAGGACAGCAAGCAGTTAGCTCCATTTACTACTTTGTTAAACCAGTACAGAAATAGATACCTGGGCGGTGCTGTCTCCAAAAGCCCCTATTAACTTTCCCTAGCTAGACTAATGCACTCCATTAAGTGACCAAGGAAGCCTGAAGACTTTTAAAGTGTTTATTACACACCTACTCTGTCCCAGGAAACTTCTGGACCCAACGGGGACACCAAAGACCTGTGTGGGGACAGGTCTTTTGTTATCTTGAAGCGTACACTCTAGAGGAGGGGAAAAGAAGGAAAGGAGTTAATAAGGGAGATCATTTCAGAGAGTGTTAAAAATGTGGTTCTTAGTTCTGCAAATACCTAGAGCTTTGTGGACAGGGACTGCTTACATATATCCCTACAGTCCCAGAGCAGGCCATAGGATGACTTGGGTTCAGACCCCAGCTCTGCGACCTGGTAGCTCTTTGACCCAGACATGCCGCTGGACTCCTGCAAGCCTGGAGTCCCATCTGCATGTGACCCCCATTAAAGAGGCTCACCTCTGAGGCTGGTTGTGAGGTATGAGTAGGCAGTGGGTCCAGAACAGGAGCTGCCAGCCTGGGACCCTAGCCTACAAGGTGGGGTGAATGCACTTGTTGGGATATTTGTGCTTGCCTCCCCCAAGTCAGCCCACTGGTACAGATTTAATCCGCCACTGACTACGTTTCTTAGTGCTAGTGTGACAGATGCCCCTAAACAGTGTGGCTTCACGTAAAAAGAATTTATTTTCTCACTGTTGTGGAGCCTGGAAGTCCAACAGCAAGGTGTCGGCAGGGTTGGTTCCTTCTGGAGGATCTTTTTTCCCCCCCTCCCCCTTTCCTTGGCTTATAGATACATCACTCCAATCTCTGCCTCCATCATCACATGGTCTTCTCTATGTGTCTCTGTATCTAAATATTCCTCCTCTTACTAGGACACAGGTCATTGGGTGAGGACCCGCTCTAGTCCAGTAAGAGCTTGGTTACATCTGCAAAGACCCTATTTTCAAACCAGACCACTTTCACAGGTACCTGAGAGTGGGACTTGAGCATGCCTTTCTGGGGGACACAGTGGAACCCACAACACCTCTGTGTGTTTTAGAGATGTGAAGTCTCCCCTCCAACCCCTACTGAATTATTCTTATGTGTCTGCTTGTGCAGAATTCAGGTACCTCTTATAGTGAAGGAGGGGCGTGTGTGTGAGCAGTGGCCACAGACAAGAGAGTGGGAAGGCTGGAGCTGGTTCTCTACCTTCCTTCTTCCATCCCTCAAGGCTTTACCCTTTTTTCTCTCCTTTCCGTATACCACTCTCAGGGCCAAGCCTGCCCCTCCCCATCCCTGGTGGCCCCATTGCCTACAGAAGGAGCTGCCTCCATAAATTGGACCCTGTGCCTCTTCAGCCCATAGCTTTCCTGAACCCCTTCTATGAGCCCCCTTCTCAGACAACCCCACAGACTTTAGTCGCACTACCAGCTAGTGGCCTCACTCCTCATGTGACCTTATGTGCCTGGTTCCTGGTCTTCTGAGTCTGCCTTGCCCACCCGAGTCATCGAGGTGACCTCTCTAAACCGCACATCTTTTAGCAAATGTGTCTAGTCCATTAGACGATGGGCTCCTGCACTCAGACATGAGGTCTGTGTTTGCTCATCCTGTGTCTCTGTTGCTTGGTTCATTGGACATTTGTTGGACATTGGACATTGGACATGAACACCTCTGTTATAAGACCTTAGTACTGCTTATTTGGAAGGATGGGCAGAGCCCTTTGCAGTCTCTTTTCTTCCAGACCATTACACAGCCCCCAGGCTAGAAAACAGCCTCGGTTATTATAGTCAGCCTCTGTGCTTTTGCACACAGTAGTCCCATGTCCCAGAATGTCATTCCCCACATGATGAGCTTTTCAATGGCTCAGCCCAAGCATTTCCCCTTCAGAGAAGCCTTTCCCTGGCAGCCTTCCCTACCACTAAAAGGGTATATGTCCCCAAATCTATACCCACTTAGCAGGAGCTCCTGCTAGACTAGAATGTCTTAGAAGGCAAGGACTGTGTTCAGTTTGTCTCTTAATTTCCAGAATCACTGTGTGTAGAAGGAATTCTGTTCATACCTGCTGAAATGACATCAGGTAGTTCTTTATGTGAGCAAAGTGATGAAGACGTCCCAAATAAGCCATAGTTCTTATTCTTTCCATTTTCTGGATGAGGAATCAGAGTTTCAGAGGTGAAGGGACCTGGCTAAGCACATAGAGCTAGCATGGAGTTGTGGGGATGAGTGACCCCACGTTCTCCTGTGGGAAGCACATGCTCAGGCACATGGGAGGGTAAATGCTAGGGTGTGGGTGACCCACACAGAGGCCCAGGGAGCCCCGAGGGAGGCCTGGCTCCTGGCCATGCCCTCAAAGAGGCTGTGGGCACCAGGATCTGCAGCCACTGCCCTCATCGGGGTTCTCTGGAGACTTCTGTTCTAACTGCTCTTTTTCAAGTATTGTTCTTGCAGTTCAATGTGTGGGGGACAGAGTGTTTGTAGCAACTGCTAATGACAGGGCTACTGAAAAAGACTATCTATTTTTGGAGTTAAGCCTCAGCCTAAAGGAAATAAAAATAGACATTGAGAGGTTTGTTTTTTTTTTTCCTCAAGAAAAATAATGTAGAAAAAAAAATCAATTCCATCTCAACGTACTTTCCTGCCTAGTGACGGTGGAATGGGAATTTACTCTGGGGCTAGAGGTCACGGGGCCTGGGTTTAAATCCTGGCCCTGCTACGAGTGCACTTTTCCATGGGATGCTGCCTTGCATTCCTGCTGGTCCCAAGGACAGGCATGGGTTCAGACGTGGGCTGGTTGCAGGCTCTTTTCTCTCCATTAGTCACAACTGGCCCCATTACAGTTCTCAGCACCAGTCTGGACCAGGTGAGAGGGCTGGAGCTTCCCCAGAGTCACTCCCAAGTAGCAGGCCCCCGAAATCCTGCCTCATCTACCTCAATCTTATCTGAATGTCAGTGAATCATCAGCAGAATGCTCCTGCTAATACTGATAGTGGTCATATCTAACATATTCTAAGGGACTACTATGAGCCAAGCCCAGGCCCAGCACCTCTGGAACATTGTTTTGTTCTGCAAATATTTGCTTTTCCTCATCTCACCCCGTAGGCAGAATGCACTTACAACTGAACTCTGACAGGACCCTGTTAACTTTGAGCTTGGCTGTATGACTTGCTTTGACCAATAGAAGGTGGGAGAAGGCATAGGGTGCTAGTGTCAAGAAGAGGTCACATGTTTCTACTCCTCATCTTCCTCACTGCCATCCATCATTAGAAGAAGCTGTTGTTGGTAGCAACTGCTCCTTCAGCCTCATTCCTGGAATGAGGGGCATAAGGAGCAGATTTGAACCCAACTCGGAGTCAAGCCACACTGACCCACAGACCTGAAAAAGAGAAAGAAGTGTCTGTATACATCTTTAAGATTTGGGAATGTTTGTTACTACAGCAAACACTGACTAATACAGCACATTTAAAGGATGAGCTTGAATAACTCCCGGTGGATCCTTTGAAGTAGCTGTAGTATTGCCTCACTGACATGTGGGGTTGGGCTAGATCTTTTTCTTTGAGGGTGCCACTGAGCTCTGACCTCTAATCCTAAACTGTGGGACTCTGACAGCGTCAGCTCTCTGTTCAGGTTGTGGTCAGGGGGCCTCAAAGAACAGTGTCACTATATTGGGTGTGACTCCCAAGGGTTGACTAAAAGACAATCTGAAGGTAGGAGGGGACACCATCTCTTGGGTTCCTGCCGGTGTGTGGTGGGGCTGAGGGCAGTCCTTTACGCTCCGTAGAGAAGTTGCCTTCTGGAAGGCCAGCCTGCACAACTGGAGTCCGTGGTGTTCCACAGGACTTACAATTGCAGTGGCCTGTTAGGATCTGTGGAGCCATATGCAGGCCAGCTGGAAACTGGGCTGGGCAGCAGAGGAATCATTAAGGGAAAGCCATCTCAGACGTAGCATTCTTGAGGTTTCATGCCTGAGTGCAAGACTCGGCTTCAGGGTCTGGGTCCCAGTCGGGACTCCTGAGCTATCTCTGGAACTGCCTGAAATACCTCGCAGTGGAACCCGTGTTGTCACTAGGGCCGTCTGTCCACACTGCCCCAGCACCCAGGGCCCACTGGATCCCCCCTCTTAGCGTGTCCCTGGAGGTGCTTCTCCTTAGGTCTGGGTCCTGCTGCATGAGGAGCCCAGAGGATCAGTGTGCCAAGGACGGAGTGCTGGTTCCCATGCAGTGAAGGCATTTGTGTTGGTAAGCCCAGATAGTTCTGCTTAGAAGCCTGTAGCCCCTAACGGCTGCAAGGGCGGTAGGCAGAGCCAACTGGAAAAGCATTATATCGATTCTGAGAAGTAACTAAAGTGAGAGTTCACAATACGTTCTGGAAGGCAGGCAGCCCTTAGCTCCGGTGAGGCACTAATGAGCTCCCCAGCCAGCTACAGGTCGACCTGCATGTTCCCGGCAAAAGACCCAGGGCTGACGTTGAAGAGGGCGCCAGCAAGGGCGGACGACGAGCTGACTAATGTGGGGCCGCTTCATGGGCTCCTTCTAGCTTCTCTCCCTGAGTCTTTTGTTTCTTTTTCCTTTTATCTCCACAAGGCAAAGTGAAGAGCCTGGAAATTCCTCCCTGTATCATGTTCTGATCTGTTTGCTTGTAGAAATAAGCTGGTCTTTCAGAAAAGAGTGATTCTTCCTCCTCTAAAGGGATGTGGTGCCCAGCGATTTGCCTTGTTTCCTCCCCCCTGATCCTCGGCCCCTGCCTCCTGGCTTTGTGAGGCCGAGTCACCCTGTTTCCAGGTGGATGTCAGGGTGCACATATCACCCTGAGGGCAGGTAGCTCAGCTTCGTCTCTGGGGAGGGGACTGATAGAGAGCAGAGGTGTGTGAGCACGTTTAACGGGCACCTTTACTTCCTCATGAGGTTGCCTCCCTGTGTTCTTCTGCCCAGAAGCCTTCTCAAGAGGTCAGCTTTTCTCTGTATCCTACCTGGAATTGGTTCCTTATCTCCCATGCAACCTGTTTGTGCTGAAGTGTATCTCCGGCGTAGAAGCAACAGGAAGCAGACCAGGAAGAGGATATGGGATCTTTTACAGCTCATTAAAATATGAGCATCTGTATTCCTTTTTTTTGCACCTTGAATTTTTTAAAAATTTCTGTATTTCTCTTGCTTTTCAACGGCATGCCTCACTAGCATATGTTTAAATTCTGGACCCTGAAGCAAATATCTAAGCCCTGAGCCCTTGCGCATCACACTTGAAGGAAGCCTGGGTGCTCATTTCAACTCTGTCCCTAACAGCACTGGCAAGAACTTGGCCAAGTCCCTGAACAGGAGGCGGCATGATCTCCCATCCTTCCACGGGTTTCCCTCTGCCGTTCTCTTTGCTCTGGGCCCCTTTACCTTCTTCTCGCCCTGACATCTTTCAAAGCCTGGTTTAAATGTCACCTTCACCATGAAGACTTCTTTAACTTGTTCGAGCAGATAGGAGCGTTGCCGCTTCTTGGCTCTTTTGAACATACCTCCGTGTGAAATATTTGTTGGTTTCTTAATTCACTTACTGAAATATTTCTTGGGTGGCTCCTATATGCCTAGACACTACTGTAGATACCAGGGATACAGGGGCTGATCAGACTCACAAAGTGGATACTGTAAACCAACACTGTCCAAGGGAACTCTTTGTGGTGATGGAAATCTGCGTCCGTGCTGTCTGCTCTCTGGACTCAGTAGCTGTGTGCGGCTGTTGTGACTGAGGCATTGAATTTTAAATTATATTTAAGTTTCATTAGTTTAGCCACACATGGCTAGTGGCTACCATATTGGACAGTACCATTCTATAGGGAGAGATGGACTTTGAAAGAGTTAATAGATCACTGTACTACCACTTGTGATGGGGCCGTGGTCGAATCAAATAGAGTACAGTGGCAGAGAACAAGGGCAAGACCTATTTTGGTAGATAAACGAGAAGGGCTTCTTGGAGGAAGTGACGTTTTGATCGAAGACCTGGGGGATGAGAAGGTGTCAGCCGTTGAAAGAGGGGAAAGGCTCTCTCAGGAAAGGGGACACTGAGTAGGCCACACCAAAGGTAGGAATGCGTGTTGCATGCTGGAGGAATTGCAGGTGGTCAGGGTGATTGGAATGGAGTGGGTGAGGGTCCTGGGAGTGGAGGCTGGGGACATGGTAAGGGGTCAGATCACTCAAGGCATTGGAGGCCCTGGGGGACTGGAGGGGCTTGTTGGAGGTCCTCCCCTCAGGTGGAAAGAGCCGGGCACTGAGTCCATGTCTCCCGCCTGTCGGCTCAGTCCTTGTGCTGTGCCACGCGGCCCAAGCCATGTGGGCTCGCAACCTTCGTGCGATGCCGGTCTGGTGGTGGGCCTCATCTGCATTCTCTTTCCATTCCTGTCTCGAGCCTGACTTATTTAGGCCTGTCTAATTTATGTAGCGGCTGTACACGGGTAGTGCGTGTCGGGCTCAGGGGCCTGCCCGTGTTTGTCTCTATGAAAGAGAAATACTACTGTCTTCACCGGAGCCATCTTTTCTGATCGTGCCTGCTCAGTAGTTAAGATTCTGGGAGCATTTAGCGCAAGGAGCAACTGCTTTAATGACAAGTGGATCCTTCCATAACCTCCACTTAATTGGATGAAGTGACAGCCCCAGTGAAGACTCAAATAAAATTTGGTGCAATTAGACTGTGCTGAACGGCTGGTGCCAGAAGCAGTGTGGAAAGCTTGCAGCTGGTCGTCGGGACCATGGAGGAATCCGGTTGGACAAGAGGAGCCGCCTGTGCTTGGGGTCCAGGTGAAGGTATTCACTTCAACTGCTCATCCTCCCCATGAATGCTGTGGACCTCGTTCCTCTCCAGAAGTTTCCTTGAAGGACATGGTGGGAGGCACTGAGACAGAGGGAGTCTCTTAGATGGGGTTCCCTGGAAATAAAATCTGAGACCCGAGAGTTGGATGTAGAGGGTTCATTCAGGAAAGTTCTTTGGAGGTCCACCCATAGAGGGGAGAGGAGGGCAGGACTGGCAGAGGGAGAAGCTGATCTGCAGTGTGGTTGGAACTGGAAATGGAAGATCCCTGGACTTCAGGCTAGAGGATGGACCTTTGCACTCCCGCGTGCCCTTGGCCATGTCCCCTTACCTCCAGCAAATATGACCTTGGATGAGGCAGTTCTGAAGAGGGATGAAGGTGTGAGCACACAGTAGTTGACACTCCCAGCTGCTGGGTGAGGCGTGCTCCTGCCTCCTCATAAGCGGAATACTCCAGCACTCACTACAAGGTCAGCCGGAACCCACAACCCGGGGTTCCGCAGGCATGCCTCCTCTTCCTCAGGTGTTGACTCCAAGGAACCCCCACGCCTCCTTCTGGTGCAGTCCTCTCTACTCTGCCCTCCATCTGTTCTGGGTGAAATGGAGCACGTCCTTGGACTTCGTGGACTCTGGTTTCCCCTCCCTCCTCTCTTCTGCTTCCTTCCAGCACCTGCACTGGCCTCTGGGGTTTCCTTCCTCCTGCTTTGGTTTTCCAGGACTGATGAGCTGTGTCTGAAAACAGCTTCCCCTGCACTTCCCACTCCCACCGTGATCCTTCCCTCTCCAGGGTCTGGTTCCTGGCAGTGAGTCTAGAAGCCTGACGTCTACCCTCTGTCAGACCACCTGAGTGTGGTGGTGTGGTGAGTTGTGTGGGCTCCAGGCCAGACACCAGGATCCCCACTCTGTCGCTTTCCAGATAAGCTATGCTTATCTGGACACAGGCGTGGATTCATTTGTTTTGTGTTGTATTTTGATCATTTTGAACCCTTTGCATCTGTAAAGTGGGGCTATGTCTGCCCACACCACAGAGCTGTTTGGGGACTAGCAAGACAGGCCCACGGCACAGCACCCAACACAGGGTACAAATTGTCATCATTTGTCTTCACTGACAGCCACGGTCAGCTCAGCCTGGCCAAGGGCAGTGGAGGCCAAATCTCAGAGCCAAGCATAGAACCTGGCTGCAGAAAAGCCGTCCCGAGTGTAGCACAGAGTCTTGAGATGAGACGAGCTAGGCGTGATGAAGCAGGTTATCCACAGTTTGATGGGGCCTCCAACCAAGTCTAAGCCCACTGCCCAAGAGATCTGAATTAATGGATGCCTCAAGGGCTACATCTACGTGCAAACCCATGTCTCACGGCCAAGGGCCAAGCAGCATTGGGTCCTGGTTCATGCCCCTCCTCTGCCTGTGCCGTCCTCCCACCCAGGTCTCTCCCTTTGCAGCCACGGGCTCCGCTTCTGCGTGGGAGAAGGGGGCTGTGAGAATCGTGTCTCCCTGGTCCCATAGCTCGGGTTCCGCATGGGCATCTTGCTGTCCTTGCATGCGGTGGGGACCCCACTTGGAATCCCACACCCCCGTCCTGTTCTTCTCCCATTGTTGGACACGCAGCGGGACTCTGCAGGCAATGGAACAGAAAAAGACTTGATCACTATTTATTTTCCTTAATTTTCATTGTGCCTCTTTTATTTTTACCCTTGATTACAAGCATCAGAAAAGTTCCTCTGTTTTTTCTTCCCCATTGCAGCTGTTAGTTTGAATAGCATCTGGTAGACCGACACCCCTGGTAGGCTCGGAAAAAAGAGAAATTAGCTAAAAGGGTAACAAGGGAAGCATCTTTAGTGGAGAGCCTCACTTTGCCAAACCTGGAGTCTTTTGCCTGGCTCTGGAGCTACCTTTGAATGCCACCTTACAGCTTCTGCAGATTGAGGCTTTTATTGTTGGCATTGTTTTCCTTGGTGTTGTTTTTTGTTTGTTTTTGTTTGTTTTTTTTTTTTTAAAGACAAAGTGGAGTCCTTGAAGCTCCTCCGGGAGACTCTCGTTCCTGGGGGTCCAATCACACCCTTTATTAGGGAGGGGCGATCTACTTGTCACGTGGTAAAGCTTTCAGTTGTTTTCATGTCCTTTGTTTCTTCCTCCTTCGGCCTTGTATATTTATTCATTCCTCAGACACATTTATGTATCTGCAAATCACTTGCATTTTGCCAGCGGCTCGGATGCGAAGTTAAATTAGACTATTTCCCTGACCCCAAAGACGCAGTCTGGCTGGGGAGACTTGTACGGAAACGGATGATGGCAGTGAAGGGTGAGCAACAGCCCATATTGAAAATGGCCATTGGCCATTGTTGATGGTGTCGGCATGCTGTCATTGTCCCTTGGCCCTGTTCTCCATTTTAACACGCACTGCCTATGTGAACCTCGGATACTTACTCTTTTCCGGCTGGTTTCCCCCTCATTTATAATGCGGCCGTCATAGCATTCCTCTCAGAAGGGCATGAGGATTCAACGAGATAACATATATGAGGTTCTTGGTGGTAGGCCTGCTGTGGAGTGTGGTGTCCATAAGTGTCCACCGCTGTCCCTGCTGGTGAGTGAGGGAGCTCAGGCTGCGGCTCGAGTGGCCGGTTTTCAAAATGTGGCCTCATCGCTGAGTAATTTGACCTGTGGTGAGTCACCTAACTTCTCCTCCCCTGTGAACTGCTGATATAATTTTACCTGCGCGTAAGGCGGTGCTACTCAGAGTGTTCATGGACCAGCAGCATCGGCATTGCTGGAAGCATATTAGAAACGTAAATTCTCAGGGACGCCTGAGTGGCTCGTTCGGTTGAGTGTCCAACTCTTGATCTCAGCTCAGGTCATGATCTCAGGGTTGTTGGATAGAGTCCTGCGTTGGGCTCCACGCCCAGCATGGAGCCCGTTTGAGATTCTCTCTGTCCGTCTCCCCCTCCCACAATCTGCCTCCGCCCCCAAAAAAATAACTTCCCAGGTACCACCTCAGAGCTATTGAATGCGAATCTGGAGTAGGGTATATGAGTCTGTGTTTTAAAAGTCTGCCAGGAAAAAAAAAAAAAAAGTCTGCCTGGGGATTATGATGTGTTCTAAAATCTGAGAAGTCCTGGGTTAGAGATAAGGTACGAAAGTTGTCCAGCATACAACCTGCCCAAATACTGATGATTAATAAAGGTTTTTATAGCTGTTGCCGCAGCGAGAACAAAAATAACAGATGGTGAGTAAGGGCGTAGCATACTTCACTGGCAGTTTCAATTTAAGCCAACTCGAGAAAGGTGACTGGAGATTTTTAAGAAGAAGGGTCACTTCTGGATGCAGGCACAGTGTGGGCAAAGACCCGGGGTGTTTGGAGTGTGCAGAGGGTGCAAATGCTGCGAAGTGTGGCACTGCTCTGGCGCTGAGCTCCAGGGGAAGGGGTGGCTGGGCACAGCTTGATAGAGGCAGGTCATAAGGATCTGGTTTGACCAGGACAACGGCTTTAATCTTGATCTTGGGGACTATACGTGGGCTTTAAACACCAAAGTGACAAGATCAGATTTGTTGTTGCTAAGATGAGTCGTGCAGGCTATAGAGGGTTAGCAGGACGACCCAGTGGATCCTGGCACACACGGTCCCTGGAGTCTCCAGAAAAAACTTTCTACTGAAATTGAACGTTGACTGGTATACTAGTTGTCTTTTTTTTTTTTAATGTTCTTCCATCCAACACCCTGCAAGTATTTGCTGAACACCTGTAGTGCTCCAGGCTTTCGGGAATACACACATAAGACAAGCCACACCATCCTTACCCAGTCCTAGCCCACAGTTTGCTGAGAAGCATGGCGAGCGTGATTGTTAGATAGTGTGACGAGGAGAGGGGGGCCAACCTCTGCTGAACCCCTGGCATGCTGCACGTGGTATTGTGGATGCAATCCCTGTGAGTTCTTACCCCTCGGCAATGTTCTTGGGGTGTCCCAAGGATAGTCTCACAAAGGGCTCCCAGAAACCCATTTTACAGCTGAAGAAACTTCACTGAGGGGCGTCACGTGCATCGTTTACCTGAGAATAAATATCAAAGAGGGTATCAGGTTTGGGGAAGCCTATTTATTTTTTTATTTTGTCATGAAACACGCAGGTTCCAGGACAGAGCTGGGAGGGCAGTCAGGGGCAGGCACGAGGCCGTTGGAGGTTCAAGGCGAAGGAGGGTTTTTTGGCTTGTCACCGTCAGGGCAGTCCTTAAAAGATGTTAAGAGGCGAGTGACATGCTGAGAGCCACTTTGGAGAGACACCCTGACATCCCAGAGTATTCGCTGGCGAAAAGTGAGGTCTTGGGAGGTAACATTTTCCGAGGGACACTGACATTTATTCACAGCATTTCAACTTCTTTGCTTAATTCTCTTAAAATCTGTGTCTATGTCAAAATCTCAGCAGGATGAGTGAGGCGCTGAAGCTCTTCTGTCCGCCCCGTTCCCCCCCACCGAAAAAATCCCATTAGTAACCGCTCCTCAGTCCCCGAGGCATAGTGATGGGGAAAGTTCAGCCCCTGCGGGCTGAGCGTGGGCTGTACATGTGTGTGCTCAGAATGGGAGGCAGAAAGGGGCCAAGAGAGATGGGGATGGGGGCCCACCCCGCACTGTGTTCTTGACACCCACAGCTCACGGGCTCCTGTCTACGTGGGGAACAGACATTGTTCCCATTTTACAAATAGCAAAGTGAAGCTCAGAAAGGTTATGTGTCTTGCTCCTGGCTGTACGGCAGCCCCTTGGCTGCCCTTTTGCCAAAGGCCACCCGGCCTCGGAAAGCCAGTTTTGCACATTTTTCTGTGTAGATGACATGACCGTTGGTAACATTTTAGCAGTAAGAGTCAGTCTTTATGTAAGACAAATTTCTAGCCACTTCCAAGGCCTTAGGGCTCTGTTTGTAGGCCGAATACTGCCTCCCCCCACAAGATGCCCACGTCCTCCTCCCTAGAGCCTGTGACTCTGTTATCTTGTATGACTAAAGGGACTCTGCGGGTGAAGTATTTAAAATGGGCAGCTGATACTGAATTACCTGGGCTCAATGTAGTGATAAGGATTCTTACAAGGGGGAGGTGGGGAGGGGGTCACAGTCCGAGGAGGAGAGGTGACACTGGAAGGGGAGAGAGAGGGAAGGAGAGAGAAAAAGAGGCGGGAAAATCTCTTTTGTGCTGGTGGCTAGTGGCTTGAAGGAGGAGGAAGGGGCCGCAAGCCAAGGAAAGCCGATGACCTCTAGAATCTGAACAAGGCAAGGACCACACTCTCTCTGAGAGTCTCCAGAAGAAATGCCATGCTGCCGACACCTAGATGTTTAGGGTGGCTCCCATCCAGAGCCGTAAGGGAAAACATCCGTTGTGTTTTAAGAGACTAAGTTTGGGGTTGTTCCAGCAGCAAGAGGAAAGTCATAGAGGTTTCCGGGACCCGTAAGGCAGGCATCGCCTCACCCTGCTCTGTGTGCAGGGACGAGACTGAGTTTGTGTAACCTCATCCACCCTTCCCTCATCTGAGCCTCATTTCCTCATTTGTAAAATGGGGGGGGGGGGCTGCTAATGGTCATGGTCAGACTCGTTCTTCCAATCCCAACTGAGATTTTATTTCTCAGGGAAAAACTTGCCTCCCTCCTTAGATGATGTCAGCCACTGTGTTACACATTCTTCAGACCCCTTACACTTTGCTTCCCATGTTTGTCTCTTGTAGGAGTTTAATGAAGAGATAATCTTTTTTTTTTTTTAGATTTTATTTATTTATTTGACAGAGTGGAGAGAGATCACAAGTAGGCAGAGAGGCAGGCAGAGAGAGAAGCGGAAGCAGGCTCCCTGCTGAGCAGAAAGCCCGATGTGGGGCTCGATCCCAGGACCCTGAGATCATGACCTGAGCCGAAGGCAGAGGCTTTAACCCACTGAGCCACTCAGGCACCCCTAATGAAGAGATAATCTTGACCTCTGATAGGATAGGGACGGGATCAGGAGAACAGACATTGATGAGGCACTGGGGACAGGCAGAAGCAGGAAGCTGTTACTCCCCAGGGCCGAAGGGGCTGGGGAAAGGAGAGGTGGTACTGGAGCCCAGTGAGAGCTGGTGTGGGGGAGCTTAGGTCCCGGAGGAAGCAGCCGTTGCCAAAGAAAAGGCATTGAGGAAGGGAGGAAATGAGAAAAGACACCCTGAATGTTTTTCCTTTCCAGCTTTTCATCTCCTGCAGTGGCCTCTTGTTGGCTGGGGTGATACCCCCACTGGGAGCTGAGGGCAAGGGAGCTAGGGATCCAGTTGATGGGGGCAGATGTCCAGGTTCATGGGGCAGAACAGAGACTGGATTCAGGGATCAAACAGAAGAATCCGCAAAAACATGCAGCTCCTGTTAATTCATTTTCACTGTTGTATAATATTCCTTTGCAAGATTGATCTCCGCAGTAATACCACACTCATGGTGAGATGATTAGATTAAAAGCGATCATTTTACTGAAGGTGAGAACTTTGGTGCTTTGCCCCCCCATCACCTCCCCAGGGACAGAACACAGAGTAGGCAATCAGTGAATGTTTGTTGAGCGGATAAATGAATGTATGACTATGAAAATACTTGGATGGTCACAGATTGCTCTGCTTAATTAATTTTCATTAATTAAGACTGGCTTCAGAGATGTCAAGTCATTTTCCTGAGGTTAACAGGTACCGAGTACCAGAGGCAGGATTTGAATCCCAGTCTCCTGGGTCCAAGTCCAGTGCTGTTCCTACACCAGGCCAGCTACCTAGGCCTTCTGGTCTGCTTATCCGCTGTAGGCACCTTGGTGGCTTGCTCCCTGAGACAGCACAGCCTCTTGAGATCCCGCTGCCCGGTCTGGAGCACTTTCTGCAAGGAAGTGTGATGAGCGCGTCTCAGAGGCAGGTGTCTCCTTCCTGCGGTTCACTCTGGATTTAGAAGCGCATAGTTGGCCTCATTGAGTGGAAAGGAAAACATGACCCTGTATGGTAGAGCGAGGGAACCCCAGTCTTGAGGATCTAGAAGGGGGTGGTGCGAACTCCTTGTCAGGCCCCGGGTGGTAGAGCACATCCTGCAGCTGCTGCAAAGTGCCGTACCCACTGCTGTGTGTGCACACCTCCAGCTGCTTCTAGGGCTGCTCAGTGAGCTGTGGGGGAATGGTCCCCAGTACCCCCAGCCCCACTGCCTTCCAGACTCTGGGGTCGCCCCAAGGGAAGGCTGTCCTGGGAAGTGGGCACTGCAGCCCGTAGCGGGAAGCCCACCCACAGCTGGCTTGCTGGCTGCCTTGCAGCTTGGCAGGATGGGGTTCAAATCCAAGGTTTCTGTGTGTTTCTAGAGTGACCCCTTTTCTCCTCTGCATCTCAGTGTCCTCATGTAATATACAGACAGTAATCCTTTCTTTGCAAGACCAGCATGTGGATTTAATAACAAAAATAGTAACAAGACAGCATTGATCGAGCACGTACATATTAGGCGTTGACCTAAATGCCTTGTGTTTACGTACTTAACGTTCACAGCACTTCCCTAAGAGCTGCTTTCCTGAAGCTCAGAGAGGTGGTGACTTGCTGAAGTCACTCACTTAGCAAGTGTCAGAGGCGGGATTTGAGCTCAGGCCCTCTGAGTCTGACAGGCGTGCTTGCCACCCACCTCTGATGATAGAGTTGCAAAACTGCTCAAATTTTCCATGGGCCCAAGGAACATCTGGTGTGTGATGAGACTGTCTCTTAGGTATTCATTCTTATAAACCGCACTGTCCAATATGGCAGCCACTGGCCATGTGCAGCCCTTTAAATTCAACTTTAAATTAATTAAAATTAAAGTAAAAATTTCTTTTTATCAGTCACAAGAACTGCATGTGCCTAGTAGCAACCATGTGGGATGCTGTGGTTGTCGAGGTTTTAATATGTTATTCCAGAACTTTCTGTTGGACCGTGTTGCTATGGATGAGGACAGAGCCCCGAGTTTGGCCAGAGAACAGACAGGCAGACCCAAAGTATCCCTGAGGGTCTTAGGAGGGACTGTGAGGGGGATTCCAGTTCCCAGCTAGGACGGAGAAGATGGAATTTACCAGTTTACCCTCGAGGGGGAGGTCCTTGAGTAGCCCATTTAGAGTAGAAGTACAAGTCTCGGGGTGTCTCAATGGGTGGTCAAAGGGAAGGGAAGAGGCTGTTTCAAGGAGTAGAAGGGTCGGGTGTTAACGTGCAGTGCCTTTGGCAGCCTAGAGGCCGTCCGTGAGCTGTGCCAGTGGTGCCGATGGTGTGAGCAGCGGCAGCCACAGTGGGGTGAGTATGAGGCCGTGGAGACAGCGGGTCTAGAGGAGTCTTGTTTGAGACCAGCAGTATTGCGTTAAGTGGGAGCTTACTGGAAATGGAGAATTTCACCCCACCCCCAGACCTCCTGAATTGGAATCTGGATTTTGCCAAGTCCGTCAGGGGATTGCTGGAGCCGGTAACCTTCGGGGAGCACTGCTCTAGGGCGTGGTTGGGTGTTTCT
Source organism: Nasua narica (assembly GCA_028533885.1). Lineage (NCBI taxonomy): Eukaryota > Metazoa > Chordata > Mammalia > Carnivora > Procyonidae > Nasua > Nasua narica. The sequence continues at coordinate 106,311,793 of CM052811.1, read as the reverse complement.
GGACAGGGGCCAAGGGCGACGGGAATTACCGGTTGGCAAGTGCTGCTGGAGCGGCGGGGCACGGATTCCCAGTGGATGAGGAGGGGCGCGCACTGGAGGGCGACGGCTTGGAGGCAGTGACAGGCCAGTGGGCCTGGGCGGTGATGAAGGCGAGCAGTGTCCATGCTGTAAGGCAGGGAGGGGACGATAGAGAGGAGACCTGGGAGTGCCAGGGCATCGGTGTTCTTTGCAAACGCTGCTCCCCTAGAGCATCAGGCCAGACACTGAATGTGGTTCCCCTCAGGGAAGTGGCAGCAGCGGCGGAAGGGTTGGTCCGTGGGTAGGTGTTCACCGAGTGGCTCACTGACCGACCGGCGGGCGGGCTGGCGGGCTGGCTGGAGGAGGTGTCTGTGAAATTAGGACATGGAAGTGAGAGAGGCACCTGTGTGTGTGAGAAGGGGCGTGAGTGCATGCGGGTGTGTGTCTTTGTGTGTGCTCGCACGTGCATACACATTCACGGATATACGTGGCACCAGGAGGGCCCTGGGAAAAGGCCAGGCCCCTGACCCTGCACCCGGTTCATGGTAGGAATGAGCTGGGAACCCTGCTGCTCTGAGGTCAGTCCTGGGTCCCCAGAGAGCCCACAGATCGCACAGGCCTTCCACCCTCACACCCAGACTGAGCCGACTGGCCCTCATCCCTCCGGTGGCTTCTCTGTGTCCCTCTCTCAGCCTTGCCGTCCACCCGCTGTTGAGCTCCCCAGCACCGGGGCACCCCAGCACCACTGCCCACTCGCTCCTGGCGCCCGCCCCTGCTTTCGCCTGCGCCCTGCTGAGGACCTCTGAGCTGCCCTCCCGCTCGGCCTCTTGTTGACCATTCTCAGCTCCAACTCCCCAGCATGGGCTCCCCTCCACACACCCTTGTCGCCGCCTCTTGGGGGCTCCCTGCTGCCTCGGAGATGCATTTCAGCTTCCTGAGCCCTGATGCACACCCCGCTGCAGGCTCACTGACTTAGGGGAGTTGCCTTAACAAATCCGAAAATGTCTAGTGGTTAAAACAGGAGAGAAGCATACTCCCTACTTGTGAAATATCTAGGATGGGTGGCTCTTCTCCCGGTGGTGACTCGGGGACCCAGGCTCTGTCTTCTGTCAGCTGCTTTCACTGTGTGGCTTCTGAAGTCACCCTGTTCTTCTGCGTCAGATATTTGAAGAGAAAGGTTCGGTTTCTGATGTTAGGGCTGTTTCTGTTTGTTTGGATGGACCCAGCCTGAAGGCGGTACATATTTTTCCTCCCTCGCTGTTGGCCACATCTGCATGACCGCACCTAAGAGCAGGGGAGACTGGGAGTGTCGGCCACCTGGTGCCAAGGAAGAAAGGGACACAGGCCTGTGAACGTTCGGACAGCCTCTGCCAAGTGGGATGGTCTCTATTCATTGAGAACAGCTGAGCCCCTGCCTGGCGCCGGGCCCAGGGCTTGCCTGTGGCAGCCGGAGAGGGGAGGCCCACCAGTCCCTGGGATAAGTCACTTACTTGAGACAGCAGGGCTGGATGAGCCCCGGACAAAGCCCAGGCAGGAGCCAGACGGATGAAGGGGCGCTCCCCACTCACTAGAAGTCTCTGCGACTTAGGGGCCCTCTGTAGCGGAGTCGGGGTGAGGGGGGGTCTCCTCCTTATGGTTGGTTCTCTTGTGCGAGACACTCTACTACGGTATTTGTAACGTTAAGTAAGAAAGACCGTGGACGAGGGAAGCTCTGCTCAGGGAGGTTATGTGGCTTGTCCAGGGTGTATTGCTGGTTAGCTGCAGATGCGGGAGTGGAATCTGCGGCTTGCGACCCTAGAGGCTGAGATTTTCACCTACACTTTGATATCTGTATCAGAGTGCATTCTTCTAGAGGCTTCTTCTCTAGATCAACCTGAGGGTCCTAGAACTCAGAGCTGGAAGGAAGCCCTGAGGCCATTTTGCCCAAGCCTGTTATCAAAAGCTTTGGGCATTTCTACTTCAGAATTCTACTTCTACCTTAAGAATTTCTGCTTTATGGAAGGAATCTGGGCATGGCAGCCCTTGCAGCATCCAGATATCCACCTCCCTCTCGGGGTGTCTTCCTGCCTGGGGAGATGCTTTCAGCTCTCTGCTGGTGCCTGGTGCCTCCACCTACCGCTCCAGCTCGAAGGCTTGTGCTTCCTGCTCTGCATGCACGGGGACCTAAACATCCTGAGCTCAAGTCTACACGAGCATCCTCCAACCCTGTGTGTGCCCTACTCACTGGTCAGCTGCGGGGGGATCCATGGAGACCCCTGAGACACCAGGGTAAATCACCTGCAGGGTTCTTCTCTCATAACACACGCTCTGAGATCTCTCGAAGTGCTAAGTCTATCCTGATCAAAGTTGCGTTAGGAGTGAGGCTGCCTTTTGGTTAAAATTAGATTAAAGGGATTTTTTAAAAAAAGTTAGGTTGGATTTTATGAAGATTCCCTTTTCCATGGAAAGCAGTTTTCTCCTACCTGGAAAAAAAAAATCAAAATAAATGAAATCTTTTCTTGATCATCTTCGTTAAAAAAAAAAAAAATCAGAGTCTTAAATATTTCTGCCATCTGTTCCCTATTATTCCTGAAACTTTGTGTTGAGTACCTGGGGGATGGGAGAGACTCAAAGGGCTGTCAAAATTGTTTTAAGTAATTAAAGCTGATAAAAATTTGTAAGTTTTTATCTAATCTCTGGATGATTTGATTGGAGTCAACCAGATGTAAAAATGCCTGCGACAAATTATTCTGTGCCTATATGGCATGCAGTTTTGACAAAATATCTTGAAAACAGCTGCTAAGTATGAGATCTGGGGATTTGACAGTGCAGAAGGACAATTCTGTGTACTCAGGAACGCTTGGAGAAAATCCAAGAGAACTTTGGTCCTAAGAATGAATTGTGCTTGTACAAGAAGAGCCATATTTTGGGAATGGGGAGGCCCATAGTATCTACAGCTGAGATCTTTCTCTGTGTGAGAAGGAGGCTATGGGCACATTTATCCTGGGGACATCAACCTTTTCTTTCTCTTGACCCCCTTTCTTTTGGGAAAGCTCTTACTCAGGACCAAACTCCTGTGTCTGTTCTTTCATTAAACCCTCTGTAATTCCCACAGCAGTTTGTGTGTGTGCATGGCACCCGTCTCACAGTACTGGGCTACAGTGACACACTCTTCCTCCACTACTGGCTCTGCCACTTTTGGTCACACTAATCCCCTAACTTTTCAAGCCTTTGTATTCAGGTCTGTAAAGCGGGAGTAGTGAATTTTACCTCCCAGTCCTGCTGACAGGTATGTAAGATATGACACGTTCATCACTGGGGTAAAGCCCACAGTCTGATACGAAGGAAATGGTCAGTAAAGGTAAATTCCCTTTTCCTTCCTCATTGGCCATCCTCAAAGAGGAAAGGGTAAGAACTGCTTCTTATTCCCCTCATCACACAGGAGGCGTTGAGTATGTGCTTGTCAAAAGTGAGTGAGTGAATGAATGAGTCATTAAGTGGATGACCGAGGCTCGTTATTTTCCGCAGTATCTCTGACACCTGCACTGATTGTTCCAAAGATGGCGTCTTCCCCAGATGCAGGGCGGCGTGTCCTGGAGGCCTTAGTAGGAGTGACCCCTTTCACTGCAGCGTCTGCGCCTTCCTCGTGTCTGTTTCCGTGTCTCTTCTTGAGTCAGAGCAGCAGGTGTGGCTGTGGTGGTGGGGCCCGTCCATCCTGCTTCCTCTTTGTGATATTCAGGGACTTTCCCCTGCTGGCTCTTTCTGCTTGGCCTATCAACTTGTCCCTGTGACCCCCCCACCCTGAGAACTAACACCCTGCTTGATGGGCACTTGCAAGGATCATGATTACAGGTAATGACCTCTCACTATTTACTAGATACTTTATATGCGTTATCTCATTTACTTCCTACAACACCCTTTAATGCAGCTACTACATTATGGCCCCATTAGTGTTGAAGAAACCCAGGCTCAGAGAGGAGAAATAAATGGCCCAGGGACCACAGCTACAGAGCTAAATCCTTGGCTTCTGGCCAGGATTTTTGAGAGAATTGGCCAACTTTCTTGACCACTCTTCTTTGCCTCCCAGTTGGGACTGGGCTTCCATAACTGATGTCTCTTGGTTTCCTGCCTGTTTCTCCAGCTTAGCCTATCTGTCCCAGTCACAGATTTGTGTTTCCATACCTTTCCTTCCCTTCAATGTGGTGTCCCCCCAGAGTGCTGCTCACATATCCCTTCATGCTCCATGTTCTCCCTTTTACGCCATCCAGTCTCGTTATTTCAATTATGACCAGGAGAGCTGATGATTCCTACACCCATATCTCTTGCCCGGACGGTTCCAGTGAACTCCCAGTTAATGAGCTGCCAGACGTGTTCCTGTGGATGGCCACAGGCACCTCAAGTTCAAGATGTTCTTCCCAGTTCTTTGATTTCCATGAATGGCCCTGCCATTCATTTCATCACTAACACCAGAAAGAAACCTGAGAGCTACCTTGGGTACCTACCTCTTCCTCAACCCTTCCCCACTCCATCCCACATGGAGCCCATCAAAATGGACCTGCCAGTTTACCTAAATGTTTCTTGATTATATCTCTTCTCTCTCATTATCATTATCACTGCATCCACTCCTGTCCGTTCTCAACTGGACTCTTTGTGGCTTTCTCGGCAGAGACCTGGACTTTCAGTTTGGAGAAGGGCACAGATAATACCTGAGAACCCTAATACAAACACCCTGATCAAGACATAGATGATGCCCAGCACCACAGAAACCTTCCTTGTGTCCCCTCCAAGTCATTGATTCACCCTAAAGGTGTAATTTCTAGAGTAGTTTTTCCTGTTTTTAAATTTTAGATAGAGTCATAAAGTCTGTAGTTTTTGTCTTCTTTCTTCCATTCATGTTACAACTAATATACCAAAACATGTCCATTCTACTACTGACATCTGTGTTGTTTCCCATTTTAACCATAATGGACTGTGCTACTGTGAACATATGTATGTGTTTTCTTGTGGTATTGGGCACCGTCTCTCTTGGGTGTATAACTAGCAGTGGAATTATTTTTTGGGTCAAATACAAATTGCCAGGCAGTATTCTAATGTAATCTGATAGTGTTGTCATTCTATTAATATTGACCATTCTGGTAGGTGTATGGTAATATACTGCTTGTTGTGATTTTTAGATTTGCATTATACGGATGACTAATGAGGTTGAGCATATAATACATATATATATATAATGACTATTTATTTTAAAAGATTTTATTTATTTGAGAGAAAGAGCACACAAGCCAGGAGAGGCAGAAGGAGAAGGAGAAGCAGGCTTCCTGCTGTGCAGGGAGCATGATGTGGGGTTCAGTCCCAGGACCCTGGGATCATGACCTGAGCCAAAGACAGACACTTAACTGAGCTACCTAAGTGCCCCCCTCCTTTTTTTGGGGGGGGGGACAGTGTAGATAATGTATTTTGTGAATTGCCTATTAAGATATTTTGCTTTTTTTTTTTTTTGATGATATTGTATCTTACCAATTTGCAGGATTGTTGTGTTTACTTGACAGGAATATTTGTCTAGTGTGTGTCTATATGTATGTATTATGTATTTATCATAACTGTCCTCTCCCATTCTGTGGCCTGCCTTTTTGTTTAATTAATTGTGTGTGTTGAATAAATATATTAATTTTAATGAAGCCCAATTATCTTTTCATTTTTTTACCATGTTTAAGAAATACTTGTGTTCTATACTATCAAAAAATCACTGTCCTGTATTATCTTTTAGAAGCTTTATTATTCTACATTTTACATGTAGGTCAATGAAGATCCTCTAAAATTGATTTTTTTTACAAGGTGTTCTATAAAGATTAGGGTTTGTTTTACCAGTATGAATGCCAATTGACTTAGTACCATTATTAGAAATATTGTTTTTCATCAATTCATTGCTGTTAAACCTTCATGATGCACCAGGTGTCCATAAACGTATGGGTCCATTTCTGGATTCAACATTCTTTTCTGTTGGTCTATTCATCTTGTCATTATCGAGACTAGTCTTGATAGCTCAGAACTCTGCTCCGTTTTCATTCCGGGACTTAGACTGGAGAAATCAGCTCCCTAAGTGGAGATAATGACAGATGTGCCAGAAGGGTAAACCCCACTTCACAGGCACTTAAAAAATAGACTATTATTTTTTAGAAGAGTTTTGCGTTCACAGCAGAATTGAAGGGAAGTATAGAGAGTTTCTATAAACTGATGGTCAATACCTGTGCTCTTATTTATCAGAATTGTTTTCACTCTTCTAGGTTCTTTGTATTCCTTATAAATGTTAGCATAAATATACCAATTTTAGGAACACTTTTGGGATTCTGACCAAAATATACACTGTGTCTCTAGAGCAATGGGAGAATCTACCACTTAATAAAATTGAATATTTTAATCTATGAATATCTCTTGATTCATTTTTTTAAATTTTAGATCATTTTTCAACAAAACTTTAAAGATGTCTTTATTTTGGTTGCCTTTTTTGGTGACATTTCTTTAAATACTAATTTCAGCCCATTCTCTCAGCTCTCTCTCAGATGCCAAAGATACATATGGTAGACCACTGGATGTCCCACAGGTTACTGAGTCTCTTTATTTTTCAATCATTTTTGCTGTGTTGTTCAGATATCTCTCTGTTTTCCCATTCAGCCAACCCTCTCTTCTACAATATCTGAGCTGTTGCTAAGTCCAGAGTAAACTTTTTGTTTTAGTTATGGTACTTTTTGGTTATAGAATTCAAATTTTTACTTTCCATTCCTCTGCTGTGATTCCTGTCTGTCCTCCCCTTCTGTCCAAATTTCCTTTAACACCCTCAGTGTATTTGTAACAGTAAAGTTCTCATCGTAGGTTCTAACATCTGAATCATCTTGAGGTCTATTACTTGACTGTGTGGGCTTTTTCTTCTTCATGATTCTTCATATAACAACTGTGGCTGATAGGCTGCAGGTCGTCTGGGTTACATCAGTTTGCTTTCCAAGGGCATTGAATTTTATCCTGTCAGGCACTTAAATTACTGGCATATCCTCCGGAGACTGTCAGGATTGTTTTTTCTTTGTTGGGATGGATCTGTTTCGGTTTCATCAGTCAGCTTAGTGTGGAGTCCTTACTTTCAGATGTGATAACTCACTATTTAACTTGTTCTTTCTAGGGTCTTAGCTGAATCTCCACTGCAGCTGGACCACGATTCCAGTGTTGCTCAACCTTGTACAGGCTCTGGTATTTCTGTTCAGCGCTCAGCCCTGTATTAACTATTGTCTTCTACACCTTCCAGAGTTTTGCCTTGCATATGTGCAGGCCAGCAACCATCCACAGATTAGCAGGGAAGATTTCACACGTGCTCTACCCTGCCTTACAAACTCCAGCCACTCTGGCAGCTGCCCAAACTCCAATGCTACCTTCTCAATTCAGCAAGACCACCATGCTCTGATTGGGTTCCACTTCCCGGTACTCTGGGATCTAGAACCATCCCTATCCCCGCCAGGACATTTGTGCCTATCTGAGGTGTTTACAGAGGATGTTTATTAGAGTCAGAAACTATCAGGTAATAGTCTAAAGTTCCTTCTAGGATGTAATCTTGCCTTTGCTCCATCCCATGTAATTCTTAGAACTCTAGAATGATAAAACTGAGAGGAAGATGACCTGAGGCATCTCCTATTCCATAGCCCTTGTTGAATCAGTGGAGAAACTGAGGCTCTAAGAGGGTAGAATGCTCATCCAACTGTCTTATTATTAACTCAGGGAATTATAACTCTATTATAACAGTCTCATTAATAACTCAGGGTATTATGACTCTGTCTAGATCCTAGTTATGCCTACTCCTTTCCGTAGCTCCTTTCTCTTATACTTAAATGCTTTTTTTTCCTCCCCAAAATTATAAAGAAAATGTTAGAAAGTCTAACAGTTGCATTTTAGGTATATGGTGAAAGTTCTGAAGAGCAGGGAGTGGTAGGAAGGCAGAGAGTACAATGCATATTAGGAAGAGAGAGATTTTGTCCATGAGAAGCATTTGGGTATTGGCTCCAGGAAGAAGATACTTGAGGTTTTCAATCTTCAGAATGTGCGCTCAAAAATTTTCTTGTTTCTTATTTAACTGTTGGCTGGTGGCAGTGAAAAAAAATTTTTTTTAATGTCATTCCTTATTTTTTTTAGAGGGAACATATTGAACTGGTCCCAAACTCAAAAGACACAAAAGAATATACGCTGAAAATTTTGTCCTTTTACCTCTTATCTCAGTCACACATTTCTCTTGCCTAGAGATTATCAGTGTTACTGTTTTCTTGTGGATCTTTCCAGAGGTATTTTATGTGTGGGTTAATCAAATTCCTATTCTTTTTCTTACATAAATTGTAGCATATTACACAAGCTCTTTTGAGTCTTACTTTTTCTTCCGCTTAATGTGTCTTGGGTATCTTTCTGTGTCAATGGACATAAAGAGCTTCCTCTTTTTTTCTGATAGCTCCGGGGTGTTTCATTGTATGGATGTACCATCATTTATTGAACTGGTTGCTGTGGGTGAGCATTTGGATTGCTTCCAGTCTTTTGCTTTCAGACAATACTGCAATGAATAACCCTGTGCAGACGTCATTTCATTATGCAAACATATCTTTAGTGTAATTTTCAAGGCCTGGGGTTGCTGAACATTTTTAACTTTGATAGATATTGCCAAATTATTCTCTGTAGGGGTTGTGTGTGCTGTTTCACATGCCTATCAGTGATGTGTGTGAGTTGGCATCAGTTTTGATTGTTGTATTTTCAAGCTAGAAATCACCTTATATAGTACTTTTTCTTTTCACCTGGAGCTGCAGATAGAAATACAGAGCTCAGATGACCATGGTCATTCTGGTAGTCGTTTGCAGGGGTGGGTCTGAATCCTGGTGCCATTACTGCTCAGCCTAAATGGTCTGCAGGACCCCAGGATGCCCAGATGTGGACTGTTCTTGGAGAAGCATGCCATCTTACTCTGCACACTCTGCTCATTAGAGAAGTACAGAGAACCTGACTCTTAGTACTTACAGCTCTCAGTAGAGGCCTCTTTTCTGGGCTGCAGTGTGTTGTTTGCTTCTCTTACAATAAGGGTTAACTTATCGACTGGCAAATCAGCTATGGCCTAGGAAAAACCAAGCTGATAAGCTGACATCCGGGCTGGGGAGAATGCACAGTTAGATCCTGCAGGGTTTGGTGAAAAGGGGCCATCTTGGCACCTGAGTGATAGCCCGCTCTCCAGGGGGAAGAGAGATGTCATTCAGAGTCTTTAACTAATGAAATCCCTATTTCAGTCAAAATTCCCTCACCTCGCACTCAGTATCTCCCACATCATCTGTGACTCATTTGTCCAGGTAAAGAAAAGCACACTATGCCCCTCATGTTGAAGTGGGACTCTTGTCAACATCCTGCCTCCACTTGAGTGAAATGATGGCTTATCCAGGCATCAGGGAGTAGAGGAATGTCTGTCCAGTTGATCTGAATCGTGCGCTCTGGAGTCCGGCCTCCTGAACTTAAATTTCAGTCCTGTCATTAGGACTTAGTGGGTAGGTGAACTTGAGCCAACTATCTCATCTCTCAGCTTCCTTTTACCCACGTGTAAAAGGGGAGGGTAGCATTAATCCTACTCGATAAGATGTGCTAGGTAATGCTGCAGTAACAAAGAGCCCCACATTTCGGATGTGGGTTTATGTTTTATTCACATTATTTGGCCATTGGAGGTCAATGGGGGCTTTTCTCTACAGTTTTCCTCTTCTCTGAGACCCAAGATGATAGAGCAGTCACCATCTGCAACCATCCTGGTGACTATGACAGAGGGAAAGAGGACGTGAGGAGTTGTGCACCGGCTCTTAAAGTTTCCGTCTGAACTTGTAAGTGAGAGAACTATGGAGTGTGCCAACCACCTTTGGCCCTTATCACAGATTGATTTTAGCCACAAGGACAGATGTCTCTGTTGCTTCCCCTTGGGCAGGGAGGTGAATGATAGCAGGGAGGGCTTATATGGAATTTCCAGAGAAAAGAGCCATTTGTGGCTCTTTGATGATATATTAATCTAACTAAAAAAATACCTCTCTCCTGTGGAATTTTATGAAATCTTGGCTCTTTTATGGCCCTCTCTTTCAAGTAGCTTGAGCTCTCGGGAGGCTGGGCTCACTGTAAAACCTTATACTGGTCTTTTCCTCATGGGCTGGAGGCAGGAACAATCTTGTTCTTTTATAATTTTTTAAATTCTTAAAATTATATAAGAAGACTAAAGGCTGCTTTGAATCTCACTCAATATTGTCACCCTAGCCCATCCAAAGTCTCCGTTTTTTTTGTTTTTGTTCATTTGTTTGTTCCTGTTTTTGTTTTTAGTTCACATGTATGTGTTTGGCAGAGATGCGGTCAGATGAGAATAGCTTACCATGTTTATTTCACACATTTTTAGGTTAATGCTAACATTACCCATATTTTGTGTATTCCTTTATGGCCTTGGACATATTTCTATTGAACACTTGTGGACAGCGAGTGTACCTATCTGTGCTGGGCTTCTGCTGCTGCATAATAAATCACCACAAGCTTGGCAGCTTCAGGACAGTGAGTGGGTATCTCAGAGTTCTGCAGGTTGGAAGCCTGGGCCACAGGGTAGCACAAGGCTGAAATCAAGGTCTTAGGGGGCAGAATTCTTCTTTGGGGAAAGATCTACTTCCCAACTCATTTCCGCTATTGGTTGAATTCAGTTCCTCGTGGTAGTGGATGGCAAGTCTGCATTTCTTTGCTGGCTCTCTGCCAGGGGCCCCCCTCAGCTTTTAGAGGACACCTGCATTTGTTGTCATGTGGCCTCTTCTGTCTTCAAAGCCAACGTAGGAGAATTGCTTTTATACCCAAACCCTCTTGCACTTCAAACTCCTTCACCAGGAAGAACATCATCTCTTTTAAGGGCTCATCTCAACAGGTTGGGTCTACTCATGATAATCTCCCATTCTTAGAGTCACGAGTGCCATGTGACGTCACCTGCTCACCACCCAAGAAATACAGAAATATTAACACCAGAGAATGTGAGTGCTTGGAATCCTTCCTTCCACACCACCTCCTGTTACAGGTGTATTCCACTTTCTAGGGCTGCTGCAGCAAAGCACTGAGGCCTGGGTGTGGTAAAATGGCATAAACCCGTGCTCTCTCAGTTCTGGAGGCTAGAAGTCTGAAGGTGTTGGTGAGGTGTTGGTGAGGCTGTGCTCCATCTGTGCAAGGATGCCTCATTGCCTCTCTCCAGTTTCTTTCTGCCCTGGCGACCTTGGCAGTGCTTCAGGTTGTAGAACTTTCGCTCCAGTCCTCCATGTTTAGATGGTGTTCTCCATGTCTCATTACGTCTTCACATGACTGTCGTCTTCTAAGGATACCAGTCATACTGGATGAGGGCTCAATCTACTCCAGTGTGACCACTCGTCTTAACTCATTACATCTGCAAGAGCCCTATTCCCAATTAAGGCAACAGTCTGAGCTACTGTGGGTTAGGACTTCAGAATGGCCTTTTGGAGGGACACAATTCAACCCATAACAGCGATTTCTTTAACTGTATTTTTAGGCCACTTCAAGATTCTGTATGGTAGATAATCTTATAATGGTCATTGTTGACTATGAAATAGTTTCATTCTTCATTGTTTCTTTCTGGTGCCATTCTTGGAGTGAGATCTCTGCACAGAAATTCCTTACATTAGATGAAGAGGGGACCCAACTTCTTAAGATGACTGTGTGCCAGGTACTAGGGTGGATATGTACCCGGGTGTTTTATCATATCTTTCCAGACATTAGCAACATTTTGTAAGTGAAGAAGCTCTAATGCAGAAAGAAACTTGGCTGAAATGTACGTATCTAGTGTATCTGTCAGTCAGGGCCCAGCAAGAAAAGCACAAAATCTAGATATTTGAAATAGAAGGGATTTAATGTAGGGAACTGGTTACAGGGTGAGCCAACTCAGAGATCAACCATGACCAGAAGCTCTTACCATCCCGAGGGTGGATGGTCCCAAGACAGAGACAGTATTATTGGGATTTGGGGTTCTGGGTTACTATAATGAAGCTAGAACTCTGATGGAGACTCCAGCAGGGGCTGGGGGTGTGACACAAGCCCCTGCCTGAGTCAGAAGGAGGTGGGAGGGAGGGAGAGATCCAGGCACGTGTATAACCTGAAATACATACAGATGCACATGCTCTGGACTCTTCCTTCCTTCTGTCCTCCAGTCTCCTCTAAGCACATCTAACTAGTCAAATCAGATGCCTGCTAACAATAGGAGCCTGGGAAACTTGTTCTTACCCCGCAGCCCTCCAGCCCAACCCTTCCCTATTACGCATAGCAGAGCAAGGTCATGGAATCTATCTGATGATAAATGACCTAGGATCATCCTAGTTAAGAGCAGTAAGACTAATGATAACAGCATAATTATATTAATAGTTACAGTTTACTACACGTGGATTATAACTTTGTGCCAGCCACCGTAGAAATTCTCAACTTATATTTTTTCATTTCATCCTTATAAAAACTCCATGAGTTAGATACTCTTAAACTCCTATTTTATAGTTGGGTAAACCAAGTCTCAGGTTAAACACTTTGCCCAAAGTCATACAGTTAATAAGTAGAATCTGGATTCATATCTAATTCTGTCTGACTTCCCAGCTTTGTTCAAATGCTGGTGACATTGAATTAAAATATTGGTATATTTAATACATAACTAAAGGCAGGATAGATATGAAGTGAGATTGTGAATATCAGACTTGGTTCCCAGAAGATGCCCTGGCCATGAACCCATGAGCTGCCTGGGCCTCCAGTGAACTTGGAGCAACAATCGCCTGTCCCCAGTCATAGTTTATTCCCTGGTTGCGTCCCAGCCTTGAGTGTTCGAGTGTCTAAGCAGCTTGGAAGAGCGAGTAGCCAGGACAGAAGCCAGGGTTGCCGTGAGGATTGCACTGAGTGAGGTAAGGTAAGGAAGTGCTTTGTGAATCACGGAGCCCTCTGCGAATGACAAGTGACACTATTACAACAGACCAAAGCCTTCATTTTCCGAGGGGCTTTGATTTGCACATTATCATTTTGGCTTTTATTTTGAATATGATTTGAAATATGGCAGTAATTGAATAACAAAGTCTTCCTTCAGTGCAGGGAAAAACAAACCTGAATAGCCAGTGTGCAGACCTTCTCTTCTGCTTCAGCCCCGGCCTGGACACCACACACCCCTTTCCTGCAAAGAGCTTTGCATCTGGCGAGGGAGGGTCACGGAGGGTAAACGTAATTAGAGTTCATGATGACGTGAGCCCCAATCAGTGTATGTGTAGCGTGGGGAAGTGGTGGAGAGCAGGGAGGATTTGCTGACTCTATCTGGAGCCAGAGAAGTCTTCCTAAACTAGGTCTCCAGGAGGGCAGAGGGAGGGGCTTTCCAGGTAACAGGCTCTGCACGCGGCAGGTGCAAAGGCCTGCAACGCTTTAGCGTTTTGTGGCAGAAGGTAGGATGGGGAGGAGGGGTGGGCTCAGCTGCAGGGCCTGATCATGGAGAGCATTCTGTATTGGGCCAAGGAAGTGGAACCTTTTTTTTTTTTCTTTTTTTGAGATGTCGGTGCCCTCCGTCTGCAGGGTGCTCTGTAATTTACAGCAGACATACTTGTAGTTGACAAGTTGGGTTTGTGACTCGCCGCGGGGAGTGAGAGTGCACACCACGAAGAGCCTTGGGGAGTCTCATTAAGAAGGTGTTAGAAGGACTTACTATAGAATTTGGGCTTTGGTTGGATGATTGTGGGGTGGGGAGGGTCCGAGGGAGCGGGCGTTGGCCGTGGACTGAAATCTGTCAGGAAGGAGGGACGGTTCTATGGTTGGATATTTGAATACGTTTAATCTGGATGGAGATAACACTAGAGCAGGATGAAAGATGTAATTGGTAGGGACGCGGCAGCCTCACATGAGCCACGAGAGGGGGATGTGTGTTTTGTGGTTGGCACAATGGCCTTGTTTTTTTTGTCTTCCTTAGAGAAATCGTGAAGCTGTCTTGCTCTGCTTCACTTATTCACGGTCCCAGGAAGCCGGCCTGGTTCCGGTGTTGTGCGAGATTGGTTAAGCCAACCAGAGAACAAAACGGCCTGGCTAGGTGTGCCGGGCCAGCTTCCAGCAGCCTGACATCCTAGCTGATGGTACCAGCCCAGCTCCTGGGTATCAGGGCTGCTCTTCTCTTTCTGGGAAAGCAGCTGGGGGCCCCAGGGAACAGGGCGAGTCAGGGTCTCATCTTCTTTGGCATAGCTCCACAGGAGGGTGTGGCATCTCTAGGGCCCACTCTTCCGCACATTCACCGTGACTCGGGATGATTTGCTGCCCTCTTTGAGACAGCTTTTCCCTCTAGTGAGTGAAAGGAGTGAGGCCGGATGGTCTCTGGGCTTCCTTCCCGCAGGAGCTGAGATCTCATGATCCTTTTCCTCAGAAATCAGTGATGCCTGGGCTGTAGTGAGAAGAGCAGAGCTGAGCGGCAGCCGGACTATAAGGGCACGTTGCTGGGCCCACTGCACACAGCTCTCCCTGCACAGCCAAGACCACTTTGAGGTTGGGGTGGTGCAGTGGGTGTGGCGAAGAAGTGTCCTTTGCCTCTTGACTTCCATTCATCCCATTACTGGTAATAATTTCTACTCTCCTCTCCCCTTCCCTTCCCATCCATTTCTGCCCTGCCCTTCCCTTCCCTTTCTCTCTTTTTTCCCCCTTAATCAGTAAGGGAATTTATTGCTTTATGGAAATGAGCCGTCAGAGAACAGGTCTCATAGGCTTCAGCGTGGGCTGATGAAAGGTTCAAACAATGATTCCACACATCCCAGCTTCTTGCTCTTTTCCTGTCTCTCCCTTATATTTTTGGCTCTGCTTCCATCATGTTTCCATTCTCTGGCCCCACGTGGTTAGACAAAAGTTGCAGCAGTGCTGATCCTACCTTTCTCTCTTGACGGGTGAGCAAATGACTTGTGATCACCAGTGGGCAGATCTGGGTCATGTGCCTACCCCCGAACCATCCCTGAGCCACGGAGGTAGGAGCATGGATATGCTGATTGGGTTTAAAGTGCACCGAAAGATGCATTCAGCCACACTGAACTGCGGCCCGCTCCTGGAGCTGATGGCAGGTCCGATCGCAAGCCATACGGGCTGGCTGTGGGGAAGAAGTCTCCAAGAAAAATTTGGGATAGGGCTTAACCGGAAGCACTGTGAATCCCATTTGAGAAGCCAAGCTCAAACTCGGGGTTGCCCTCCTCTGGGATGCTCAGGGAAATAGAAATTGTGGTTGGCAGAGCCTTAGATGCTCTGAGATGCCCATCGAGCCCCACGCTGCCTCTGTGTTTCTCAGGGTCCTGACTAAATGTGGCCTTGCTCTCTCCTGGTCTCCAGTCCCTCTGCGGTTCGATAGGGATGGAACGGTGCGCTCCCAGCTCTGTAGGGCTGTGTGTCTTTACCTCCCATCCAAGAGCTGTGTGTTCATTACAGGACACAGGACAGTCCTCCCAAGGGGACAGGAAGCCCTCCATTCACGGAGACACCGCAGACTGGATCTGTGGAGGGGTCCGTGTGTTAGGGGAGCTCTCATCAGGTCAAGAACAGAGAACACACTCAGGACTCTGCAAACAAAGGAATTTTTTACCCCAGCCTCTTAAAGCTTTTTCTGGTAAGGTGTGGCTTGCCTCCCTTGCAACCTTGGACTCTCTCTGCTGCTTTGTCGCTATTTGCCTGGATCCCTGGGGATGGTAGTGGGAACGACACACTGAGAAGATGAATGGCACCTTGTGCGTCCAGCAACACAGATACTCTGGAGACAGCTCACGGGATAGCTGCCAGACAAGGCCGGGATTCTAGAGTCACAAATAGTGGAAGGCAAGGCAACTACATTCCCAGCTCAGCAGCCCTCCAGAGGAGGGTGGGAGCACCCCGATGTTCGGGATGCCATGGGCCCGGACTGGTGGGAAAAGAAAGCAGCGGGCCGATGTGGGAGATTGGAGTCCTGGCACCAGTGGCAAGCGTGGTGGCTACACAGGAAGTTCTGGGACTGGCAGAGGTTTGGGGTGGGGGGAGCCCCAGTGATGTGGAGCTGCACACACACTGCCATTGAACTTCGTAGCTCAGTGGCCTTGAGCATCTCTCTCAGAACCTCCAGGTCCGCATCTGTAAAGTGGGGGAGAGGGTCCTCCAGGGCCTCTGGCCTGGTCCCTCACATCCTTCTCTATGGACCCCACATTCTCTGGTCTTTGCAGGACTCTTGCCCCCTACTCTGCCTCGACCTTTGTGGATACAGCTCCAGAGCCTTGAATTCACCGTGGCTGGCCCGGGGAGGTGACTGTGGCTCTTGCCTTTTTCTACCCTAACCCCAGATCCTCTGGTATCTTCTGGGGACTGTCTTCTCCCCATTGTCTTTGTTCACTGAGCTCTGTGAGGGTGAGCAAGTTCTAGAGACTCAATGAAGAGTAGTCTCTGAGCCTCAAATCTGGACTGAAAGGGGTCCTGCTCCTACACACACCCTGACGTTTTCTGAGGAGCATCACTGAACATCCCACGGCAGCCCCCATCAGGACTGACTAATCCAACAACCTTTGGGTTACGAATGCCTCCTGTTATAGCAGCAACCTTCCCTGCCTCATTCTGACTCCGGTTTGGATAATTTACCTTGCAGCTCCAGGATTTTCTCCAGCATGAGCAGGAATGACTCACATTACTGCCCGAAAATCCCATGGAAATGCATCGCCACTCACCTCCTTCCCAGTGTGATAAATCTGATTATTACTTGTAGATGGCCACTCGTGGCGGTGCAGGGGTTTAAAATACACTGAAAGATTCATTCAGCCAAATCGAGGTTGTCAGGTGGACCTCCGGAGGGACTTCTCGTTGCAGACACGAGTTGTGTGACGTCGGCTGCAGCCTTGTGGCGGCTTTCACGTTGCTGCTAGGAAATAAATCCGTTAATCACCCTGACTCACACCGCTAGGCTGTGCGTTCCTTGAAGGCACAGGGTATGTCTTGGCCCCTTGCTTGCCTCTTAGTGCCTGGTGTAACATGCCCTTGATAATTGATTGTATTTTCTGTTTTTTCATTTTAACGTTACATTCTTAAAAAAATAGAATTGCCAGTTATCACAGCTGGAAATGACCTCAGAGAGCCCCTCTTACGTCCCTGGGTGAGAGTCTTGAGGCCCAGAGAGGGACGGTGATAGCTCCCAGGTCACACAGCCAGACTCCATGAGAGAGCTGGACATGAAGCCTGCCTCCTCACGTCCAGCCCAGGCCTCTGGTTCTCTTTTGTGCTTTTCTTGGCAGCTCCTGTCAAAGAAGGATGCTAGGAATTCCATTCGGCCTTTATTCTAGTGTTTTACAGTCTCTTCTGAGTAATAAGGTCGGCTTGTTTAATAAGTTCAGCTTCAAAGTAGGTCAGGGATTTTATTTCTGTGCATGGGCCATTAGCATTCTTAAGTGAGAACGCATTTTTTTTTAAACTGAGAAAATATCCTCTCTGTAGATGAGACGCTCCATGTCTGCCTGTTTCCTAAGCTGTGTCAGATCCTTTTATACCGCAAAGCCTCTGTGAGGGGGCCCTGCAGCTTCTCAGTGGAGGCTGAGGCTGGATGGGAGGGACAGGCAGGGACCACGTGAGGTCTGAGCTAGGAGGGCAAGGTGATTTCCGAAGCCTTCTCAAGCTAGCGGTCACATTGAAATGAGGTTTGTGTTGTGTGTTGTCGGACTTAATTCTCTGAAAAACCCCAAGCACTTGTTTTAGAGGGTTGAACTCGATGTCCAGAAATCTCTCGAATCTCATGGGATTCACGTGCCTCCCTGGATCCGGTCACCCCGTGGCCAAGCTGGTGGAAGGGAGTCAGGGTCTAGCTCTTGCTGCTGCCGTCAGGGAGAAGGATCAGGTCGTGCCAGGGCGGGGAGCTGGGGAGGGGGAGAAGGGCGACATGACACCTCATCTATTTAGGGCTGCTCCTGAGGGTAATATCAATTTTACATTTTTAGCAATGACCTGAATTGTTTCATGAGCTCACTCCTTAGTCAATTGGCTTTAACCTAAGTGGGGCTGCTAACACAGTAAAAGAAAAATGGTTTCTATTGACAATTCCTGCTCGAGGTGCTGTGTTTGACTCTGCGAAGGCTGCAGGACCGGCTGCGTCCCTGCCTTGCAGAAACTCTGGCCGGGATGTAAACAGCCAGCAATGCGGGCCACGGTGGGCTGATTAGGCAGCGTTTTCCACACATCAGTCTGTTCCGTGCCCCCTTTCACAATTTCTTTCCCTTATCTAGTCTCTTATTTAACACTTCTGCTTTAAAAAAAATGCACTTTCCTTGATCTTTCAAATGAGAATTCATATCATTACAATCATTATATTACTATCGTGCAAGGAAGTCTGGTAGGTTTCCAATGCAAGCTAAAGTATGTTTGGCTTTTACACTAATTTATGGATCAGCACCCGCTGCTGTGCCCCGGATTTAATCCCATGTGTACCTCTGGTGTGTATCACACTTTGGAACACGTCAGGGAGGCTTTCCAAAGCAGGTGAAATATCAGCGGGGCCTTGAAGGATGGAACTTTGAGCCAGTGGGTGCCGACCATGGATGATCTTAGTGATCTGTGCAAATATATGGAGAGTCTCAGTACACAAGTGAGAGGTGATATCCCAGCCCCTTGGGACTCTGCTCTCTACTGACGTTTAGGTAGGTGGCAAAGAAAACCTCATCAGATTAGATTTCTCCATCTCCTCCTTTCACTGCTTCAGTTTTGTGCATTAAACTCCACGATCATGAGTAAGTTGTTGGCTTCCTCTCTGCAGGGCTTTCTATAAGCTTTAGAACTCCTCCAAGCCAGGAGGACACAGGTGAGGATGGCCTTTCACTCCCTCATTCATTCATTCATTCATGTGTTCATTCACTGCTACCTCCAATGCCTTGTCTGCAAGACTGGAGACTAGAAACACATGCAAAATTACTACCTAAAGGGCAGGGTGTTTGAGGAATCACCCAGATGCCCTACATGTTATAATTGTTCAGGAAGGAAGAGAAGGACCTAGCCCAGTGGTTCTCAAACTCGGCTGCACATTGAAAAAACCTGAAGTGTTAAAAAATAATGCCAATACCTAGATCTCACCCCAGAAATTCTGATCTGATGGGTAAAGGTTGGGAGCCAGACATCAGATCCTTTAGAACTTCTCCACATGGTTCTAGAACACAGCTGTGTGCAAGCTATGGGTTCAACCACTAAAGGTCTTTTTTTCAAAAGAGTAGCATAGTCTGATCCAAAGGACCTTTAGTCAAATGGTACTTGGCGCTGTGTGGGAAATGGGCAGGACAGGATCCAGGCTGTTTGGCGTTTAGGTGTGGGTTCACCCCCAGCTTCCTAGAGGACTCCCAGGAGCTTCCAGCCCTGCAGGGACTCCCCATTTCTTAGAGGGGCTCATTTCATGCTGCTTGTCTGCAAAGGAACCAGTTACTTTGGCTTTTGAATTGACTGTGAGACACCAAAATGCTCCCCCATCAACCTTCTGGGCAGAACACCTGTGCTTTGGGGTCAATCTTGAGTACATTTTAACTGTTGGGAAACCTCAGTGAGGTTTCCAATCAGGAATGTGTAGAGTTACATTTCCTTTCCCCGAGGGTAATCAAAGGTAGGAGAGGAAATTCATGGACCCATTTTAAGAGGACATTAAAGGCCTCCAAGCTGTGAAGAGCTCCATAGGAATGATGCCCTTCGAGGTCAATTCTTTTTTGAAAAAATGTTAATACGTTGGAGGCTTGCTACATTAAACCTGTTTGTCCTTTGGTGTATGTGGCTTTAATCAGATTGCTTTCCTGATTAAGATCTAGAAGAGATTTTAGGCAGGGCTTTTTTTTTTTTTTTTAAGCTTTGTTATTACTTATATGTGTTTTTCTTCAATGAAAAATGATAGCAATTTCGCCGAGACCATCAATGTGCCCTACTGAATAGGCTGAGGTATATCTTTGTAGTAGGGCAAGCTTTCAAATTCACTTCTCATTTTATTGCGTATATGACTACAAAGGTGAGTTTTAGACCTCTTCCTTCAGTTTATACCATCGCATTAAGAAATAGATAGATATTAAGTCTAGCTTTTATTAGTAAATGATGCTGTATGTGCTAGGACATTTGGATTCATGTTTTCTTGGTGGAGACCCCTCTGCCCTGCCCTGTCATGATATCTGTGTCACAGTGAGTCCCATCTGTGCAAACATCCATCCGTAGCTTGTTGACAGCGTCTTCACCAGGTATCCTTTTTGAAGTAATGGCAAATTAGTGCCTTCATAGGTATCACTGTCCTATCCTATAGGGAATAAATATACCAAATGGCCAGATGTTAATTCCCTTGTTTGCTTACCACTGCAAAATAAAAAGCACTGGGCTTACCAAGTGTTCAAACACGTCTTTAAGTGCATTAAAATGTCTCCTTTGAGGGCATTCTTCAGTAAAAGTAGGCTGCCTCCTTTTATTTTTTATCTCAAATGGAGTCAACCAAGCCCTCCCCAGTCTTCTGCCTGGTTGGTGTGCTGTAATTTCAAAGGGGGATTCTGAAACTGATCTTGAAGGAAGCTGTAAACATTGTGTGTGTAGTTTTGTTTGTGCCCCTTTATGTTAACTTGTAGCCAAGACTTTCCCCTTTATAGTCACAAAAACATCTGATAAAATTCCTCCACATTTTAAATTATTTATGGAATATGTATGCTGTATTAGTCACATATTACCCCCAAAATGTGGCTTAAAGCAGCAAGGATTTATTGTCTTGGAGGCATGAGTTAGAGATCGTGGTGCAGTGTCATGGGGTGAGTCTGGCTTGAGGGCTCTCACAGGCTGCAGTCATCTCGAGTCTAGTCTGCGGGAAGATCTGCTCCCAGGTTCACACACTCACGTGGCTGATGGCAGCCTTCAGAAGATCTTCTGAAAGGAGGACTCTCATGGCTGTTGGCCTTGGAACCTCATTAGCTATTGGCTAAAGATATCATTTCTTTGGGAATGTGTGGCTCTCCATAAGACAGCTCACAACAGGGTAGATGGAGGAGGGGGAAGAAGGGAGAAAGGAAGAGAAGAGAGAAGAAGCGGGAGGGAGAAGGAGGGAAAGAGGAGGAGAGAGTGGGGAGAAGGGAAGAAAGGAGAGAGGAGAGGGAAGGGAAGGGAAATAAAGGAAGAGGGAGTAGGGAGATGCACAGGGAGAGAGGACAGGGCAAGGAAGGTGGTAGTCTTTCTGTAATGTAATCTCAGTAGTAACAACATCATGTCACTTTTGCGATCTTCCTTTTGTTAGAAGTGAACACGAGGTCTAGCCCACTTTCAAGGGGTCAGGGTTACATAGGAGCAGAGATATGAGAAGAGTGAAGCACTGGGGGCCATTTTAGAGACTGCCCATAGCAATTGGGATCTCCAAGCCTCACCAAAAGTGATGGTCATTTGCAGATACAGTTCAGGATTTTCTGGCACAGGAGATACTGAGTTTTAGCTCTTTACAGCTCTACA
Source organism: Nasua narica (assembly GCA_028533885.1). NCBI lineage: Eukaryota > Metazoa > Chordata > Mammalia > Carnivora > Procyonidae > Nasua > Nasua narica. Next base: position 106,290,301 of record CM052811.1, on the reverse strand, counting down.
ACAACAAAAGTCGCATGTTAAGTATCTAAGTATATCTTATACTTCTCAGATTGACAGCTGTTTAATAATGAAGGACTGATTGAATTTGGAGTAACACAGCTGTCTTCTTCCATGTCAAGTCCAATGAAAGGATTCTGAAGGACAGTGCCACATTGGAGACGTGGCTCTTAGGTTATAGGTTCTGAATTTTACTGTCTTACATCTTTTTAATAGTTTTGAGCATATGCTTCCTATTTCCAATTTTTAAGCAACTATCCATCATCCTGATTGAAACATAATTTCAAAAGTATTATGCCTCTGAAAAATAAATGAAGAGTGCCACTACAACTTGCAAAACAAAACAGACATATTTTTTCAGCATTTCTGTGTTACTGAAAAATGCTCTATGGCAGAAAAATAGAACCAAATATAGTTATATGTTTGTCAACTGAATGAACACAATTTTGTCAGGAACCTGAACCGATTTGTGTGTACTGATGAATTTGAGTACAGTAAAAAAGTAAAAAATACACACGGGGTTGACACCAAAAGCATGACTTATAACTGGGAAAATGGATAAATTGAACTTGTCAAAATTAAAACTTTCACCCTGTGAAATCTCCTATGAAGACGATGAAAAGACAGGTTACAGAGTGGGAGCAAATATTTGTAAACCACGTGTGTATAAAGGACTAGTATGTACACTACATAAAGAGTTCTTGCAATGCAACACGCAAGAGCAGAACACCAACCAACCAAACAAAAACCAACAATTCAGTTAGAAAACAGGGAAAAGTTCTGAGCAGACATTTCACTGAAAAGGATATACAGATGGGGCAGATAAACCCATGAAAAGATGTTTAATATCAGTAGTCATTAGGGGAGTCCACATTTAAAACCACAGTAATGTATCACTGCATAGCAGAATGGCTGAAACAAAATGAGAGCACCACATCTTTGTGAGGATGTAGAGAACGCCGCTCACTCCTTCATTGATGGCGAGAGTACAAGATGGTATCGCCCTCTGGAAAGCAGTTTGGCAGCTCCAAATTCCACAGGACCTAGCAGTTGCTTTCCCAGACATTCATTCCAGAAGAAGGAAAACTGACAGTCACACAAATCTGTATAATTGTGATTGTTCATAGAAGCATTATTTTGTAGTAGCTAAAAACTGAAACAGCCCCGATTTTTTTTTTTTTAACCAGGTGAATGGTTAACTATGGTACGTTGTACCATGGAATCCTATTCAGCAATTAAAAAAAAAAAAAAAGGAACGAATTGCAGCTACATGCAACAAGCCAGTTCTGTCTTCAGGGAATTATGCTGAGTAAAAGAAACCAATCCCCAAAGATTATTGTCGTTTTTTAAACATCAGAATTTTAGAAATAGAGAATGGACTCGTGGTTCCCAGAGGTGGAGAATAGGGTAGGGAGAGTGAGGAAGGAGGTGAGTATGGTTATAAAAGAGCAACATGAGGGGCCCCTGAGTGGCTCAGTGGGTTACGCATCTGCCTTCTGCTCAGGTCATGATCTCAGGGTCCTGGGATCGAGCCCCACATCGGGCTCTCTGCTCAGTGGGGAGCCTGGTTCCTCCTCTCTCTCTGCCTCTCTGCCTACTTGTGATTTCTCTCTCTCTGTCAAATAAATAAATAAATAAACAAATAAACAAACAAACAAATAAATAAATAAATAATCTTTGAAAAAAAAGAACAACATGAAGGTCTCTTCAGTGGTGGAAATGTGCTATATCTTGACTTTATCAGTGTCAACATTCTGGTTGTGATATTGTATGATAGATTTTTTTTTTTTTGATGAATGACAGCTGTATTTTTTACACTTAAAAGCTGATGAAAAACCATTGCTAATCCTATTAAAATCCAACATCTCAATTGAAAAGGATAACTATATTTACTCATTAAATATCATTTAAGTTTTCTACAACACAACTTGGAAGCATGCAGCATACATATGTAATTTCAGTACAATGGATTCAAGACCAAGTGTACATGTTACAAGCATCAGGGTTAGATTACAAGTTGTCTCCTCCCCCACTCCTTCTCCTCTTTCGTCGTCTTCTTTTTCCTCTTCTTCATCTTCTTCCCCTTCTTCTTCATCTTCTTTGTCATCTTCTTCGTCGTCTTCGTCTTCATCTTTGTCTTCTTCTTCACCTCCATCTCCCCCCCCCCTCCTTCTTCCTTTTCAAAGCATTTGATGATCCATTGGCAATATTTGGTGATGGCCACCATGTTAGTGGTAATCATGTTTTTGGCTCCAGTTAATGCTGGATTAATCAGAATGTTCTGAACTGCAATCTTACAGGAATTGATGCTTTTACAGTTGGGGACTATGACGTGGGCATCTGTACTGTAAACCTTTGCCCTGTGAGGGACATTGGAGTCCCTCCTTCAGTTGACACAGATATGTTTTTTGAGGTTGGTGTGTCAAGTGTGGGAGTACTTGGTTTGCTAGTAACTCAGCCAACACAATCACAGATTCTTCCCACAGAAGTAGATGCCTCTTTTTGGTAAAGATTTAAGTCTATAATTTGGAGTAGTCAAGCACTATATATCAGGTGTTAACCTAGGGCCTAAATATGGTTCGATTAATGGCAAAGGAGTTTTATTTCCTTTCCTTGCAATATCTAATAAAACATTTCTTGGGAGAGGAGAGGTAAAAGACTGATGAGCACGACCCTGGATTGCCAATGACATATCATCTGTGTCAACTGTAGCTTTCTTAGCATGGCTTGAATAAATTTTTGCATCATCTAGAATTGTGGTCACATATCAGAAGGCAAACTCCAACATCTGATTTATAACTCTTGGCTTATATTCTGTAATCCTCGTATCTTTCAGGATTTGTACCGTCATCCATGCATCTTTCAGCATGCTCTTGGGAGAAGCCATCTTGCCAGACTCCTTGGTTAGACTTCTCAAGCCAAATCACCCACATTAATGTATTTCAGTCCTGATCTTGAGGGAGGTCCTTTGCCTAGCCTGGTTTTTCCAACCCCTGGTGTTCTTGGAAGCAGGATATTTGGGAGCAACATGGTCCTCACCCTTGCATGATAGTTTTTGTTTGTTTGTTTTTAAAATTTATTTATTTTAGGGAGGTGGGGACAGAGGGAGAGCGTGAGAGCAAGCAAGCAGGTGAGCAGTGGGGAGGGGCTGAGAGGGAAGAGGAGAGAATCTTAAGCAGACTCTGCACTGAGCCTGGAGCCTGACTTGGGGCTTGATCTCATGACCTGAGATGACGACCTGAGTCTAAATGAAGAGTCGGATGCTTAACTGACTGAGCCATCCGCATGCGTCTTGCGCACAAAGTTATCATTGGGGAAGCTGAGTAAAAGATACATAGAATCTATTATTTGTTAGAATTGGTGTAAATCTATAATTATCTCAAAGTGGTTTAATTAAAAAAAATTAACGCTGATGTTTAAAGTGGCAAGCTGGGTTCTTGGGCTCTTTCTGGGCAGGGATGAGCAGCCTCTTTTCTAAGGTAGCATGCTCCGTTCAAGGCTTCTTATACTGCTGAGTTTTCTGATAATATCAAGCTACCAATTCTTATAACTCTACTCTCAGAATATTCTTCACTCCAAACTTTAATGGAAAAAAAAATCAGATTGAAGTCAGAAGATTCTTCTGACTTTTGCGTTGACTCATTCATTCAACAGATACTTCTGAAGTGTTTACTGTGTGCCAAGGACCAAGGCAGGTGCTGTGAATAAGGTAGTCCAAAATATTGAAGTGGTCTCTGCCCTTGTCATGTTTTCATTCCAGTTGGGGAGATCAGCGTGAATGGTCACACAAAATGTAATTGCCCCAAAGAAGCATGACTCAGAGCTTCTGGGGAGGTCGGGAAGTAAGGTTTTAGCTGAGCTGTGGAGAGTGAACTAGGTGGAGCAGGGAGAAGAGGAAACAGTGTGGGCAAAGGCCCTGAGGGTAGAAAGGCTCACAGCATGTTAGGAATATTTGAAAACAGATCTGTTTGCAAGCCCACGCAGCAAGAGGGCCAGTGGCAGGAGACAAGGCTGAAGAGGCTGAGGGGGCCCCATCCCTAATAGTGCTTGAGGGTACGTAATGGAATATAATGGTTACTTTAGGAAGATCAGATTAAGACAGGCCACAGGGTGGAGAATAGATCTGAAGAGGGAAGAAATAGAAGCAGAGTTAGAAAGGCTTATACATATTGTGCAAATGGATGATATGAAGCTCTTCCCTTTTTGTTGATTGAAGTGTAACAGCATGGCAAAGTACATTGGCTTTAATATATGAAAGGATGTTAGACTAGCTTCTGATTTTCATCATAATTTGAGACTCTTTGGGATTTTTCCATACACAGTCATATAGTCTATGAAAAACGAGAGCATTATTACTGCCTTTCCAATCCTAGTGTCTTTTATGTCTTTTTCTTGCCCCATGGCTGTGGCTTGAGCATCCAGTAAAACTGGGGAGAGTAGGGGGAAAGCATTCATTATTTTACCTGTGATTGTGATGTGAGACCATGTTTTAGACTTGTTATCAGATTAAAGAACTCATCCTTCTATTCTTAGTTTGTTACAAGTTTTATTGTGGATAGGGGCACCTGGGTGGCTCAGTTGGTTAGGTGGCTGCCTTCCACTCAGGTCATGATCCCAGGGTGCTGGGATCGAGCCCCGCATCGGGTTCCCTGCTCATCGGAGAGCCTGCTTCTCCCTCTCCCTCTGCCTGTCGCTCTGCCTACTTGTTCTCTCTCTGTCTGTCAAATAAATAAATAAAATCTTAAAAAAAAAAGTTTTATCATGGATAGATACTGACCCCGTCGAATGCTTCCTTGGCATCTCTTGGGATTGTTGCATGATTTTTATCTTTCAGTCTGTCAATATGATGAGTTATACTGATTAATTTTCTAATATTAAACTGATCTTGTATTCCTGGAATGAACCCACTGTGGTCACGATCTATTACTCATTTTATGTATCCCTGGATTTAGTTTGCTAAAATAATGTGTAGGCTTTTTATCTCTCTGTTTGTGAGAGAGATTGGCCTGGAAGTTTCTTTTCTTGCGATATCCTTGTAAGGTCTTGGCGTGACAGTTATCCTGGGCTTGTCAAATGAGCTCTTAAGTATTTCTTCTGTGTTCTTGGGGAGAATCTATGTAAAGGTGGTGTTCCCTTGAAACCTTTTATACATGTAAAAATGCAAGCTTCCTCTAGAGTTTTGTCCCAGGAATGCATTCTGTCTAAAAACTGTCACTTTGTAGATCGCCTCAGAGGTTGCTCTGTATTTCTCTGGGTTAACCTCTGTCTGTGCTTAGGAAGCACATGACGAAGGTGTTAGGAACATCTGGAATAGTGCCTGAAATGGGATACCCAGTAAATGTGCCCTCTTCTCCCCTTTCATAGTGTCTACTTGCCACAGAAGTACTGAGGTGCGGTAGTCTACGGCGGGTGCCAACTTGAAGCCACTCCTCCGGCTCGCAGAGCCCAGGGTCCACCTGCTTGAGTCAGAATTCCAGCGTCTGGTCTATGAGGCCTCCGTGGCCCATGGTCCGTGAAACCTTGCCCTGTAGGCCTGCTCACACCAGCTCTGTCTTCCTGCTGGATGTAGCAGAAGGCAGGGGCAGCCCACGTGGGGCCAGGGGGTGGGGTAAGGAGGTTGGAAGAGGCCACATGTTCCGATCCTTTTTATAAAGGGATCGTTTGCCTCTTAAACTCTCCCCATGAACTGAGCAGGCTGTTCTGAGCCTCTTAATCCATCTGGACACCTTTTCCTGACACTTGAGAGCAGTCGATCCTTGTAGTCACTTCGGTGGTTTGAGCTGCTTAGAGCCCAATCCCTCATCTCCGGGCTCCCACCCTGCACCCCAGGGGATATGCTGGATATGCTGAGGAGAGAAATTTGCAAAATAACAATATCTCTAGAGCCCCAGCCCCCTCCCTTTGCTCTCTCTCTCCCTGTGGCTGGTAGCATAGCAACCGAAGGAGCTGCCTGGACTCAGGTTGCCCTGAATTGCCTCTTTCTCTCCTCCTCCCACCACCCCGCTTTCCCTCTCCTCCAGCTCTTCTCAGACATGTGCTGTGAAGACGGCCGCCATATTTTCCCCCCAGTGCTCGTTGAGTGTATGTTGCCCATCCCGGTGGGAGATTAGCAGCTCCCTCATGCAGAAAGCTGAAATTGATTTTCGTTGCATGGGCTCCATGAGCCCCAGATGCCTTGATGCTTCTCAGACGCCCATGTTATGCCCAGATTTTGAGATCCCCAAATACCACCAGGGAGCCGAGTCCGATGCAAAAGCAAAAGAGCCCTTTATTCAAGCTAGCTTGAGCTCTCCCTCACACTCACCGACACAGCGGCGTGGTGTAGAGAAAGAGAGAGAGTTTCAAAAAGCACAACAGTTTTAGAGGGGTCAGTGGCCGATGAAATTGTAACACAGAATGTTGCTTAGTAACTGTTTGATCTAGCCTATCACCCTGGCCAGAATTGGCGCACAAGTTTGGCGGGCAAAAGGCGGGGTTTATATTCTTTCCCAGGCAGGAGTTCC